>JARFIZ010000401.1:600000-1007370 GCA_036325965.1 Sinopyrophorus schimmeli
TATACTTTGTCGTGTATTTATGATGTTTAAGATACGTTTCATGATATCATTATATGATTTTTTAAATGACCATTGATGTAAATTTATTTTAGGAGTTAATTGTCTAAAATTGTTTTGGGGATGGTTGTCTAAAGTTAGCGGGGGCTAGTAGTCACAAGTGCAAAGCAACCATGAACACGTGCGGGCTTTTTTATTGGTTTCTAAGAGTTTTACTACATAAACGATTGGCTGTAATTATACATTTGTCATTTTTGTTACCATAACCTAAGTTCGTTAGATAGAATAGGTTAGAATAGAATAGGTATTTGTTTTCTCGTTTTGTATTTTACCTTTTATTTAACGTCTGACAACCATCCCTGACACGGGGTTAAAAGTCACACTTCTTTTTTTTTATAAAAATTATAATATGTGTTCTTTAGATAATGGTAAAGAAAAAGTCTTTATTTTTTCTTAAATTAGAATAAATACACTATCTATTTATATATAAATGTCATTGATAAATTAAGACTATGGGCTCTATAAATGCAAAAGAAAAAAATTGTGATTTCCAACCCCGGTCTCCCTTACTTGTTTTACACGATTTACAAAAATGAACATTCTGAATATTTTAAAGAATAAAAATTATTTGAAATATATATTTTTGTCAGAGATTTGGTTTCTGGTAGAATTATTTTTAATTAATTAATTATTGTAAATTGTTTTTAAAACCGAGTGTGCACATTTTGGTATTTATTAAATTTAACTTAAAATACGCATGATATCTCATTTTTCCATGAGTGAGAGCGAGTGAAAAGATACAAATATAAGATGTATACAAGTGAGAAAGATTAATTAAAAAATACCACATCCACGCAATTCATTATTACAATGCGTGGGAGAGAGCGATAAGATACAACAATACCATTATTTATTTACAATTATTTTACATAAAAAAATTAATTAACTTCTAAAAATAATTGACCAATTTAAGCACATTTCGCTCTGTTTTCGGTTTACACGGTTTTCGCCGGAACCCATCCACCGTGCAAATCGGGGAACGACTGTACAGTGGAAAAGCGCCAAGGTCGGATGTTTTAAGCGAGACGCAGTGGCATAAAGTTTGGAAACCACTGATTCGAGCATAATTATGGCGTGATTGACGTGAAATTAAGAGCAGGACGACAGGATGTTGTATGTATGTTACAGCGAAATGTTTCGCTTGATTTCCCTTTGCATAATAAGGGGCGGTTTATTAATTAAAAATTGCCGTTACATCCCTGCACGTCAAACTAGTTGCGAAACAAACCCGCACGAAAGCCGTCGGTCCCAAAATTGAAACGAAATTAAATTTAAAAAACCCAAGAATTTATGTATAAGTTTTCCTCTGACAATTTTAACAAAGAAATATGCAAAATCGATGGGGCTCTAATATTTCGTATCTACCACAATTTGATCATTTTAAAAACGCAATTCGATAAAGATCAACCCTTTGTAATCTCGCAAACGCCTAGCGTGCTTTAGAAAATAAATAAGACGCACTTGAAATTAGCTGTTTAAATGCTAATCAGACGTTGTCGAAAGTCACAATGCGAAATTTAATGTAAATTAATGAAAGATGAACTAATTTAACTATTAAACTATTTCTCTCGTCCAATTAAGACGTCTGAAAGTGGTGTTTCAGAAGATATTAACCGTGCTTAATAGTTTACAAACTTGTAGACGTAATAATAATCAGAGAAACACGAGTTTCGCCAACATTGAAGCAATGGGAAAGTTCAATAAAGTAAATATTCGAACAGCTTGGCTCGGTAGTGCGGCACTTCCCCAAGCATCGATGATTGAAAATGATTCAAAATTTTCGAGAGCCCAATAAAACGATACTGCCAATACGCGAACTATTATTTACAACACTTTCAAACCCGAAAGTTGTCTATTTATTTTTAGATTTTCCATGCCGAACGTATTTAGCTAGCGTTCCTTTGAAAGCTTTCAAGAAATAAACATAAATTCAAAAGGAAAAAAAACATTTTAACTTGTCAAACGGCCGAATATTCCTTCAATTTTGAGATTTTGTATTTTTTCAAATTAGGCGCCGGACTGTTTTATTTTGTGATTAATATTTGTTGCGTTTTTTGTAAACATACCTATACCGAACAATTTGACCAAGTTTTTTCTTGTTAAAACGAGACGCTTTGTAATTGTGCTTAAAGCCGAGTGTGCACATTCGAGCTCAAAGTGGCACATTCCGATCTCGGGAAAAAGCGCGCCGCTTCGCGTCGCGCTTCATTTGCCTCCCTCGCTCAGAAATGTGCCACTTTTCGCTCGAATGCGCACATCTTCGTACTTATTAGATTTGTCTACTTTATTCTTAACTCTTTCAAATCCAAAAATTCAATTTAGTGTGATAAATATCGATTTTATGTTGGAAAAATATATTTACCATAGCAATGAGTGAAAGGGAGCGAAAAGATACGTCAATCTCGTTAGTGCGAGCGAGAAGAAACGATTAAAATTAATTTATTTACACCAAACAAGTATAACTTTTAACGCACCCGTTTTTTTCGATAGAAACGAAATAGGTGATACAATAAAATCTATAAAATATAAAAAAAAAGAATGAATAGTAACTGTATAAATGTATGCCCTACAATTTTTTTTACATTTCCCAAATATTTTGATTGGCTTTTAAAGTTTTCTAATTAATACCTTTTTTTCTATTAAAACTTGTAATTTATGGATAATTATTACAAACATATAAACAACATTTGAGCAGTTTATTTTGAAAGTGGCCTAAGTCTATTTATCTTTAATTTGAAATATTTAAGGTTTTGCGTTTTTACAAAATTAAAAATATACATAAGGTATATGGTTGACTCGCAATGCTAAATCGTATTTAAGGGAATTAATTTTATTATTCCTATTAAAAAATCGCTATTATTAAGTGTATAATATGTTATTGCTTACCTTGAAAGGACTTAGGTCACTTTCAAAATAAAAATTTGATTTGTTATAAAATGTGAAAGAGCTTAAGTCTGTTACATATAGCTTAAAAAATTTTAAAAATCATTAATTTTACTTTATAACTTAGAAGAAAAAAATTTAATTTAATAACAAGTTATTCGTTAACATTCTCAGTATGCGGAAGAGATTTAATATGAAATCGATCATACGCAATAAATTTTTTTACTTACTTTCAAAGTTAGTGACAACGACGCTGATTTTTTTCCCAATAAAGCAAAGCCTATTTACTAACATACTAAAAAATCAGAGCCGTATTTAGAGACGAAGATAGTTAGCCGAATTTTTAAAATTAACTGTTTAGTTATATGAAATCGATCATACGCGAAGAATTTTTTTACTTACTTTAGAGGTTAGTGACAACGGCGCCAATTTTTTTTCTAATAAAGCAAAGCCTATTTACTAACATACTAAAAAATCAGAGCCGTATTTAGAGACGAAGATAGTTACCCGAATTTTTAAAGTCAGCTGTTTTTTATATGAAATCGATTATACGCAAAGAATTTTTTTACTCACTTTAAAAGTTAGTGACAACGACGCCGATTTTTTTTTCTAATAAAGCAAAGCTTATTTACTAACATACTAAAAAACCAGAGTCGTATTTAAAGACGAAGACAGTTATCCGATTTTTTTCGTACTAAAACAAAATCTAAGTAAAAACATACTATAGAATCAAGACCGCATGTATACAAATTAATAGTCATTCGAATTTTCAAAATTTACTAATTCTAAGTACAGTAGATCCCGTTTATAAGGATGTCCAAGGGACCCTTATTATTAAAACCGGTGTATTGTTATACCCGGCATCGTCATATACGGAATCTACTGTATATATTTATAAGTAGGGGGAAAGTGGCATGAAACAGCCAAGTTTTGAAACAGCCATTATCAATTACGCGGTAGTTTTCATACGAATCGTTTATGTATTATTCTTTTAAGATAGCAACACTAGCCAGATATCCCCCACAAAAATTTGACCGTTCACCGTCAATAAACGGCGCCGATACGACGTATTGAAGATTTTGTCGTCAAAAAGTAAGGTTTTGAGTTCAGTTTATTTGTTTTTTAACGCCTATACGTACAAAACTAATAATAATATGATTACACTATAATTTTATAGATATATTATGCCTTCTAATAACGTATATATTTTGTAGACTAATCTTTGATTTCATAGTAATTTTCGAGATTTGGTTTCTTGAGAGAATATGTTTTGAAATAGCCGGACTGCAGTGTAATGAAACAGCCACCTTTTAATTCCATAAAATGCAATAATAATTGTAGTAACAGCAATCAAGAGTGGTACCGATGCAAAATTGTAATGGTTGGGCATATAAATCCTGTGGCATAAAAGGAAATTGCATTATTTTTGCTAAAAACGTTTTAAGTTTTTGCAATGATTGATCTCAAACGTCAAATTTTTTGACAGTTTCTTAGATTTATGTAAGTAAATATTTTATCGAGAGTTTGCGTTATTTAAAACGTTTTATAATTATATAAGATCTAAAATTATAGCTTAAGATTATTATTAAATAATATCTTCGTTAATGTGCAGTTTTAATCTTGTAATAAGAACATGGCTTTTTCAAAAATTGGGTTGGCTGTTTCAATACCTATAGGTTATGTAAAAGCCAAATTTTATTTTTTTTATAAATGATTAGAAGTCGAAAAATATCGTTAATTTTGAAAAATGTTTTATGACATTACGTACATAAATGCATGAACAATTACAGATTTAAAAAAAAAATTGATTTATTTATGTCCTTCTATATTATTTATCCCTGGTTTTAAAACTGGCTGTTTCATGCCACTTTCCCCCTAATCGATTACGGGCGAAATTTTTTGAAGTAGATGGAAACCTATTATGTATATTACTAATGTTTTATAGAATAAAAATAAGCGATATAAATAAACATTTTGTGTTAACCCTAAAAGTAACGCTTGATAAACAATTACAGTACATTCCAAGATTTGGTCTTTGAGGAATACGTTAGATCTCTAACATTTTATTATAAAACTATTATTAGTCCTCAACGACCTTTTGCTGAAATATGAACCAAGACATTTAATTATTGTTATTCTACTCCGTAGTCGAATTAATTTACAACTGCACGTGCCAGCTAAAATATTTCTTCCTAATTCACCTTGTCTTGCGAAAATCCCTAAATTGATTAAAACCTGATTTTTATGTGTTTCTTTTAGCTATTTTGGGAGATAATTGAATATATTAAGGGTTGTTTGTTTTGAAAAGAAAAAAATAAGTAAATATAGAAGGCTCGAAGAAATATTTTTCAATAAACGCTTACTGCGAAACCGTAACATATTGGAAGCAGTTGATGGTAACAATAACCGCTTTCAAACGATTTTTGTGTGAGATTTAACAAACACGCCAGCTTTGACAATATTACAAAGAAAGTGTAAATGAAATCTATTTCTATTTTTGGATGTTATTTCAATAAAAGTTTGTTTTTCGTTTTGTGTAGGTGCTATTGATTTTTCGGTAATTGGTTTTGTCAGAATATTGAGTTTCCCTTTCAATAAATAATACATAAGTTTCTTTATTCCACCTTGAATTTAATATTGGGAGATAACTTTCGGATATCACGCGTTTTTATATTTATAATTCCATTTTTAACAATTAAACAAATAATGAGTGATCATAAGTTCCGACATTACTGCTTAATTTAATTAAACGAACAACTGTAATCTGCTGTTGTTGGAGATTAAAATGGCTCTCCTGGTATTCGAATAATTAAAATTTACGGATTAAATCCGAAGTTTTTATTTTAAAATAGTATTATTAGGCATTTACAAATAAATCGAATTTATACAAAAAAGGCTACCAATAAAATCAAATATCGCTATATACAACAAATGAGGTAGTTCTGACAGCACAATCGAAGATAAAAGTACAAGCTAACAGTGACCACAAAAAGTTTAATATTTGGAATGACTGGAAGACTTTATTTTTGTCAGGGATTGAACTTGATACATCAAAACGTTTGTATATCAAACACAATAATATAATCACACTTTTAAAGAATGTAAATGTGGCAACGCTGCCATTGCTTATACCGAATGCTCTATAGATGTATAGTACATATATTATGCTTTGTCCCTATATGCTAATTTATCCGTGTGATATATTAAAAATATAAATAATTTAAAAATGCCATTTGATCGTGCCCAATTTGCAACATGAAGCACGAAGACACACAAACTTTGAATTTTTTTAATGAAACATATAACCCTTAGCACCATATTATATTTCAATATCATCAAAAACGTAAGAAAAAGTGCATTTACGAGTGAAGCACCTCAACTACAATTTTTATATTTGTGAAGAACGAAAAACGGAAAGGACAGAGGAAAAATGCAATATAATAAAACCTCTTTTCTGCGAAAGAGAAAATTTCTATTGATTTTGGCGCAAAACCGAAATGTCAAGCGTAGGAAGCGAACCTATATACATTTTGCATTGAAATTTAGCTCGAAGGTAGTGGCTGTTTCCTATCAAAGTAAATAAGCGTTACAGAGCGCTGTAAATATAAAAATTTATCGTGTACATAACCCTATTTAATATTTATAGTGCGATATTTATTCGGGTTGCGCGACGGAAAAAAGGCTTTAATGTCTTTTGATGCTTTTTAATTAACTGGGGGCACATTCTTTATTATTTTTTCTATGGAACTTCCTTTTCAGAAATTGAAATAAAATACAATTTACATCTAATTTGACTTCCGGGTTGGATTGTTTTTATTTATTTAAAAGTGTGGATTTGGCTAAGAAATCAATTTCCCGAACGATTTTTTGCGCTTTAGAAAGGCTGCAGTTTACAATACAAACGTTTCGAGATGGCTACGCTTTTAAGTTTAAAATGTAATTGAATAATACGAAACGACTTTGTTTTTCTTTTTTTTTTAGTTTCGCATCCGAGAAGGACTCTTTCATTTTGAATGTGTTTTTTTTTTTATTTGTTTAGTTTTTGTATTTTAATAGACGAAATGTTCTGCGATGCAAAGTTTTATAAAGTTATACTTCTTTGGTGCCTTGAGAGTCAAATATTAGCAAGCAACAGCTTGTTCATAACAAAGATTTAGCTTTTTACAAATATTAATGATGAAACTGTATGAAAATCGTTTATGTGGGCATTGGCGTAGGTAGGGAAATTTTGTAAGGGGGCGAGGGGTGGCCAGCGAGCTAATTAGCCACCGCAAGCTTTCAATTTTGGTAATCGGAATATTGTCGATTTTTCTGGGGTGGGCAGCGTCCACCCTTGCCCTTTCTACGCCCATGCGTGCGGCGTTACTACATTTAATTTGATTTTTGAGGTTTGCTTTAATGAAAAAAATATGTGTAAATATAAACAGCTATAAATTTTGTTTGGAAAATAAATATTTAAGCTAATCGGGATAAACATTTTGTTCACCTGTTAAACTCCAGAGCTTGCGGTTTTTCAATTTACAACAAAATGGATGCTTGTTTACGTTAATGAACGTTAATTATGAATTGTTGGTTTTAGCAACACGTGTCTGATTAGTAACGTTTGCCGTCAACAAAAATTGGTTATGCAAATTAAAAGATAATTAATCTTATTACTTAACCCCTTGACATACAATGACGTCTAGGAGACGTCAATCGTTTAGGGTGTCAATGTAGATTTTGACGTCTCTAAGACATCAAGAACTGTATTCAATTTTATGTTCCGAAAAAGGTTTGTTTTCAACAATAATTTTGTTAAAAGGCACAAAATTGGCGATTTGGGAATTTTGTTATTAATATAATTCTGTAATATTTATTTGCGAATTGTCCAGAGAGTAAATTAATTCTTGTAAAGTGTGCGCATTCGAGCTCAAAGTGGCACATTTCCGATCTGAATGAAGCGCGCGCCCGCGTCGCGCTTCATTTGCTTCCTCGCTGAAAATGTGCCACTTTTCGCTCGAACGCGCACATTTCGTATTTATTCAATTTGTTTAAATTACTTTTTGGATTTAAAAAGGAAATAGCAATGTATTCAAATAAAACGACATATGCGCAGTAACATATAGTTTGATAACCACTGGTCTAGCTATACACAAGCGCAACATAGCGCGTTGTTATATTTAATTTAGTCGCGCCAAAGAAGTATTACTTCTAACGTGCGTACATAAGTACATGCACCGGTTTTTTTACATAGAATGAAATTCAGTTTTAAACATTTAGCAAAATTATTAAAGTAAACTCGAAGAATAAATTATTTTAAGTTTTTTGACAACTCAAATTAAATAAATTAATAACTTGGAAAATTTTTAAAATATATTTAAGAACTTTAGAAATTTTTAATTATCAATTTTTTTTGTATAACACAAATTGAATAAAACAAAACTTTATTCGGTAAATTTAAAAGGAAATTTTGATGAAAGAAATATTATGTATTTTCAGAAAACTCAAATAGAGTAAATACAGAATTTGTGGTTTTTCAAAAAACTTTGAAGATCATTAATTTACGCAAATAAAATTAATATTGGAGAAAACTCAATAAATAAATTATCTTAATTGTTCAGAAATATTAAATTTATAAAATTAAATACAGTCAAACCTCGATAGGTCGAAGTTGAAGAGAAACCAAAAATAATTCGCGTTATCAAAAATTCGAGCTATCGATATAAAAATATTTTTTAGTTTATGTTTTAAAATTTACTTATTGTTTTTTTTTTTTAATAATTTCCTAGTGATTTCTTGCTAAAACCTAAATCTTGTGTCTTGAACAAGTTGTAATTAGGCTTCATTTATGGAATAATTCAATTTTTAAATATAAAAAAATATTTATATGTTATATATTATTTGCATCAAAATTTTAGAATGACTTAGGTGGGAATGTTAAAAAAATATTGGGAAACACTGCTCTACATATTTCAAAATATTTTAAAACTATTAATTATTTATTTTATGTTATTTGTGTATGCTCATAACAGTTAAGTTGAGCCAAATTAATAGTTTTTTTCGGACTCATCAAATTTTGGTTTTTTTTGTATGTCAAGGGGTTAAGGACTATTTAAAAGCTTTATTTTAAGCAGCTTGTAACGAGGGTTTCCTGTATTAAACTTTTTGTACTCGATGTAGACGTATACTTTTAGCTCCGATTGTGAGGAGCGAACTACCGTAGGAAAATCAATTATTTTCAATGTAAGAAAAATTCGATTAAGTGTTGTTATAATTCCTATATTAATCGACGAGATCGATGCAGTTATTGAAAAGCCTCTAATTAAGATGGTAACTTTTTAATATAAGTTATTACTCGCGAGCTATTTCATCGAAAATTGTACAATACAGAACGACTATCGATAACTCCATGTCACACACAATGAAGCACCCATTGTATTCTTCCCCAAAATGTCTTTGCAATTTACCAAAAGAGGTCACATTAGACATAAAATTAATTAAACTCGACACAACGAAAAAAAAATAACGAGAGGAAATTAAAAAGTTTCTACGTTGTAAAGTTTCTGTCATTTATCATCTACTTATAAATCTCTTTACCTTGCTTCGAAATTTTATGGAAATACTTTGCGGTTTGTTAGGGAAAAATTTGCGAAACTTTGACGTTGAATGGCGGACTAAGTATTTTTGAGAAGGGGTTGTTTTAAAGCAATTGCAAATAAATATTATTCAATATATTTGTGGGATTTTTAAATTTATTATGGGATTTACGAAGAGAAATGGTTGTGGATTATTTTGGATTGGTTTCAGAACAGAAATGTGCTATTTCTCCCTCAATTTTTTTTTGGCTAACAATTTAAATTAGGTCCCAATCATTTTACTTTGCTTCAAATTATTTAATTGCCTTTTGAGAAATATCTCATCAAAACACCAATACCAAAAAGCAAAGTAGTTTGAGATTAAAAGGTTTAATTTAATCCAAAGGTTTTTTTTTAAACAAAATAAAGAAAGGAATAATTTAAACTTTTGTGAAAAGTGGTAGAGAAACCACTGTAATTATCAAAACGGGTAAAGGTGGCTAAGTATGGTTAAATTGCCCCCAGACAATATTTAATTCCCACTTTGGGGATATATAGGTACTGATGAAGTACTAAACATACTGAAAAATAGAAGGACAAAATTACACAGGAACGCCTTAATTTTTTCGAAAAATATTTTTTTGAAATATCTGATTTATGCTAAATTGTCAAATTATATTTTTAAAAGCTTTATACCTTTTTAAACAATATAATTTTTTTGCAATTGATCCGAAGTTGTGGGACATACCAAAAAAAATAAAAACTATTTTTTGTGAAATTATAATACGGTTTATTATATATATTTTTAATTATATAAAGCACTAATTAGTTTTGTTAGAATTTGTAAAGACAGCTGAAATTGTTTTAATGATTTTACAATAAATAGATTAATTATTGAATAATTAATTTAACAAAACTCTCAATGATTGTTTTTGAATAATTATAAATAAATTCACACTTGAAATTTTTTTTACATGCTTTAAACCAGTGTTTCCCAACGTGGGTCCCGCGCCCCACATGGGGGCAATTTAAAGGTTTAGGGGGGCAATATCATTATTCAATTTGAAATTGTACTTGATTTTTAGTTACCTACCTATTATATGTGTTGAAAATTTATTTATTGTTTTTTTTTAATAATTTTATAGTGATTTCTTTCTAAAACTTAAATCTTGTGTCTTGAAATAGTTATAATTAGGCTTCATATATAGTATAATTCAATTTTTAAATACAAAATTACAAAATTCGGTGCATGTACTTATGTACGCGCATTAGAAGTTATACTTCTTTGGTGTAACTAAATTAGATATAACCACGTGCAAAGATAAGTTCAATAAATACGAGGATGTGCGCGTTCGAGCGAAAAGTGGCACATTTCCGAGCGAGGGAGGCAAATGAAGCGCGACGCGGAGCGGCGCGCTTCATTTTCCCGAGATCGGAATGTGCCACTTTGAGCTCGAACGTGCGCACTCGGTTTTAAGTCTCATTCACAAGTATCAATTTACTTTCTTACTTCAACTGTTGAATTTTCGTTAGCAGTGCTAATATTTTACTCTCAAAGCGCCAATAGAAGTATAACTTTAAAAATATTTATGTTACATAAGGGAGCATTTAATTTTTAGAATTACTTAGATGGGGCATATTAAAAAAAAAGGTTGGGAAACACTGCTTTAAACAAATAATTTAAATTTTTGTTAACACAAATTTAAAATATATTGATTGTGATTATAAAGTAAAAATTATAATAAAAAAGAGTTTTTATTTTTTTTTGTAATATGGCGCATCACTTCGTATTAATTAAAAAAAAAGATTTTTGGAAAATTGTCCCTGTGTAATTTTTTCTATTTTGCAGTCCTTTTTGAAAACACGTTGAGTCAGAGATCCGAAACTTTCAAGATCTTAGTATTTCATCATGATCTATATATCCTCAAAGTGGCGATTAAATATTCTCCGGGGGCCACTTCACCACGCTCATCCCCCTATGCCATTTGATTTACATTTGCAAGCGGATTTTTCGACAAAAAATATTTAATTGTGTTAAGTCCCCCTTTTCAAAATTACTACTCGCAACCAAATCTCTGTTTTAAGGCTTGACCAATATTTTATATTTTAATGTGCAAACCTGGCATCAAATGTCATAATCGATAAGCAACTTGTTGCTTATGGAAAGCTGCAATTTTATGTAATATGTAAGCCAAGGGTGTAACTTACGCATTTCTAAATTTATTGCTTGGCTTTTCCTATTTTAAATGTTATCGTTTATCCCGTTTCTTGTTGTTCGACTGCCACAAATTCATGAAAGATGCGTATCTTTTGCTGCTCAATTTTTATGCCGGTCCAAAATAATAAACGGTACCCAAAAAACGTAACCAACAAGTAATTTCGTAAAATTTTATAAAGCCCGAGCTTTGTAATCCGAGATCAAATTTAAATTTAATTTTTAATCATTTTTCTGAATGCCTAAAATTAAAAAAAATCATATTCGGTCGATCGAAATTTTTTATTGTAAAATAAATGAAAAAATTAATTGCGTTTTTGGGTAACTTTTTTCTTTTGTGAAACTTAATGTAATTTTTTTAAATCACTTCTTTAATTACATTTCGTGAACTGAATTGTGTACCTTCAATTTGCGTCAAAATTTTGATCAAAAAAAGATTTTTTCTTAAGAAAATAACAAAACTCGAATTATAATAAACTATGCTTTTGGAAATGGTACCTATTGATTTTTCTTTGCCAATGTTCAGTAATGGAAGTATACATTTTCAGAAGCTACTTCGGTTCAGTTGCTTCCCACTAGTTTTTCCGAGAATATTTCCCTCAAGACATATTTTTCCTCTTTGACGTTACGTTCCTTCGGGCATTTTAGTTCAAAGCTTACGTGTTTTTTGATGATCGGGAAATAATTAGAAAAAAAGGCAGAACAAACAAAGAGGATTTTATTCGAGGGCGACCTGTGTGCTTGTGTCAATATAATTTAATCGTAATTTACTTCAGATTAACGTGAGCTTATTTGAAGAGTAATTGATCGTCTTACGATCGACTTTAAAAAAATCTAGGTCAAAGGTTATGGCATGTAAACTTAATAAGGGTGACTTAGCATCGATTTTACGCGGTGCCAATTTTATTCAAGGCTAAAGTAGCACGTTTCTGTTCGAATTTTCGCAAGGTTTTCTCTAATTTTTCTAAGAGCTTACATTGCCTTAATTAAATCGAGACCCAATGTAAATTGCTTTGCCAACTCTGCTAAATTGTCCAGAATTAATTTTTTATTTTTTGAAAAATTATTGAGTAAATTCTAAAAATGGAAATTTTGATCTTTAAATTCCTAATTTCAAGATTTTCTGACAAACATTTTTGAAGTTATACTTCTTTTGCGCGCTGAAAATAAAATTGTAGCAGGAAATGGAAATAGCGCGCGCACAAAAATAGTACATTCTTCTTAGTTTAATTTGGGTCTTTTATTGTTACCAAAAATTGAATGATTTATATAAAAATTATAGTTAAAAGTCCAATAGTTTCGAATTTTGAAACCCCGTTATTATAACTTTATTAATAAATAAATTATTAACAAATATGGAAACACTTTAAATAAAAACGTAAAACTGGAAAGAAAAATAGTACATTTTTCTTAGTGTAATTTAGGTCCTTTATTGTTAGCAAAAATAGAATGACTTATATAAAAACTATAGTTAGAAGTCCAATATTTTCGAATTTTGAAATCCCGTTATTATAGCTTTATTAATAAATAAATTATTAACAATTATAGAAACACTTTAAATAAAAACGTAAAACTGGAAAGAAAAATAGTACATTTTTCTTAGTGTAATTTAGGTCCTTTATTGTTACCAAAAATAGAATAATTTATATAAAAATTGTAGTTAAAAGTCCAATATTTTTGAATTTTAAAACCCCGTTATTATATCTCTATTAATAAATAAATTATTAACAATTATAGAATTATTTTAAATAAAAACGTAAAACTGGAAAGGAAAATAGTATATTTTTTTTAGTTTAAAATGTGAATCGCGCTTAAAACCGAGTGTGCACATTTGAGCTCAAAGTGGCACATTTCGATCTCGGGAAAATAAAGCGCGCCGCTCCGCGTCGCGCTTCATTTGCTTCCCTCGCTCGGAAATGTGCCACTTTTCGCTCGAATGCGCACATCCTCGTATTTATTGATTTTATTTATATCAATTTTTACACATGGGTATCGTAAATTTAGTTACGCCAAAGAAGTATAACTTCTAACGCGCGTACATAAGTAAACGCACCAGTTTTTTTTGAGCTACGGAACTTTACGGAATTTTTTCGAAGTGAATCAATGCAGAGGCTACTTAGGTTATTTATTCGGCTTCAATTGGTTTTTTTGTAGGTCTTCATACGATTTCTGCTTGCCGAGATATGGATGGTTAAATGAAAAATAACACTTGTGTTTTTCATCATCGATATCTCAGCAACAAATTATCGCACGGTAAATCCAAAGATGCTTTTGAAAACACAAATATATTCTGTATAAGGACCTACCATCGTTTATAAAGAAAACAAATGTTTGTTTTATTTTTAATGTTACGTTGAAAAAAATTAAAAGATGACTTTGTGATTTTTTAGAAAATCCACGGCTAATTTAGAAATAATGGCGAGGGTAACTTTTATAGCTCAATGTAAAGTTTTTTTTTTCATTTTGATAACGATTGAGTAATTGTTTAGGAGCAATAAACGTGCCTCTTTAATTTTTTTTCAAAATTTTGATCATTTTGGACTGACAAACGATTCGATTTTTTTTTAATTAAGAATTTAAATTTTTATTTGATCGCTTATTATTTGCACCCTTCCCCCTTCTACCACTTCTGGTAGTGTCCGGATTTTTTTTTCAGCACATCTGGTAACCCTGGTTAATATGGCTACATTGAGCTGAGCGAGTTACTCTCGCCATTAGGCGTTTTATCAATATTTGTAAATTAGTAGTAGATTTTTGAAAAAAATCGTAAAAAGCTATTTTGTCAAAAAACTTGAAAGTAGAAACTCAAAACCTCAAATTGCTTTTTTTTCTATTTCGATTCAGCCATTTTTTACTGACATAGAAGGTACCCCATATCGTCTCCTCCCTCCCCCATAGATGTTATTTAACATCGAATTCTAAGAGACACGTTTTTTTAATTTTTTGCGAAAGAAAAATTTTTAAGGGTTGAAATTAACCCCCAAATTTTATCACCTCGGGGTATGGCTTGACATACTTACGGTCAATAATTTTTTCAAACAACTTTATGTGGATAATTACCCACGTGGCTGTTCGAAAAAATATTAACTGTAAGTACGTGAAACCTTAAAACCATCCCTTGAGATGGTGATCTTCGGAGGTCCATTTCGCTCTTAAAAACAGTTTTTTCGCATACAATAACAGATACGTGTCGCTTAGAATTCGATATAAAATAACATATATCGGTCCCATTAAAATCGGGAGTGCCCACCTGGGACGCCTTCCTTGTGTAAAAAATTTTCTTTCCTTAATTTCTCCCCGTGGTGGATGCGAAATAGTTAAACGAACTCGTAAGATTTGGTTTTATCGTTGCGATGAAAATGATATCGGATTGCTATTGCGGAAGGCCAAATCGAAATCAGGTGTCTTCTTCGTAAATTAAATTTAGTGCAAACAAGACCTCCAGAACGGGATAATAATGGAAATAGAAATTTGCAACCGTGTTGTTAATTTTAAGAACACCTCTTCGGTTAACTAAGTTTTCGATTTCGTTTTATCGATGGATTTTAGGAAGAGCTGTGTCGAATTTAATTTGTTGCTCCTTGCGCTTCGATTGGACCAGGTATAATATTTCGAACCGCTTTCTGTGCATTAATTTTGAGTACATACATGGTGTTCAAAATATGGGGTGCCAACTTTTAAGGGTAGCTTAGAAATTTAATTCTAGGACGAAAAGTCCTTTGGTGTTTTTGCACCTGACGCCCAAGTACCGATTTATTAATTAATTTTACCTCTTATACATTTTTATCTCATGCTTTTGCAACATCCGTTGTTCTTGGATAGGTACATATAGTTTATTTTTTCAAGAATTAACATCCAACAATTAACCTCGCCATATTGTGAAAGTGAATTGTTGCTATTGGTCGAGCAAATACATTAAAATAATTTATTAAATCGAATAATTAAGTTTCTAAAACGGCCGAAGTTAATTGTTGCAAGCACAAAGAGCAATAGCACTCACCTTAACCATTGCGGTCGGAGTTCTCGAGACGGGAAACGGCATCTGATGGACCCATTCTGCAAGGCCACAGCATCGACGATCGCCACCAAGGACCCCCAATTTCGGCACACGTACACACACTTTTAGAACGCGCGGGGTACTGAATAAATTAATCGAAATAATGTATGGCCCCCTACCACAGGTACGAGCCGTTGCAATCACAAGCCAGCTTTCTTTTGCGATAGCCAATCAGAAATTTTTGCATTAATTTTGGCATATGCATTTCAAGTCCACGTGGACTGGCTTGTGTGACGTAGGTTGTTTACGTGCAAATTGCTGACGTCACACATTCCTGTTCGGTGCGGGCAAAATGCTTTGGCCTATGTCGCATCGAATCGAATTAACGGGAATCGAAATGTTTCTATTGGGATTCAAATGGATTAGCAAATTTTCGTTAAATTGAAAATTAATGGTTTGACCACATAATTATGAAAATGCACCCCCATTGTTGATATTATTTTTGAATGTTGTGCTCGGACACGAAAAAAATTATACCACCCCCTCATTGTTATTTCGTAAAAAAAATCTTAAGCATCTACATTGTTTTTTTTGTAATAAATAAATTAATTGCTTATAATAAACAATTAAAAATTTAGCCATAGCAGAATAAATAATTGAAAAATGTGAATGTGAATTTTGTAAAAAAATTGTTTAACACCAAGCGTTTGGGAATTGAAGTAAACCAAATTAAGACCAACCCCAATAATTATAAACAAATGTTGTTGGGGATGTTATACGAAATTTAAATTATAAACAATATTTTTAAGAGCGTGAGAGTTCCTTTTTTAGTGTTCTTTGACTGTTTTTATACACCAACCCTTGAAACCATAATAAATATTAAATCCGATATGCAAATCTAAACACCTTTACTGTAACTAAATAAATAAATAGTTACGCCAATGGGGGTGACATTAAAAATTAATTTTCTTCGTTATTATTAATAATTAAATGGGGTTATATAAATACAGTGGAATCTGCAAAAATGACCGCGACTATAAAGCGACCCCCCATGGTCAAGGTGACCGATTTTTTTTGGTCCCTAGTAAAACATCCCCAATTTAATGTAATTTTTTTTGCAAATTTGTGAATAGATCCTATTGTGACCAATGACCAATTTTAACAAAACCTACTATTTAATATTCATTTTTTTAAAGTGCCCAAAATTGTATGTACTGTAAGGGTACATAAATCATCCACCTTCTTTAATTTCAACTTCTAATTTATGCTCAGTTGCTTTTTTAATTATAAAAACATATTTCTTATGAACTGAACACCTGCCGAAAGTGACCATATTCGATGAGTTCCTTGGGTGGTCACTTTACATAGATTCCACTGTAATTGATTGTTTATTGCAAACAGCTGTGCGAATATTTAAATATTTGAAAAAATGCTGATTGGAGGGTTGTTTAATTTCAGTTTGGTAAAACGCCATAATCCAACTTGTTATTAACAATTACGGGGCATTTTTTAATTGTTCAAACAAGTATTTGTTGCTCCTCAAAGAATAATTGTAAATTTATTTAAAAACGCAAGGCCAAATAAGAATTCGTTTTGGCGTGAATGTAATGCATTTTCTAACGTTTCTTATCGGTACTTGCTGTGGGCTATAGCGAGTCGACCTTTAAAATTGCACGTGTTCGCTGACATCACAAATCCACGTACATAACAACGTTTAAAAGTACCAGGGTGTCCAAAAATTTTACTGATATCTGTAATTAGGATAATTGTTTAAATACCTACATCTAAACAAAGAACTTTGAACAATTTCTTCTTAGAATAATCCAAGCATGTTTTATTCCATTTGTGTTATCGTGAAAGAAACAGAAATTTTTTGGACAACCCTTAAACCTTCTAGCCTCCTACATTTTTCTAAATTACATAACAATTTTTAAAAGTAAGCAGTTTATTTCAAAATTGAATATGCTGAAGGAGTAGATAGGTCATCCACCTTCTTTAATTTCAATTTCTCAGTTACATTTTTGATTCAAACGCCATTTTTTTTGTAAACTAACCACTTGCTGAAAAATTCTATTTTTGATTAGTTTTTTGAGTGGTCCCTTTATAGAGGTTCCACCGTATATTTACTTTACCTAACAAAAAAAAATAAATTTTAATCCGAATAATAAATTACATCATTTGCTCTGAATATAAACGTGTACACTTTCAACCCTTATTAAAATACGAGCCCTATTAACCTAATCCTTATTAGCAGAGAAATATAATTTTTCTTTTACAAAAAAAAACATCATCTTTCAACAACTGCCTCATTTAGTTCTTCTGAACTGATGGCCGCGCAAATTGAGCAGGACCCAACAGATCTGTTTGTGAGAATTAATAGACACACCCTTAAAAGTCTTTTCCTTTTTTTCTTAAGCTTTACTTATTCGAATTTGCAAAGATTAATAATAATTTGCGGATGTAATAAAAGAGGAGAACGAATGTTAGAAAAATGTATTCTAATAAAACCAAGTCACGTGATAAAATAACATTGTTTTACGTTCCAGATGTAATAAAAACCCTGCCCCATTTCACGTCCCCTTTTTACAGGTGTTAAAATCAGTTCTTAAATTGTAACAAAAACGGCGGGATTTTTATATAAGCACGTATTATGTCTTTATCCGACGAAACTAACTTTTCCCTTCTTTAATTTTCTAACAGGTGTCCAAAACGGATAGCTTTGTTCTTTGATGTTTTCTTTTTGACTTCTTGAATAATTTTTGAATCGTATCAAAAGTGTGGCAATCATTAACCCCTTGACAAAATTGGCGATTTGGGAATTTTGTTATTAATATAATTCTGTAATATTTAATTGCGAATTGTCCAGAGAGTGAATTAATTCTTGTAAAGTGTGCTTAAAGCCGAGTGTGCGCATTCGAGCTCAAAGTGGCACATTTCCGATCTCGGGAAAATGAAGCGCGCCGCTCCGCGTCGCGCTTCATTTGCTTCCCTCGCTCGAAAATGTGCCACTTTTCGCTCGAACGCGCACATCTTCGTATTTATTCAATTTGTTTAAATTACTTTTTGGATTTAAAAAGGAAATAGCAATGTATTCAAATAAAACGACATATGCGCAGTAACATATAGTTTGATAACCACTGGTCTAGCTATACACAAGCGTAACATAGCGCGTTGTTATATTTAATTTGGTCGCGCCAAAGAAGTATTACTTCTAACGTGCTTACATAAGTACATGCACCGGTTTTTTTTTACATAGAATGAAATTCAGTTTTAAACATTTAGCAAAATTATTAAAGTAAACTCGAAGAATAAATTATTTTAAATTTTTAGACAACTCAAATTAAATAAATTAATAACTTGAAAAATTTTTAAAATATATTTAAGAACTTTAGAAATTTTTAATTATCAATTTTTTGTATAACACAAATTGAATAAAACAAAACTTTATTCAGTAAATTTAAAAGGAAATTTTGATGAAAAATTATTATGTATTTTCAGAAAACTCAAATAGAGTAAATACAGAATTTGTGGTTTTCAAAAACTTTGAAGATCATTACTTTACGCAAATAAAATTGATGTTGGAGAAAACTCAATAAATAAATTATCTTAATTGTTCAGAAATATTAAATTTATAAAATTAAATACAGTCAAACCTCGATAGGTCGAAGTTGAAGGGAAACTAAAAATAATTCCCGTTATCAAAAATTCGAGCTATCGATATAAAAATATTTTTTTAGTTTATGTTTTTAAAATTTACTTATTGTTTCTTTTTCTTAATAATTTCCTAGTCATTTCGTGCTAAAACCTAAATCTTGTGTCTTGAACAAGTTGTAATTAGGCTTCATTGATGGAATAATTCAATTTTTAAATATAAAAAAATATTTATATGTTATATATTATATGCATTAAAATTTTAGAATGACTTACGTGGGGAATGTTAAAAAAACACGGTTGGGAAACACTGCTCTACATATTTCAAAATGTTTTAAAACTATTAATTATTTATTTTATGTTATTTGTGTATGCTCATAACAGTTAAGTTGAGCCAAATTAATAGTTTTTTTCGGACTCATCAAATTCGGTTTTTTTGTATCTCAATGGGTTAATAGCGATTTTTTTACAGGTAAGTCCACTTCATTAAATATTCGGGGGGTTAAGACGAGCGCCTGGTAAGTCCTTTGAAATATTAAAATCTATTAAATTTTATCCCTCTTTGACTGCAGTAATAATTTTTCCGAGTTAAAATTACTTGGGTTTCTGAGATTAAAGTAATTTCGTTGGCTGCTTTATACGGTTTATGCTTTCCTTAATCTTCTTTTAGATTTTATTTTCCTCTTAATACATGAACAATTGTAGAGCACGAAATTCTCCAAGTCGAATTATTTTAAATGCTTCATTGTAGAATGGAACGTTTCTGCATCACAGTAGTACAGTGGAACCCCCAATTATCAAGATAAATTATTGTATCTTAAAGATTCAGATAGCTGCAGTTCGAATAATCGAAGTTCTACTGTAAGTATTGGAAATATGGCACGATAGTTTCGAGCCGTAAAAGTACAAAGGATTACTTTTGCTTTGTGCATTTGAAATACAGAATTCGGTAAGTGTTTTTTTGAAAAGATTCACACCGGAAACGAGGAGTGTATGGAAGTCCCTGTTTTCGCGATAAAATTCGATGTCTCTCCTGGAATCTAACCGATGGAACGTGACTTCCTTTTTTGTAGTGTCCTCACACAAGATATGCTTTTTAAAATTTTTACGATATTATTAAATTTTTTTCCCCATCCATTGCATATTTCATTTTTATTATACGTTTTAGTGGTGCACGTCGCCCAATGAATTCCGATAGTGTTGAATTTAATTAAAATAATTAGAATTTGAGTCAAAAAATTATTGTTAAATTTTAAAACACTTTTTGTGCTGGAAAACGAAGAAATTTTTACTTTTTATCCAATAGTTTTAACTTTGACGCAATTTTAATCGAATTAAAATTAATTAATCTGGAAAATTTTGCAATGTAAACCCTAATCAAATTAATTCTAAGTCCAACAAGGTTTTTTTTCCATAAAACTGGTTAAATTTTCAAATAAAACTTGGAAGTTCTTTCAGAACAATCCGAATAAAACGTAAATCAAAACTTAGCCAACTCGCAGCAAACAAAGCTGTTAGTTTAGGCTTAGGTTGTTACCCTCGGGCCCTTCATTCATCCCTGATGTTAATTATCTTAATTTTGCACGAACTTCGTCGTTAATAATTTTTTTTCGGGCCATTTCACATATTAATTCTGTAAAAATAGTTTTTGTGGCTTTCGAATGGAGACTTTGGCGATTCAAGTTGGCGTCCTTCGAAAGGGCATTTCCCTCAATTTCCATCTGAAACCGTATATTATAAATCTATGCAAATTATTCTAAGACCGAATCACACACCCTGTTAAATAATTTATATCGAAAGCGCGCGTTGAGAAAAACACAACATTTCTGTTTTCAACCATTATGTTGTATTTATTATTTCTATTTGTATGATTCTGGCTAATTTAATTGAAGCGAATCTTAAATTAAAGTAATTATAAGTAATTACTAAGTATTACTAAGGTAATAAATAATATAATTGAAGAAAATACATATTGCAACGAATGATGGGTTAATAAGTTAAAAAAAAACAGATTTGGAACAAAATTATATTACATTGATAACTAAACAAATAAACAATATAAGAATTAATTGATAATAATAGATGAACGTAATAACTGATCAGATTGCAAGAGCACCACAGTAAATTTAAAATCAAAACATCCATGACATATTCCTCTACTGACCTCTGTTGATTATTTTATGCAATGAATGAATGGCTGATTTGGGCGTTTACATGACAACATAATAAATATAGAACTTAATATAATGTCAATACTTTTATAATATATCATATATAACCTAGTATTATGTCAAAATATTATTTGACGTCAATATATACATAACCTAGTATTATAACGACATATTAATGGACGCCAATACTTACATAACCTAACATTATGACAATATATTAATAAACAACTTCAATGTTACTTGGTTACACTATAGTTTTTGTTAGAATCAAATGAAATATTCATTTCTTAAAATTCGGTCGTGTTTAAGAAAATTTATTCTTTTTTAAAATTTTGCTCTATTTATATTTAGTCTTAATTACAACATATGTACATACTTAAGTACTTAATTGTCCAATATAAACCATTGAAATTCTCCAGCGAATTTCATTTAAAACAAGAACGTAAACGTTATTATTTTAAGAAGCATTCAACAGAAATTAACACTTTGTTTAAAGCACTACCACTTCATATAAAATGTATACTGCGTAGCTATTATTATAAAATGGCAACTCGTCAAAGTTAACACATTAATTTATAACTTTTCGCAAAGCTAATAAATAGATCCGGTGCTTTTGGAATAAGAAAAAATAATTTACTTCGTGGACTCTCGCTTTCTAAACTTTTGCCATTTTTATGATGTTTTCCGTTGAGCTCCCTGTCTTCTGAAGGGCTTTAAACGACTTAATACCTTCTCTGAATATTAAAATTTTTTCTTCCTCAGTTCTCCACGTTTGATTCCGCAATAACGGTGGGGTGCTTTTGTCGAAGTTTCAAGAGGCACTCCTAGGTTACTCGTGAGCGATTTTTGCAAAAAGAAAAATCGTTTTTTGCTTTATTTTATCAATTGAACTGGAAATCTATTATTATTTTTTTTTAATTATTTAGGATTTGTGGGAAGTTGGTAATTATAGCCGAGGTCGCTCTTGGAGTAGCTCGGCTTAGGTATTTTTACAAGTTCAGAGTCGGATACCTCAAATTTATTAAAAACCTACACTTGTTATTATTTTAAGCGCGGTATTAATAATTTCGATAATTTATTGGTTTATGGTTATTTTGGGGTTCGAACGCCCGCATCGCTATAAATACACTAAAAATATCTCGGGGTCTTATTACGCCATACGAATCCGTTTCATATAATAAACCAATTAGATGCACATCGAAAAGTCAATTAAGGCATCTTGCCAGTGCTTCACCTGCAATAAACGAGAGAAAGTTCATAAAATTAGACGCAGCCTGTTGCAGAATGTGATTTTATCCGTCGGATGCCAGTTCAGGACACATTTCTCTCTGCACTTAATCTTCTTCCTGACTTATCGTCCTTTAGAAACCTTCGCCTAAACTAACAACCTCGACTTTTTGCCGGTTACAACCATCGGCCATTTTTCGCTTTCAACAAGTTTAGTTTCATCGGTTTTGCGACCAACAATTATTAATCGTTTTCCTGTCGCATTAGCGAAATTAATAATTTAGAACCGAACGTGTTGGTGCAAATGGATGTACTGTTGAAGTACAGTGGACGCCCGGTTATCCAAGCGCAAGGCGGTGCCGGATTATCAACTTGTCGAACTGTGGAGTGGTGCCACCGGAACTTTTTGACAATGAGTACCTTGTAATCCGATGAATTATAAAAAATGTGAGATAAAATCGATACTGTACTATATAGAACTTCGTGAATTAAACAGTACAGTAGATAACACAATGTTTATTATAGAATTAATGTTATTAACCCAATGGCCAAAGCAATTAGAAAAAAATACAAACTACATGTTGATGTAAATCAATACATGTATGTATGTAATTAAAATATTAGACTACAAAGTGCGTTGGATAAGACAGGGAGCGGATTACCGAGGTTCTGCTGTATCTGCGTTATTGCAGTATTAAATGTTGTCCAAAAAAGTATTGATACGGAATTATAATCTCAAAGTTCAGTAAATAAATTTATTTATGAATACTATTTTGTTCATTTAGTTTTTCAATTATATACAAATTATTAAAAACAATACATTAATACAAAAATATATATACAATTCCTAGAGAGAAGTGCAAAAATCTAATTTTTAAGAGCTTTAAATAATTTATTTTTATATACAGGGTATCAATTTAATTCAACCTCATATTGTGTATGAATACTTTTCTGCATCACTGTACACAAATGAAAAAATAGTAAAAATATATGTAAAATACAATTAAAGAAGTTTTATATAAAAAAAGTAAAAAAGATAGATCTACTTTAAAAAGACAATATTACAATGATTGTAAATTGTAATTTCACTTTTAAATTGTAAATAACGAATTTAAATTTAAAATTGTGCAAGCTCCAAAGCTTACTTAGTAAAATTTGAAAATCTTATTTCTTTGAGTAGCTGAGAAATCCGTTATCGTTGTGTATGTTATCGTGCGATTTACGGCTGATTGAATTTTTCAAGCGCATTTTATGAAATTAGAGCACAATGGAAGTTTGTCAACAACACATCGTTTCCGCATTTACGTAGTAATTGGATTCGCCTTTAAGAATGAAAGTTCACTTGGGAATTTGCTAATCGATATACATTTACAGAAATGTCTGTTTAGATGTCACTTTGCAAAATAAGTTAAGGAAACGCTTTCAGATCGGACTGATTAAAAAGGGAGCCCTTCAAAAAGAACGATAAGAACTTTATGAAAGACGATTTTCTTCTTCATTATATTTAAAAATGCAGTCTTTTGGTTTTTTTTCAGTTTTTCAGAGACGTCTTGCCTTGCAAACGTATTTCTTATTCTTCAGTTCTTAAAATATCAACGTTTCTCAGTTGGTCGAGGAAGATTAAAGTATTTTATAAAAACGTACAGGGCAGGATCTACGTATATGCTAAACAAGCTATAGCTTAGGGCCCCCACGTTCTCGGGAGCCCCCAAAAAAATTGTCCGAGTGAGCGATTGTCATCTTTGGCCCTGGCATATAATTTCAGGGCCCCATATCTCAAATAGCTTGGGGCCTCATCAAGTCTAAATCCGGTCCTGGGTACATAATCAATAAAATGTATTCTGCAAGAAGTGATATAACAATTTGAGTGCTCAGACGACTCGATACACTTCTATTTATATCTGAAAAAAATTCAATAAATATTTAATTAGAAATGGAAAAAATAATTGACGTTTCGTTCGATTGTTTCGAAAAACGAAAATGGTCACGTGATTTGGTAATTTGGGTTAATTTCATTCCTTAAAATTGGGACGAAAAAGGCAATCGAGGAATAATTAATGTAGGTCAGTTTTATTATTATATTTAATCTTCGATCTTTCAAGTTGAAGCGCTTAAGAAAATAAAGATTGTAATAAAAACACTTCCCGATAAAAAAAAAGTGTTTCGGAAATACCTTCAAAATATGTAAAAACTCGCCTTTATTAAGTTCGAGTTGGGCGACATTAAAATTTATAAAAACAGATCGTTTTCTTCTAAATGGAATATTTATAAAGGCGCTCGTATTTTGTATTCTTTTAATATTAATGTTGGAATGACTTTCTTCAGCTGTCCACTTTCGTTTTGAGGTGAAAACTCAAGGACCTTAGAATTATGAGAAAAGGAAACTCGGAGAGACGTAATTTAATTATTGCTTTGAGTATAAAATAACTTTCGTTTATTTACGAAAGATAATTAAAGTTACTTTCGTAAATTTAAAAGCTCTTCGTTTCATTTAATTCTATTAAGCGAGAGGTTCTCAAACTGTGCGTCGCGCATTGTTAAAAACACAACGTTTCGCATATAACGCAACCACTGTAAATGTTTTGGAGATGTCGCTACTTGTTTGGCAAATCTAAAAATCAATACTTCGTAGGCTTCGTGAAAAATCAATACTTTGTCGGCTTCGGGAAAAATCGATACATAAACTCGCCCCTTTACTCGACGCAAATGTGTCTTAACTTATATGCAACTTGAATACCACGTGCTTTGAGTGTAACATATATGCGTCAAAGAAAAATTAAGAAATTTAAATTATATCACCTTTTAAAACATTTTTTTAAATGACTTTAACCTTCTGTGTACTGGGTGGGGTATAACTAACGTGCACAATTTTTATTTTTTTTTGTTAAAACGCGACGTTTGGTAATCATGCATAAAACCGAAATGTGCCACTTTTCGCTCGAATGCGCACATCCTCGTGTTTATTATATTAGTATGATTTAGCGTGCCCTCCTTCAAATCAAAAATTTTAATTTAATTTAGTAAATATCGATTTTATATTTGAAAAACGTATTTACTATAGCAAACGAGTAGAAGGGAGCGAGAAGATACCACAATCTCGTCAGTCGGAGTGAGAGGGAACGATTAAAATTATTCAATTAATTTTTTGTGTAATTTATCGGTCTAAATTATTGCGAATCATTAAGAAATTGACGTAAAATTAATATGTATTTCAACAATGAGGCAAGAATGAAATTCTTGTCAGGTTTTCTTAATATTCGATATCGTAATTGACACGTGTCATTGCAATTTAGTACTCAAAAAAATACTCGATAGTTTATAAGCTGAAGAAAAAGTAAAGTTTTAGTATTTTTATTAATAAAAGTCTTTTCTAATGCATAAATAAATGTGTTTTACTTAAACCTATTCATTATTGGTTATTAAAATATATTTCTTATCATTGAACTGTCATAAAGTATAATTTTATGGATTTTATTTAATTTTATTTTCAGGGCATGGCAAACCCCACCTAGTATGCGTAGGGTTAATATTATTTAAAAATTGAAATTGCAAATATTTGTTTAATTGTATTTTATATTACAACTCTTATAAATTAATTTAAACTAATGAGTATTACTTTTTCCAGAACATAATTAAAGCTTATCAAACTTTCCTCTATGAAAATATCTCAAAAAAGACATTTTTAAAACACAAAATTCCACTTATAACGCAACTACTGTAAAGTTTTTGAAGATGTAACACTACCTGTTTGGCAAATCTAAAAATCAATATTTTGTCGGCTTCGTGGAAAATCAATACAAAACTCCGCCCCTTTACTTAACCCAAATGTGCCTTAACTTATATGCAACTTGACTACCACGTGCTTCGAATGTCACATATGTGCTTCAAAGAAAAATTACAAAATTTAAATTATGTCAGTCTTCAAAACATTTTTAAATGACAAATAAATTCATTAATATTAATATGTGCTAGAGCAATAAATAAATATATTCCGTTAGAAGGGCGTCGCAAAAAAACAACAACCTGTAAAGGGGGTCACAATTTAAAAAAGATTGAGAACCCCTGCATTAAGCCACAAATTCGAGAAACGTTGAAGTTTCGAGTTTCGTTTCGTACTCCGTTCTTTGCGACACAAAAGAATGTATTTTTTTATTTTAATATCTGCTTATTGGCGGAGAACTATTGGATTGAATGGAGTGGTAATTCGATATGCAACGGCCGTAAAGGAATTACGTTTCGATACATTTAAATGATTCACTCTTCCAAGATAAAGTCTAATGAACCATTTAATTGTACATCTCTTCAACAATGGATGTGGTCGGAGTGTTCATTAACAGTCAGTAATAACAATTTCGAGTAAAATTGAATTTCATTTGGGAACATTAAGCAATTACAATCGCCACAATTAAATTCTAATTTCGTAGCTATACCGTATTTGTTTCAGATGAGAAAAGAGCTTCGGTACCAGATTAACTTCCATTATTAATTTCTACTTTGAGATAGTTTACTGGCAAATTCGTTTTTCTTAAAAATTCCATGAAATTGGGCTGTAATTTATTTTCTTAACAAAATCAATTTTTTTAACGATTCGGAAGCAAGATATTACATACTTATTATATTGTACAATCAAACCAAGAAGTAACCAACACCCTAGAAACAGACCTTTAGTAAACGTACCTACTATTCCAGGAGACAAAATCTGGCGCTGCATGGTTAAAAACAATTAAGATTGATCTTTGTAATTTTAGTACCTAGAACTAAAGGTACAAAAATTACAAAAAATTACAAAATTACTGTAGGTCTGTTTCTAGGGTGTTGATTACTTTTTGGTTTGACTGTACATAATTAACATGCAATAGGTCTGAAACGTACATAAAAATTTTTATATGAAAAAAATCTATTTAATACAGTACTATCAGAAAAATGACGTCAGTAAATTAAGAATGTAATAGTCCCTCAAAAAATTCCATTTGAAATGCATATTTTATAATTTGCCAAAGCATCAAATAGAAGACTAATCTGGCAGGGTTTGCTCGAAATGCAACTTATTAGTATTTGAATAGGAACGAATATCGACAAACTTAAGACAGCTGTAATGAAAATCCTTTATGTGCTTTTACAGCCCTTAAGGGCGAAAAGTTTCGCAAGAGACATCTTCCTAGCTTTAAGTTAAATACATTTGATAGGTTTACCTGCACGGATGTCGACGGGACTCAAGCTTCTTATGCTGTTCTAACAAGCTTTAACTTCTACCACACACTTTTTTTGGGAAAATCCGCAAAACCGGTTAGATTTTTTTTTCTTCTATTTTTGATTATATTTCACTGAAGTTTTTTTAATGGCTATAAATAGCAAATGACTTAAAAATTAGTAAAAACAATTATAAGTGCATTTTAAACCAAATTTGTTCTATAGTTGTTTGTTCCGAGCTTTTATTTAAAAAGAAAAAGTTCCTATTAATTGTGATCCGGGAAGATGTAGATAATTAAAAGATGAAAAGAATCTCGATATGGAACATTAAAAGAAAATTGTAAGAAAGCATAATTTGTTCGAGATGATCTTTGGTATATTTCAATGAAGACGAACTGGAATAAGGTTTCCCCTTTTTTTTGCCTCGTATAACGAAGAGGCTGTCTGGCTTTGTTACAGTTCCACTGTATTATCTTATAAGGTAGCTCTTCCAAGTTTCCCCATTGTGTGCAATCAGAATTAAACCTTTTGAGGCCGCGTGGAGAACCGTAAAACTCGATTTGGGCGCTCAATTATTAATTTACTTGAGACAATTTTCAATTAGGGACTTGTTTTTGGGCAGAAATTGCTGGATGTGCGGAGCAGATCGGTTGCACATTTTAAGCGCACCGCATCCACCTATAAACCATTTTGTACAATGTTTGCAAAGTGTAATTTAAAACTTTAAACTTTACCTAAGGCTTCAAGTGGCAATAAATCTTTCTCGAACGAAACTCGTTCCTAGTATTTTGATTTGGGGTGGAATTTTTGTAAAAGGAAGTTTAAAGTCGCTTTAAAAAATGTAGGTATACTTCACAGTTTTCTTGTTTGCTGCAGGAAGAATTAGTTCTGTTTTTTTGCATTGGATTAAAGGGAATCGAAGTACTTTTGTTGGGCTTGGAAATGAGTTTATTAATATTCCTTGAATAGAAAAACTAATAGTTTGGTTAAATAGTTTTGAAAATGCACCCCCTATTGTTGATATTAATTTTGATTGTTGTGTTCGGACATAAAAAAAAAATAAGTAAGTACATATTTTTTTGGAATAAACAAATTGATAATAAACAATTAAAAATTTAACCATAGCAGAATACATAATTGAAAAATATAAATGTGAATTTAATAAAAAAATTGTTTAACATTAAATCTTTGGAAATTGAAGTCAACCAAATAAAGACCAAACCCAATAACTGTAAATAAATGTTGTTGGAGATGTTATACAAAATTTAAATTATAAACAATATTCCTAAAAGCACGAGGGATCTTTTTTTTAGTGCTTCTTTGACTGTTTTTACACACCAACCCTTGAAACCATAATAAATACTAAATCCGATATGCAAATCTAAAAGCTTTTACCGTAACTAAATAAATAAATAGTTACCCCAATGCGAGTGACATTAAAAATTATTTTTCTTTGTTATTATTAATAATTAAATGGGGTTATGTAAATACAGTGGATTCTGCAAACGTGGGCACGGCTGTAAAGAGACCATCAAGTCGAGGTGACCCATTTCACTATTGGCCCTGGTATTTATTGTAATTTTTTCTGCATATTATAAATACACCCGATTGTGACCAGTGGCAATTTTATCAAAACCTGTTATTTAGGAATCATTTCTCTAAAGGGTACAGGATTTAAAAGTTTTTTGCTCTTTTGAAAATATCATTCACATCTGCATTTAAAATTCTGGTCATGGCAAATTTTTTTAGCCTTTTATATTTTCTAAACTATATAAACATAACAGCGTTTAAAATTAAGTATGTGCTATAGGGATACATTATCTATCTTCTTTAATTTAAAATTTTTAATTAATGTTTCAATTGCCTTTTTTATTATAAAAATACATGTATATTCTATGAAGTGACTCCCTGCTGAATGTGATCATTTTCAATCAGTCTGTTGGGTGGTCACTTCACATAGGTTCCACTGTAAAGGATTGTTCATTACAGTTGTGAGAATTTTTAACGAGAACATCATTATATAAATATTTGAGAAAATATTAATGAAACGGTTGTTTAATTATGGTTAAGCAAAAGTCATAATCAAACATCAGTATATCAGTTTTTTGACCGGAACTATAGCGCGTCGACCTTTAAAACTGCACGTGTGCAATGACGTCACATGGACTTGTATTCACATGCCAGAATTTTGCAAATGAATTTTATTAGTTTATCGCAAATGTATAAACAATTTTATCGAAGATTACAAACGCATGGGTGGGTTTATTTGATTACCTGCATTTAAATATTCAATAATTCGCGTGCGGTGTTTGAGTGTAGACGTGTGCCGAATTTGGTGACCTTTTGGACGGGACAAGACTTTTTTCGACGGCGGTGGAAGTGCGACGGGGAATTCGATGACCCATCGATGCTTCGACGGCGGTTTTAAAGGTAGAAAATTGTTCTCTTTTGCTCCTACACCAATCAATTCTTTTTTATTAATATTTCTCTTGGTTTAATAATTTGGTTCGATATTATTTGAATAAGTTTGATTGGAATTTAATACTTGAAAAGAATAATTGTTGTAGGTGATTGTATTATTTTGATTATTGCGTTTACTGTTGTTAACATGAGGATCCACCCGATTTTGGAAATTCGTGTGTCGTTGAATAATTTGTTTATTATCATTGCAATATAATGCAATATATAATTTTATTGAACTGAATAAACACAACGCAGCGTTCTTATTTCATAAACACTTTCCGACGGTCTTGTTTTTGCGACGGGGAACTCAACACTTCGAAGTGTTGACTTAGGTCTGTCCATAAGGAAGGTTTTTAACTTTTGTAAAATCTAAAAACATTCATTTAAATTCATGTACAATTTACTATTATATATTCTTGAGTGTTTACATTTAATAAATGAAGATAATTAATGTCTAACTATGTACAGATAACAAATTCTGTTACTTCATATTGTAATTACATACTAAAGTTAATTTATAATGGTACTTTTTTGTACATGCTTCACTAGTTTAGAATAATAATTATTTCTAATTTGCTTATTGTTATTAAATCACAAATTGATAACTATTAAGTATGGGCTTTTCTCCTAGATTAAAACTACATTTTATATAGTAAAATAAGCAAAACAAAGTATTCTTTTGAAAAATTTTTTTAAATAATTAATAAAAATAGTTTAGAACAATTTAAACTTTATAACAGAATACATTTCTGATAATTTTACTTGTAATTCTGTTTTTCAGTAATAAAATCAGAAGATATATCATTGAAAAACTATACATTTATAAAAATATACACACCTATTGTTTTGCAATTAGGAAAAATAAATTTATTGGATTTGCTTTTTACCTTAAAACATAATTATTAAGTTATAACTTTTCGTACTTGAAGAACTAAAGATGATATTTGTTTTATTAAAAGATTGATTTGGCAATAGCTTGGTTTACAAGTAAAACCTTCTTCCTTCTCTATTAACTAATATCTTATTTTACTCCAGCACATCTTGTCACCTCTTTCTCGGACTACCTGGTAATCTTCTACCCGTGGTAAAACCTAAAAACATTCATTTTAATTCATGTACAATTTACTATTATATATTCTTAATTATCTAAATTTACAAATGAATATAATTATTGTTTAACTATGTACAGGTAACAAATTCTGTTACTTCATTTTGTACTTACATACTAAAGTTAATTTATTCTAATACTTTGTTGTAAATGCTTCACTAGCTTAGAATAATAATTATTTCAAATTTGCTTGTTGTTATTAAATCACAAATTGGTAACTATTAAGTATGGGCTTTTCTCCCAGATTAAAACTACATTTTATATAGTAAAATAAGCAAAACAAAGTATTCTTTTGAAAAAAACTTTTAAATAATTAATAAAAATAGTTTAGAACAATTTGAACCTAATAACAGAATACATTTCTGATGATTTGACTTATAATTCTGTTTTTAGTAATAAAATCAAAAGATTTATCATTAAAAAACTATACATTTATAAAAATATACATACTTATTGTTTTACAATCACAAATACAAATTTTTCAGTTTGACTTTTAACTTAAAACATAGCTTTTAAAAGATTAAGTTATACTTTTAATAGTTGGACTAATAATGTTATTGGCATTATTAAAAGATCCATTCTTTATTCGTTAGGTTTATAAGTAAAACCTGTTCGTCTCTCCATAAGCTAATAGCTTGTTTTACTTCTGCACCTTTTTCCACTTTTTTCTTTGTCTACCTGGCCATCTTCTATCCCTTCGTCAAATCTAAAAACATTTCATTAAATTCGTGTACGATTTACCATATTCATAATTGTTTACATTTAATGTTGGAAGATAATTAATGTTTAGCTATGTACAGCTATAAATTTTTATCGGAAAGTTTCTTACATGATTTTATCGGCTTAGATTTTCAAGAAGTTGACACAAATATACTACCTATTCGGATTATTATTTAAATTTCTTATGTTAGTAGGTTTCTCAGGGTAAATTATTAATAATTTAAGCAATTGTATCACACTTAAGCAGCAACACAATCAACACATGTGAATTAGTACACTTATTGAACAGTAACCTACGTTTGTAACTATTTGCACTTATTTTTTTATATTTTTACTTTTCATTAATTACATACGTTTTTTAATAATGAACAAACATTATTAAAACGGTTATTGTGTTAGTTTTCAACAAATGTGCATTATTACATGTCAATGTCAACTAACGGCAATCTGTCACTTTGACACATTGCGGGTTGTTTATAAGGATTTTCCCATATATGATAATAAAATGCATTTTAAAATTGCATTATCTATAATTGAACGTATTTTCTTTAAACAGAACAAGCAAAGTTATTTTTTCTAACATAACTGTAGAGTGACTTTCGTTTATTTTGTTTCATATTGTGTTAATTAAATTTTAACCATCATTAAAAACTACAATCAAACAAGGACTGAGATCTATTTAAATACACTTTTCAACTCTAATATATTTGTAGTACTTGCGTCCTACTATAATACCTGAGAAGGTGTTATCATTGAGGCAGGAGGAATCCTGCTAGTCTCGTCGGGGTTTGTGCGTATTCCTCCCCGCGAGACATGCCAATGTGTACATCTGATCAGTTATGTTAGGCTTCACATGCTGAACTAATACTATCCCGCCCAGGATAATATAAGTTCACCGTGGAAGACTATACATAGTCTAGGGCGCAAGTAATATTTTGTTTTTTTGAACAAAAAAAAAATTTCTAACTCGAGCAATGTTCTTCAACAACAAAAAGAATTGTTTTGCAAGTTGTTACAGTACATTACAGTGGACCCCCTTACTCTTCAACTAAATGTTAAAACTTAATAAAAGAATTTTTAAAATGTTATTCTAATTAATAAGTGTATTAATTTATATTTATTGTTTGCATTACGTCTTAAGTGCGACACTATTTCTTTAATTATTGATAAAATTTAACCTGAGGACGCTCAGATAATGATGTAAGAAACGTTTTAATAAAAATTTAGATTTGTAAATAGTTAAACATTAATTGTCTTTATTTATTAAATGTAGATTATTAAGAATATTATAATAGTAAATTGTACATAAATTTAAATGCATGTTTTTAGGTTTTAACCAGGGATAGAAGATTACCAGGTAGTCCGAGAAAGAGGTGACAAGATGTGCTGGAGTAAAATAAGATATTAGTTAATAGAGAAGAAGAAGAAGGTTTTACTTGTAAACTAAGCTATTGCCAAATTAATCTTTTAATAAAGCAAATATCACCAGGTAGACCAAGAAGAAGGTGAAAAGATGTGCTGGAGTAAAATAAGACATTGGCTAATAAAGAAGGAGAAGAAGAATGTTTTACTTATAAATCAAGCGATTGCAAAATATATCTTTTAATAAAGAAAATGTCATCTATAGTTCTTCAAGTATAAAAAATATAACTTAATACTTAAAGAGATATGTTTTAAGGTAAAAAGTAAACCAATAAATTAATTTTCTTAATTGTAAAAAACTAGGTATGTATATATTTGTAAATGTACAGTGTTTCAATAATAAACATTTTGATTTTAGTACTGAAAGAGAATTACAAGTGTAAAATCGTTAGAGAAGTATTCTGTTAATAGGTTCAAATTGTTTTAAACTATGTTTATGAATTATTTATAAGTTTTATTTAAAAGGATACTTTGTTTTATGTTTTTTACTATATAAAATATAGTTTTAATCCAAGAGTAATTACTAATATAATAAATAACATACAAATTTTTATAGACAAAAGTAATTAAAACGAATAAAGCGAATTGGATCAAAATTCAAACTTTTTCTTAAGTTTAGTAATTAGATCAAAAGCGAAAGAAAGAAAAATTATAATAACGTGTTATTTTTAGGCGTTCTTTATGAAAGTGTTTCCTAAATAAGAAACCCTTAAAGTATAATGATGAAATTAAAAATTTGAAGCTCCGCATTAAACGTAATTAGTCTACGTTGAATATAATTTCCTTTATTAAAGCTCTTATAGAAAACTTATACCTACTTCTGATACCGAATATAAAGCAATCAACAATCAATTACTGCGAAATTACGTTTGTGATATTAATAATTACAAAAGCGCAATTAGAAGGGTTCCGTTTTATTAGCAGCCTCGATAATTTATTGCATATTATTAGTTTTCCCATTCGCTTTAAGCCGAACTTAAATTGGCCACGTAATTAAAGACTCAAATTGATTCATAAACGTAAATAAGATGTAAAAATATTAAAAGCGACTCAAATGAAAATAATTAACTTTATTAGTTATTTCTTTTTCTTAAGTCCATAGCACAAATTACATAATACTTATGGCAAGAAATAAACATTTTTGCAATATTTATAAATTATAGCATTTATTCTAAATTATTTAAACCTTTGTTTAAGAAACTAATACTACTTACACATGATTTTATATTAAAACACGTCTTTTATATAAAATTGATTATAAATTGGATTAAATGCAACCCAAAGTGACAATAAGTGGTCAGGGGTGTACTATTATTAAATTGAATAACTGTACTTCAATCAAATTCATATTTCTTTCTTATTACTGCAAATATTTAAGAGAATTGTTGTAAAATTAGTACTACACATAATTTTATAATAATACAAGTGTTTTATATAGAACATTTTCGATTCTAAATTAAAATATACCCACTCCAAAGAAAATTATAGGCCAGGGGTATATTATTACCAAATTGGATGGTTCCCCTACTATCAAAATTCATATTTCTTTCCTATTACTTAAAATATTTAAGCAGCAATTGCTTTGAAATTATACAAAGTATAGTCAATTAGTCAGCTATATTTCTAATAAATGCCTCTTTCAAGGGACGATAATTTGATAAACCCTAAAGTTCACAAATTTCGAACCCTCGAATTGGCACCTAATGAATATTAACGACGCTCATTTATACGTACTACTTTCTATTCATGAAAGCCAAAAACAGTCATAATCCGAATAAAATTTACTCTTCGGTGCTTGCAAATTAAAAAGAAAAAGAAAAAGGTCCAAATCAATTTTAAAAGAAAGATTATAATAAAGTGGTCGTCGCAAACTAATCTCAAAATAATATGAACCGTAGAATTTTCTAAGCTTACGTTCGAATTCTGAGACATGGAATAATCACCATCTTCAATGTTATATCGGCAGAAGGATTAACTTTAAGTACAGTGTCGACAGACAAGGGAAACCGTAGATGTTTTCGGTGACATAATTTTCCTTCTATTGTTTGTCGATTTTTTTTCAAAACTAACAAAGCGAAAGCCAAAAAATATTAGATATTAGATTTAGTTAAAAACATTAAATATTCTACAAACAAACTTAATAATTTCTTCTTGGATATTTTTTCATACACAGAGAATTTTTTTTACTGTGAATTAATCGGTTCAAATTTCGCAACTACGATTTACAATGCGAATTGGGATGAAAAAGGATTATTTCCAACTTAATTATAATTTAATTTAATTTACTTTTCTTAATTGAAGTTATTAGCAAATAAAGGGGTTAGGTCTGTTATCGTTCTATAATTAATGAAGGTGTTACTTTTGTAAACAGAGCTTAAAGACGTTGACTCTATCAAGTGCCATTAACTCTTTATTAGTGTTTTTGGTGGAGAACGTTAAATGGAATTTAGTTATAAATGAAAATAAATAAAATTACTGTCCTTCTCTCGAAGTTATTTAATTTCAAACCCAACAGAGAGTTGGTAGTGCACCGTCGACTTTAATATTAGACAAATAGCAAGTCGAAAATAGTTTTTACTTTGATCTTTATTTAGTAATAGAAAGTTATATAACCGATTCTAATTTTATTTTTAATGTCGCATTAAATTATTTCCTTTTTGTAATTTATACAGTCGTTGATATTAAATTAAATGCTGTCCCCGTAAAATTTTTGTGGAACATAAAAAATTTACTCATCTCAAAATAAGCGTCAAGCAATTTTAATAATTTTTGATTAATTATTTTTAAAGAGTTGGTTTGTTTTTTAAATTCTGTAACATTTAGATTTAAAGCACAACTATCTGTCATGGGTGGAGAAACTTTTTTAAAATATTTATTTAATATAATAATTGATCTCACTTTCTTACTGGAAAATTGAAATGCATTTTTCTCAAAATTCTTCAGATTTAAGACATATTGCATGCCAGCTTTTGTTGTTTAGATCAGTGGTCGGCAACCTTGTAATCCAAAAGAGCCAAATATAGACAATACACAATTGGATGGAATTAAGCAATAACGTCTTAACCAACATTTTAAAAAATCGAGTTATCATGATGAACGTACTTAGTATTTTGTGCTGCAAATATTATATTTAATTTTCCCGCTATACCGACCTTTGTGCCATCTGTTGGCCAATTGTCGTAACTGCTTGTAGTGTTATTCAAAAATCTCATTTCGCAAAAACCTCGTATCTACAGTACCCACAATACCAATTATTTATTTACGTTTTGAGTAGGTTTATGTTTAAGAAAATATATAAAAGTTCATGTTGATACTTCTGTTAAAAAAATTAATTCTCTGGAGTGACTCATGTGGAGGACAAAATCGTAATATTAAAATCGTACTGATGTTAAAATCTATTCTTGAGAATAATAATTGCTTAAAAAGTATTGAATTAAAATTTTTAGTATCAGGTCATAGCTATTTACCAAACGATAGTGATTTTGGCGATGTGGAATGTGCACTCAAAAAACAACAATAAATTTATACTCCGAAAGATTGACTCGAGGTGATGAGACAGTGTCGAAAAAAAAATCCGTTCATTATTAATTCATTACAAAAAGAAGATTTTGTTAGTTTTCAATCGATTGAAAAAAAAATTACAAATCGAAAGAAAACGTTGGATGGGGAAAAAGTAAATTGGTTTAACTTAAGACAAATAAAAATTTTCAAGGATGAGCCTTTCAAAATTTTTGTTCAAATGTCATATAATGACACTGATAAGTATAAAAAAATTGACATTAAAAAAAAAGGAAAAATTCACTTGTAAAGAATATTTTTTCTGATAATTTGGAGATATTATGGCCCAATGGTAAATCTATAGCTCAAGCTAAATTAAATGATATAAAATCGTATATGCATCTGATTCCTGAAGTTAACCATGAATTTTACAATAATTTAATTGGTGACGATACAATAGAAGAAGATGTTGATGGATACAATGGAGACTTGGATTTTCAAATAGAAGTAACTGGAGTAGAAGACGAAATGAATGAAACTTGAATATTAATAACTATTTGCATATTTGTTCAATTGTTGTCTTTCATGTCGAATTATTTTTATCATAGTTAAAACAATTTTAATTAGAAACAAAATCAAAATCTTAAATTATAAAAATTTAACTGAAAATAACCGAAATTAAAAATTATAATTATTGGAGTTTAATTTTTATTTTAGTTAAGACGTTATTGCATAACGCTTTTCAAGGTACGCTCTTTACGCAAAAACGAATTAACTGTTTTTTTAATTAGTCATTCGCTTTTTTTGATATTTTAATAATTTGTACTTCTTTCTCCTAGGAAATAGCATTTAAATAAAAAATATTTTTTTTATTGTTAAGTTTATTGTCATAGAAAACAAAATTAAATAAATTTAAAAACTCGCTGAAATCTCAATTTTTGAATTTTGTTGGTTAAGACGTTATTGCTTAATTCCATCCAATTAAAATTTATTCAAAGAGCCATAATTACAACTATAAATATATCATTTGACTCCTAAGATTTATTTTCACCAAATTTCGATGATGGAATTGTGTTTTCTCAATTTTTTTCAAATTAATCCGCATCCGAGGAGTTAAAGAGCCGCAAGTGGCTCGCGAGCCGCAGGTTGCCGACCCCTGCATTAGACGAAAAAGCAGTTAAATAATTATAATTATTCTCTCTCACTTGTAATGACGAGATTGTTGTATCTTTTCGCTCCCTTCCACTCATTGCTATGGTAATATGGTGTTTGAACATAAAGTGGATATTTACGCAATTGAATTGAAATTTATGATTTGAAAACGCGTAGGATAAAATAGACATGTGCAATAAATACAAGGATGTGCGCATTCGAGCGAAAAGTGGCACATTTCCGAGCGAGGGAGGCAAATGAAGCGCGACGCGAAGCGGCGCGCTTCATTTTCCCGAGATCGGAATGTGCCACTGCTCGAATGCACCTCGTTTAAGCCGATTCACAATAAAATAGACAAAATATTAGAATAACATCGTTCCCTCTCACTCGGACTTATGAATTTGTTGTATCTTTTCGCTCTCTTCCACTCATTGTTATGGTAAAAACGTTTTTCCAACATAATATCAATATTTACTCAATCGAATTGAAATTTATGATTTGAAAACGCGTAGGATAAAATAGACAAATGCAATAAATACAAGGATGTGCACATTCGAGCGAAAAGTGGCACATTTCCGAGATTGGAATGTGCCACTTTGAGCTCGAATGTGCACACTCGGTTTTAAGCACAATTCACAATAATTTAGGCCGATAAATAATTACGATTAATTTTAATCGTTCCCTCTCACTCGTACTGACAAGATTATCGTATCTTTTCGCAAGTGTGGAAGAGCCGCATGTGGCTCGCGAGCCGCAGGTTGCCGACCGGTGTCAGGTGTCGCCTGGTTAAGGATCAGTACCTATTCGCCTCAATCACAACGATATTATCCATTAATGCAATAAAACGCTTTTTAAAGAAGTAATTAATTAAGTAATTAAGATAAGTAATATGTTGCATGCATATCGGCACTTAGCAAAGAAAGGCTTTAATTAATGTAATTGCACGAATGAATAACTCTGAAAATACGTTCCGAGCGCAAAGATAATAAAAAGCAATAACGCCAAAGTGCCACTACAATTATTTTACAAGCGAATAAATGTATAGCGAAGATGAACCTACTTATTTAGTTAGTTAATTGGCAAAAGAAACACAAAGATTGAAAACGCTTTCAAGTTAATTGGAACTGAAAATTGGTATAACTTGTAACCCCGTAAAAAGCGTTTCTTAGTAGATTAATCATAGAAGACTTATTACACAAAGCCTACTAATTTGTTTCATCCTCCATAAAGCGGGATTTTAGACGCTTAATTAGAAGCGGCAAATATAAAGTTTTGCCAAGATCTCGCATTACCCTGCGCTCTTCATTTAGGGGCATTCGTTTCGTAATTTTAAATTCTTATTGCAAATTTTTAATTTCTCAAATGAAATCCTTTGTTTGGAGCCTTCTAACTAGAAGAACCCATCTTTAAATAAATCAGAAAAGAGCTTTACTAACTTTATGACAGACGCAAACGAAGAGAAAAGATTAAAAACTACAAAATAGTTCGTGGCCCTTAAAAGTTGATGATTGGGTCACAAATGGCTAAAAGTCACAATGAAAATATGTTAAGTAGTTATAGCCATTGTGAGCATTTAATAAAAACTCTTGCCAACTTTCTTTTTGGTTCTCTGTATTTGATTCTGCTACAAAAAACTTTAATTTGATTTGGGATTGTAAATACATTTTAATTTTTGAAGTGAAACTTCTTTGCTAAGGGGGCTGTAACTTTTGAGCGTTAGAAAAATGTCGATGACATGAGGAGAATAGTGAGGTACGTGGTGAGGGAACCGGTAAAAAGGAAGTGGCGTAAATACAGTAAAACCTCTCTGAACGGACAACTTTAAAAGGTACCGGCTGAGAAAAGTATGGGAAAACAATGTATTTAGGCCCCCCTTTCAGCAGACAACAAACAATATCGTTGGTCACGCGACTGTCCTCTGAAGAGAGGTTTTACTGTACATTGTTTTCTTATACGGGACATTTTACAGTTGTCCGTTGAAAAGGGGTGTCCGTTCAGAGCGCTTTCACTGTAATCCCATTTCCATAACAAGCTTTTCTCCAGCTCCGACATGAGATTTATTTAAATTCATTTTAAGGTTAATAAGTGTCAATTCCCTGTTGCTGCAGGTGCCGAAATTACATTTTTGATGTACTACAAATTGAGTCATAAATTTGATTAAAAATTTTCCCGGGCCCGTGCAAGTTTCATTTTGGAAAAAGGCTCTTTAAAGTCGCATAAAATACAAAGCGAAAACGCAAACTCGGTCCGTTCTTCGAACCAACAAATCGTCGGCGAAAAAAATTCAAATTATTTGCTCCCCAAAAAAAAAGAATGTTGCTTCGTGCTCGAGGGAGACCGGTCGAGCTTAATGAAAAATAGTTTGGGCTTTCTATTTACTCCCAAGAAAATGCACTTTTTTCCGTCGGGACTCGTACACCTGCTCACCTCATTCTTTTAAAAATTCTGTTTGCTTTGATATGAGAGAACGCTTTAAAAACCTCTATTCAAACAGTTTTACTGCAGCGAGCTTTTAAGGAATGTTATATTTGCTCGAGTTTCACTTAGTTTTTTTGGGTTTATTTCGTGTACAATTAACCCCTTGACATACAAAAAAAACCGAATTTGATGAGTCCGAAAAAACTATTAATTTGGCTGGACTTAACTGTTATGAGCATACACAAATAACATAAAATAAATAATTAATAGTTTTAAACTATTTTGAAATATGTAGAGCAGTGTTTCCCAATCTTTTTTTAACATTCCCCACCTAAGTCATTCTAAAATTTTCATGCATATAATATATAACATATAAATATTTTTTTATATTTAAAAATTGAATTATTCCATAAATGAAGCCTAATTACAACTTGTTCAAGACACAAGATTTAGGTTTTAGCAACAAATCACTAGGAAATTATTAAGAAAAAAAAACAATAAGTAAATTTTAAAAACATAAACTAAAAAATTTTTTTATATCGATAGCTCGAATTTTTGATAACGCGAATTATTTTTAGTTTGTCTTTAACTTCGACCTATCGAGGTTTGACTGTATTTAATTTTATAAATTTAATATTTCTGAACAATTAAGATAATTCATTTATTGAGTTTTCTCCAATATTAATTTTATTTGCGAAAATTAATGACCTTCAAAGTTTTTTGAAAAAACCACAAATTCTGTATTTACTCTATTTGAGTTTTCTGAAAATACATAATGATTTTTTCATCAAAATTTCCTTTTAAATTTACCGAATAAAGTTTTGTTTTATTCAATGTGTGTTATACAAAAAAATTGATAATTAAAAATTTCTAAAGTTCTTAAATATATTTTAAAAATTTTCCAAGTTATTAATTTATTTAATTTGAGTTGTCTAAAAACTTAAAATAATTTATTCTTCGAGTTTACTTTAATAATTTTACTAAATGTTTAAAACTGAATTTCATTCTATGTAAAAAAAACCGGTGCATGTACTTATGTACGCACGTTGGAAGTAATACTTCTTTGGCGCAACTAAATTAAATGTAACAACGCGCTATGTTGCGCTTGTGTACAGCCAGACCAGTGGTTATCAAACTATATGTTACTGCGCATATGTCGTTTTATTTGAACACATTGCTATTTCCTTTTTAAACCCAAAAAGTAATTTAAACAAATTGAATAAATACGAAGATGTGCGCGTTCGAGCGAAAAGTGGCACATTTTCGAGCGAGGAAGCAAATGAAGCGCGACGCGGGCGGCGCGCTTCATTTCCGAGATCGGAAATGTGCCACTTTGAGCTCGAATGCGCACACTCGGCTTTAAGCACACTTTACAAGAATTAATTTACTCTCTGGACAATTCGCAATTAAATATTACAGAATTATATTAATAACAAAATTCCCAAATCGCCAATTTTGTGCCTTTTAACAAAATTATTGTTGAAAATAAACCTTTTTCGGAACATAAAATTGAATACAGTTCTTGACGTCTTAGCGACGTCAAAATCTACAATGACACCCTAAACGATTGACGTCTCCTAGGCGTCATTGTATGTCAAGGGGTTAAAAAGGTCTGTGTAAATTTTCCATCTTTGTTTTTGCTGTTCAATGCAACGTGATTGGCATCCCGAAATTTCATTTGAAAATAATATATCTCGATTCGCAAAAAGCGAATTTCGTACTTTTTTTGATGTATTTATCAGTAACATAGACGTAGCTTATACCTGAACGTGCGAATCAAATCAAAGCCACGGATGAAATGCGATATTAGAATTTTTCCATTTAACACGACTACAGAATTTTTTTTTGGGTACTAAAAATAGAGAGGCAAAGAAACGCGTTAACAATATCCGAAGTGATTATTTGCAATTGAAATGATTTCAATTTTTTTCCTCGTGCCGGCGCAAAACGAATGGGTTTTTGCTTCGTGACGCTTTTTGATTGATGTCTTGATTGCTCACATTTACGCACTTACTGAAAGATTTGAACGATGACTCGCGATTAATCATTTAGGTGTGCGCCTTTAAAAAAATTAAGTTGTGCGAAACGGTCTTAATAGAATTTGGGAACTTTTGCTTAAAAACCTGAAGATGAAAATAAATATTTTCTTGTTTACGTGAAATAATGAGCTCGTCGGTTCTTTGTTTGTAAACCTCTAAGTCTAATATAAATGATTCTTTCAACAAGCGTTTATACACAAGATTTATTATAAGATATTTTTAGATTAAAGTGGCTTAAATCTGAATTAGCCTTTCGAATGATGATTTATTAAAGGTTTACAATTATGATTCATAGAATCTAAGTTCAATGGTTTTATTGTTAGATTTTACGAAACTAATTAAGGGTCCCCAAGTTCTTTTATTTGGAGGTTTTTACGTTTTTATGTCAATAGAATTATTATTAAGGAAATGTGTGTTTGAGCATCATCTCTTGGTACATTTTATAACTAATGGATAGTTTATGTTCGAACCTACATTTGGAAATATTGTTATTGCAGCAGGACTTTCAAAATTTTATTTTTACAAATTCTTTGTAAGGTAAAACGCCCAGTGAATGACCAATTTGTTTTTTCTAAAACTATTTTGATGTAAAAAAAATAGTAAACAAATTAATAAACTCAAAATAACCGTTACAGTTGGAATTAGACTTATTTTTGTTTATCAATTCATTAAATCATTATTGCAATTTGGTCATAAACTTTGTAAAATTAACTATAAAGAGTATAAAATGAGGAGTTCGAATAATGACGGTTTCGTGCATATATTGACCGTGGTATAGGCCAGTGAATGACTGAATAATGGATACATCTATTAAAATCGAGTAATTCATATTTTTTTTTCAAATTTATATTAAACACTATGCTTAGATGTGCCTTCGTGTAGTTTTTTAATTGTGTTTTCAATTAATCTACCACTATAGATAAATTTCTTTTTGTGTGAAAAACAATCAAATAACACCTTTCTCTTAAAACACTTATTTTAGTAAGATTTGTGTATACAAAGTGTTTTTATTAATTTTATTAGTTAATAATAAACATCTTTTAGCTTTCGAACAGGAACAAGTTTTTTAATATAAATTTTGGGGATAAATTGTTTAATCAAACACAGGCAAAGTTGAGTCTATAAGAGTTTTTTTTCACCAGCCTAAAAAGGGCACAAATAAATATTCCCAAGTATGGTTCTGCATTGAGATATGCCATAAAAAAAACGCTTTTTTTTATGGCGATGACTTATCGCCCGGAAAATTGCAATAAAACCGAAATTATTAATCGTCAATTTATTGCACGAAGGTCCATTCAGGCCGAAACAACAAACAAATTACATATCCCAACAACACCCAATAAATCAAAAAGCTAACTTTCTGCCTGTAGTTATCACAAATAATTTATCAATTTGCATCCCTTATCGTTCCATTACGAAAAAACGCTTTTCAACATTTCTCTTAATATTTATGCAACGTTTTACTTACAGAATCTATTTCGGTGTTGTTTTAAATTAATTTTTATCCGCCTAAAAAAAATGTTTCCAACGGCTGTAGGATTACGTTTTCAAATTGCGGTTTATTTAAAAACTTTTCTCTTTCAAAGTGAAATTTCTCTTCCGCTACATTATTGTTATTTAAAATGCCTTCCTTAATGTTAGAACAGCTTGATAAATCTCGCAACATCATTACTACATACAAGAATAATTAATATTCCGAGTAAACCTCCAGCTTTTAGAAAATTGTATAAATTTTAATAAAGCCATTGTTGAGAGTATTTTTTATGCTCGAAAAAACTTTTGTGCCAAATTAGATTTTGAAGTAGAACGTAACTAACGGTTATTAAATCTTAATTTTTGTTATAGTCAGATTAAGGCTTTGTTTTCCAGGCTTTGCACGATTGTATCTGGAACAGTGGTCTCCAAACTTTACGCCTCAGGGTTTAGGAGTATTTTTTTTGTTATAATAACAGAATCACAATTAGTGTAGGAAAATTGTATATTTTAAATAGTTTTCTTCTTGAAAATTTTTAGAATTTTCATTCTTGTAAACCGTGTAAAATAAGTACCATGTAAATTGAGAATTAGGTGTAGTGTTTAGTGTAGATTTTGGTTCAAACCCGAATGTGCAATTTACCATAGTTTTTTAATTAAAAGTTACAAAACCGTGTTTCTACCCAAAAACAAAAATGTATATGTTAAATAATCATTTTTGTAAACCGTGCAAAACAAGTACCGTGTAACGGGGGCGGGGGGGCTCTAGCATTTCTCCATTTATTTTAATTCCCACTAGGGGTGGATTTATGAACATTGAAGTTTTATCAAACGGGATACGCATAAATAATTCAATTTTGGCAACTTATCCGAAACAAGACACGTTTAATAAATGATTGATGTCCTTTCATAAACTCATAAAGCAAAATTTCTGATAACGAGCACGATATTTTCAATGATTAATTTGTATATTTTGTGTTATAAAAGGTTCACACTTCTATGAGTTTGATAGTTAATCATCGATCCTGCATAATGATGTAAAAATTGATTCAATCGTTCGAATGTTTAATAATCCCCTCTAAAAGCTCATAAAAAAACGCAAGAGATTGCACGCTTATTAGAAATGAAATTTCTTTTTTTTTACCTTGAGAAAAATCTTAATTAAAAAAGTTATCTAAGACGAGAAAGAAATTATTACACATCTGAATATTCAGATTACTCGCAAATAATAATTTGGGTGCAATTAGTGACCTAAGCATTTGACATAACAAAATAATTAGAGCTTTAATATTCCAAGCAAAGCTTTTCTGAAAGTTCGAGCTTAATTAAGCCTTTGCTTACATTTTAAATCATAAAGCAAACCTACTCTCACTTTGCACCAGTTTTTATGACGCCCATCATCTATTTTATGATCCGTTAGAAAATCAGATTTTACAATGAACATTTTCTTTTAAATCATTACTTTCAATTTAGATTTAAATTGGTTAGAAGAGATATGTTCCTATATGATTAGTTTAGGTGTGTTTAAACTCATTGGAATAGAGCAAAATTTTCAAAATTTTTTTTTGGGCGGATCTATTAGTTCAAATCAGTTTGAAATAATTTATTAGAAGCCAAAAAAATAATTTAAAAAATCCTGGTCAACTGTAAATCATTTGTGACCATTTTCTAATATTGCAACTTACTATGAAGTTATTCTTAAATTTGTTGGGTATTCTCTCATACACCCTTTATCCCTTAACACTATAATTTATTTTATAGTTACTACAATTCAGGAGGTCCCTTTGTAGCCCATTACATATAAAAAACTACCCCCTGTTAGAAGAAATATTTTCCATAGGATTAGTATAAGTGTGTATAAACCCATTAGAATAAAGCAAAATGTTCAAAATTCGTTTTTAGGCGGATCTAATACTACAAATCAGTTTGGAATAAGTTATTAGAAGCCAGAAAAATAATTTAAAAATTCTTGGTGACCTGTAAAACATTTGTGACACATTTTCTAATATTGCATATTACTATGAAGCTATTCTTAAATTTGTTGAGGTATTCTCTCATACACCCTTCATCCCTTATCGGTATAATTTATTTTCGGATTACTACAATCTATGAGGTCTATTTGTAGCCATTTATGTATAAAAAATTGCCCTTTGTTATAAGAGATATGTTCCATATGATTAGTATAGGTGTGTTCAAACTCATTGGAATTAAGCAAAATTTTCAAAATATCTTTTTGGGCGGCTCTAATACTACAAATCAATTTAAAATCATTTATTAGAAACCAGAAAAATAATTTAAAACTTCCTGGTTAGGTGTAAAACATTTGTGACACATTATCTAATATTGCAAATTGCTATGAAGATACTCTTAAATTTGTTTAAGTATTCTCTCATACACCCTTTATCCCTTAACGCTATAATTTTTTTTGGGGTTACTACAATTCATGAGGTCCCTTTGTAGCCATTTACTTATAAAAAACTACTCTTTGTTATGAGAGATATGTTTCATATGATTAGTATAGGTGTGTTTAAATCAGTTGGAATAAAGCAAAATTTTCAAAATTTGTTTTTGGGCGAATCTAAGGCTACAAATCAGTTTAAAATGATTTATTAGAAGCCAGTAAAATAATTTAAAAAATCCTGGTCAGCTGTAAATCATTTGTGACGCATTTTCTAATATTTCAACTTTCTATGAAGCTACTCTTAAATTTGTTAAGGTATTTTCTCATACACCCTTTATCCCTTAATGCTATAATTTATTTTAGGGTTACTACAATTCATGAGGTTCCTTTGTAGTTATTTACTTATAAAAATCTACCCCTTGTCATAAGACATATTTTCCATACGATTAGTATAGATGTGTTTAAACCCATTGGAATAAAGCAAAATTTTCAAAATTGGTTTTTGGGCGCATCTGACAATACAAATCAGTTTGAAATAATTTATTAGAAACCAGAAAAACAAATTCAAAATTCCTGGTTAACTGTAAAACATTTGTGACACATTTTCTAATATTGCAAATTACTATGAAGATATTCTTAAGTTTGCTGAGGTATTCTCTCATACACCCTTCATCCCTTAATGTTATAATTTATTTTAAAGTTACTATAACTCATGAGGTCGTTTTGTAGCCATTTACTTATAAAAAACTACCCTTTGTTATAAGAGATATGCACCATATGATTAGTATAGGTGTGTTTAAACCCACTGGAATAAAGCAAAATGTTCAAAATTTCTTTTTGGGCGGCTCTAATACTACAAACCAATTTAAAATAATTTATTAAAAACCAGAAAATAATTTTAAAAATCCTGGTCAGCTGTAAATCATTTGTGACACATTTTCTAATGTTACAAATTACTATGGAGCTATTCTTAAATTTGTTAAGGTATTCTCTCATACACCTTTCATCCCTTAACGCTATAATTTTTTTTAGGGTTATTACATTTCATGAGATCCCTTTTAGCCATTTACTTATAAAAATCTATCTCTTGTTATAAGACATATTTTCTATATGATTAGTATAGGTGTGTTTAAACTCACTGGAATAAAGCAAAATTTTCAAAATTTGTTTTTGGGCCGATCTAACACTACAAATCAGTTTGAAATAATTTATTAGAAGCCAGAAAAATATATATTAAAAATTCCTGGTTAGCTGTAAAACATTTGTGACCCATTTTTTAATAATGCAACTTTGTTTAAAGCTAATCTTAAATTGGTAATGAATTCTCTTATAAACCCTACATCCCTTAAGGCTATTATTTCTTTTGGAGTTACTACAATTTATGAAGTCCCTTTGTAGCTATTTATTTACAAACAATCACCTCTTGTTATAAGAGGTGTTCTCCATAAGATTAGTGTAGGTGTGTTGAAAATGATTGCAATATAGCAGGATTTACAAAACATAGTTTTGGGCAGATCTGATGTTACAAATTAGACAGAAAAATAATAAAATCATTCTTGGTTACTTTTAAATAATTTGTGACACTTTTTTATATTTCTGTTAAAATATTTTTTTTATAGAGGTATTCCTTCGTAAACCCTTCAACTCTTAGTGTCATAACTTTTTTTTGCTTTAGTGCAGTTGAGTTTTTTGTGCATAAATTATAATATATATTTTTGGTAAATTCACCGAGAGTATTAATTTCTTGTGGTGGTTAAATATAGTAGGTTATATTATTTAGCAAACTGTGTTATGTTGTAAACTGTGTTAATCCATCTCTAATCTTGTTGATTTGCAAGCTACCTTACTTGTGTGGGATAACTATTTAGATTTAGTTCTTGAGGATTAATTCTGGCTACGTTTATTTATTGAAGCCATGCATTGTTCTAAATTAATCTTGATTTAATATAATATTTCATGGATTATTCTCAGATTACACCTAGAAGTTTAACAAAATAAGACTTTATTTAACTAAAATTATAAAACTTATAACAGGTTTTATTATCAATTAAAAAATCTTTATTTAAAACAATTAATGCCCGACTCCTTAGCAAATTAATCAGTATAAAATGAATTAAAATGCTTCAGTTAACAAATTAAATTTTTTATAGAAGGGTATTTCGCCATTGTTTAAATTTACAAAATTATAGGTATCGAAAGAAGGAATCAATCAACAAATTGAACTTATACAACTCTATAAAATTAATTTTTAGAGATAGAATTTTTTTTTTGAATGCCACTTAGGCTTTTAGTACCAAATCCCAGACAGTAACAACAAAAAAAGACTTCCATCGAAGAAAATAAAAACCGAAGTAGTGGGTTGAACAATACTCCCCTAAAAAAAGATATCTGGTGATAAAAGCTCGGATCTGTAGCGAGGGGATTCCTAATAAAAAGAGTATCTGAATAAATTTGTAGTTGCATACGGCGTTAGATGCGAAATTACAAACCTCTTTTTCATATTCAGTAAACTTTACTTGTTGCTCTGCGCGAACCAATTTCCTTGAATAAAATACAACTAACTTTCATATTTAATCTCGCCTTACGTATTCGGAATAAAAATCGGTTGGATTCTTCAGGAGCCCGAAAGTAAAATTTGCGGTTCTACGACACCTTCAGCCACCACGTTTAATATTCCTTGCTCGTCCTTGTAATTAGTGCTGATGAGGCGCATATGGGGCTTGTGTTACGCCGGTCTTGTTTTCTACTCATTAAGTTGCAGTAATTCAATTCTCTGGCAGAAGAAAAACTAATAAATGAAACAGTGGTAATTAAAAATTAATTATTGATACAATGCAAAAACGATCTGCAGCACTTTTTGATGCAAAAATGTTTTTGCTGCTTTATTTGACTTTTATTTTTAGTTGCATTAAATTAAAATAGGCGAACATGGAAACTTTTTAATATAATTTAATTATTCGTGCTTTTGCTGTGTGTTGCATTGGATTTGGCTTTGAAAAACTTTTACGTTAGTTCTTTTTAATTATTAGAGAATAGTAACTAAATATGAAAAAGTATTTTGTTTCTGGAACATCAAAAATAAATACGGTAGAGCAGGGGTTCCCAAAGTGCGGCTCAAGGGGCAAATGTGGCCCGCAAAACCTGTTTTTTTGTTAAAACGGGACGTTTGGTAATCGAGCTTAATACCGAGTGTGCACATTCGAGCTCAAAGTGGCACATTCCGATCTCGGGAAAATGAAGCGCGCCGCTCCGCGTCGCGCTTCATTTGCCTCCCTCGCTCGGAAATGTGCCACTTTTCGCTCGAATGCGCACATCCTAGTGTTTATTATATTAGTATAATTTACCGTGCACTCCTTCAAATCAAAAATTTTAATTTAATTTATTAAATATCGATTTTATATTCGAAAAACGTATTTACCATATCAATGAGTGCAAGGGAGCGAGAAGATACGATAATCTTGCCAATGCAAGTGAGAGCGAACGATTAAAATGATTCAATTAATTTTTCGTGTAATTTATTGGTCTAAATAATTGCGAATCATCAAGAAATTGCTGTGAAATTAATTTGTATTTCAATAACGGGGCAAAAATGACATTCTTGTTAGGTTTTCTTAATATTCGGAATCGTAATTGACACGTATCCTTAGAATTTAGTACTCAAGAAAAGACTCAATAGTTTATAAGTTGAAGAAAAAGTTAAGTTTTTGTATTTTTATTAATAAAAGTCTATTGTAGTGCATGATTAAATAGATAATCTGCTTAAACCTGTTCATTATTGCTCATTCAAATATATTTCTTATCATTTAGAGTCATGTGGGGTAACTGTACGCAGTTTTGAGAAAATTACTTCCAGAATAAAACTGTTTTATAATTTGAAACAAATCACCCTTTATTGTCTTTCATTAGACATTTCTAAATAATAATAGAACATGAAATTTGAATTATCATTATAATTATAAGTTATAATGAATTTTTAATTAACACGGGAAGTGCGGACACTTGCCCGCATCAATGGGGAAAGCGTCCGCACGTTTTTTAATTCCGACCAGAAGGTTGTTTTGTGTTCGAAATGATTTGCTTTCTTTCTTTAGTTTTATCTTTTTTATTCTTTTTGAATTTTGGCTTATCTTTGGTTTTCGTCATACTATTTACCTTCTTCTATCCGCTTCTTAGCTGCATCAATGTGTTTTTGGGTGCAAACCTTCTGACCGGGACACTTCCTTATATATAATAAGTATACTTATTTGGCATTATAGATCTAGATATCAACATAATATTCTACGTTAATTAAGGATTTACTGTACAGGTTCGAGCACTGCGGACACTTTACCCGCGTACACTTACCCGTTGCGTTAGAGACAATAGAAAAAGATAGTACGCGAATGTAATTTATCTGAGACGAAATCCATAAGTTTACATGAAATATTTATTAGTTTCTTCTATCTGTACATACTGTCCAATCGTAGTCAGCCCTGTTGTATTTCTGTACCACGCTGTCCTATTTGTACAAAAATTATAAGAAAATGGCTCAAAAACAATATTATCGGATAATTCTTGACAACACCACACTTGAAGCGCATTGACGCATCCCCTTTACTCGTCCTTCAAATGTAAACTAAATGCGCTGCGATTCGGTTGTTCAGTGACAACAATACTCGTAGGAAGTTGATTGCGGCACTTACACTCTGCGTATGGTTACCCCACATTACCCTATGGCATGTAACATTTAGTCACCTAGTATGCGGAAGGTTAACAAATAAATAAGTAAATATTTATGGTTATTGTTTTGATTTTTTTTGGCCCGCCAAAAATTCCGGTAATATTAAATTGGCCCGCCAAAGAAAAACTTTGGGCCTCTGCAGTAGAGTCTAGATTAACGCGGTCTGCTTGAAGCCTTAAAACAGCTCAAAATGGCTCAAACGATTGGTTTTTGAGACATTGAAGAACTCCATATTGGGATACTATTTCATGTTTGGTCACTTTCCTTAATAACGAGTATTTTCCTATTGGACTACTAAAATTGTTTGTATTAAATTTTTAACAAGTGGAATGTTTCTTTTGGGCCACCCTGTGCTGCTTTTAATATTTAACGGCTTCGATTGCAATTTAAAAAACGGTTATTTTTCGTACGTGATAAAAGCGCCTTTTATATAGAAAATTTGCATCATTACGGCGGTCCCAAATATTCAAATTAACTTTATATCTAAATGTCGTCTCTTTTATTCTCCGTGTCAATAGGGGTATATTAATGCTTCGTAGCGTGAGTTCAATTTATTTTTCTAATTATCTTTCTCCGAATATTTCTTTTTTTTTTTTTGAGCTTTAAGAGAATTCTTTATCGATTCGTACTGTAATGGAAGTTTTTTCTTTGTCTTATTTCGCTTGTACTCTAATTGCACTTATTGATTTCCAACTACTCCTGAAATGCTCGTCTTGCCCCGTTTCTAAGTGAGCTCGATTGCGCTGAGGGTGGATTATTAATAACCGATTTTTTTTTCGAATTCTAAGTCGCAATATAATTGATTTTTACTTGTCAGTTTACTAACGCCTTTTTTAATTTCAGGTGAGTCCACATTTTCCTTTCCTCAACAATGGTAAAAGGTAACACTATTGTGCATTATTTTAACGTTAAAACATAAGGGAAAATAATAATTACAAAAGAAAATAATTGAGAATTAAGTTAAATAGAATACATCGAATTATTTTATTTAAAAAGTCTCTTAAAGTTATAAAATTTACACCTTATATTTTTTTAAATTGTACGCAGAGAATTCAATACTATTTTAGGGTGGTAGAAACCCTTTTTGATTATCTCTGGCACCTTTTAGAAGTTTTCGTACAAAATTCAAACAGAGAATTTTACGCGTTAAAAATTCCCTAAGGCTTTAAATTGTTTATCGCTCGAAAATTGTCAAAGAATTCAATTTGAGCATTTTAAATTAGTTGTGCGTCTATTTGTTACGAACGAAGGGCCCTAAATTTTTTTTCGGGCCCGAAAGCTGCACGAGGCCTTTACCATCTTCAGTTTTGCGTTTCGCCTAATGTTTGTTTGCGGAAAACCGGGACAGAAACAACGAGGCAGGGTTAACTTTTGCTTTTGAACTATTATTCCCGAGCGTAAACTGCAACGGTTCGCAATTCTCGCGAGAATAAATCTTTCGAGTTTAGTTTATTTGTTATCCTAATCGTTTTGTTTATTATTTTTATTTTTACCTAAAAGTTGCGAAGAGTTTTTGTACATCGGTTCAATATTGTTTGTTTTTTTTTCTATTGAAATAGCGTTCTGTTATTTTTGATAATAATAAAAGGTCTATTTTACTACGAGATTGAAAGGGGGAGAGGGGTTAAAATGGGAAATAGTGGACAAAAGTTTGGGAACTTTTATGCACAGCTGTTTGCTTCGAGTTTTTCAAATATCCGTTAATAGAGTTCTTTCTTTATTTTTAGATTATGTACGTTCTCACTTTCGTTCTCTGCAAACACACACACACTCAAACAAACACACACACACACACCTTATTTTAGTTTCAAAATACTACGGCTAATTCTGACCTGAACTTCATAGATAAAGTTGAGAAAGTTTCCAAAGTTTATCAACATTTCACCTTCGTTATAGGGAGTTTTAGTAGTGCTTAGAAACTTTTCAAATTTCATTATTTTAAAATAATAATTGCTTGCTTCTACTTTCAAGGTCTTTAGTTTTGTTGTACGCTTGGCTCGTTCAAGTCGCGCAGGGTAAAACGTCCAATGAATGACCGATTTATTGCTTCCGTAACCATTTTGATATGAAAAATTGTAAACAACCATTGCGGTTGGAACGAGGTATTATTTTTGCTTATGACTTAATGAAAACATTATCGCAATTTGGTCATGAACTTTGTAAAATTAATTTTAAAGCGTATATAAAATAAGGGGTCCAATAAATGACTTTTTCGTCTAAATCAGTGGTTCTCAAAGTCGGTCCCATGTCCCACACGGGGGCAATTTGATTGTGCAGGGGGCTAATTCGAAAATGTAATTGAATTTTAGTCGTCTATTATATATTTCGAAAATTTATTTATCGGTTTTTTTCTTAATAACTTTGTATCTTCAACAAGTTATAATTAGACCTCACTTGAGGAAAAATTCAATTTTGTTTTTTAATATAATAGAATATGTATATGTTACATTAGGGTGTCCGTTATTTCTCAAATTGATTTTTTTTCTGCTGCCGCCCCATAAATTTTTGGTTTTTCTTTAAAAAAAATGTCCATCCCAAAATAACTCTTAGTTTTCAAATTAAACCGTGCCAAAAGCATGTTACATTTTCTATTTAAATACCATGGGAATTTCGGACTTTATGCATTTAATTTTTTTTCTCTGAAACAAATAATAATACGGCACTGACTATAAATATTTTTGTAGAGAATTGGGCGCTCTACAAAAAAGGTCTCTTATGATTTTTTGGTAATTTCACTCCTTCGAAAGTTATTCAAGATTAAAGTCGGGTTCATGGTTAATTTTATAATTTTTATGATTCTCTTTACTTTCAAGAACCATTTGTGGTACTTGAATGCTGAAACTGCTGCTTTGGCTTTTTTTGATCCGAATGTGTCATCTCCCATAGAACGTAAAACGATTAAAGCATTAAAAACTAATGAAGATTTCGATTTCGATTGCCTTAAACCAGGGGTCGGCAACCTGTGGCTCAGGAGCCGCATGCGGCTCTTTTGAAAAGTTTGTGGCTCCCTGAATATTAAATATTTCTGTATAAAACCATCTCAAAATTTAGATGCAATCTTTTTAGCGGCTCTTCCATGTTTTTATTTTTTTTATTCAATATAGATTTGGCTCTTTGTCACTGAAATAAATCTTTATTTAATATTATTTATAATGTATTGTTTACGTTATTGTAGCTATTAAGTTTTTTTAATTATTATAAATTAGTGGAATGATTTTATTAAAGAGAATCGTAGCAAAACTTGAAAACTGTGATATTCACTATGGACAAAACTTTAATTTTAAATAACTTTCAAAGGAGTAAAATTTAAAAAAAATCATATGAGACCTTTTTTGTAGAGCGTTTAATTATCTATAAAATATGTCTTAGTCTTTGCCGTATTGTTATTTGTTTCAGAGAAAAAAAATTAAATACAAAAACTCTGAAATTCCCATGTTATTTAAATGCGAAATATAACATGCTTTCGACACAGTTTAATTTAAAAACTAAGAGTTTTTTTTGAGTTGAATATTTTTTTTAAGGAAAAAACTATAAATTTATGGGGCGGCAGCAAAAAAAAATCAACTTGGGAAGTAACGGGCACCCCAATGTTACATATGTTACAAACTTAATTATTTCAGCTATACACTGTTTTATTACTTTTAGTTCTTGCATTTAAATGAAAAAGGAGACACAGCTAATTGCATGAATAAATAAATCATGAATAAAAATTATTTGTTTAGTTGTTTTAAACATTACTTCTCGTAACGGTCATTCACTGTTCGGTGGTCACAGACTGGACCTTTTACCCTACCTTGTTTCATTCAAACGGGTGATTTATACAATTGATTTTCTAAAAGTAACTTTTGCGGCCGCAAGAAATGTTTTGCGAATGCGTTAAAACGAATTGTTTTACAAAGTTTCGATCCACTATTTCGTTTCGTAACAAGTTTTCAGACGAGGCAGGTAACAAAAAAAATATAAGTCACCTTATACGGTTTTCCAATAAAATTCGACTGTTGATAAAATTCACTTTTGGTTTCAATTGGCGAAGCGCCAGAAATAATAAAGAAGTTAGTAGTTGTGTTTGTTTGGATCGCCAAATAAATAATAACGTGTAGGTCTCGATGTAAGTTTTATCTTTTTGTTTGCTTTCAATTAATTCGTAGACGTATCGAAAGCCAACTTACCTTTTTTTATGGCTATTAATGACAAATAATCTGAGCTTGAAGGGAATTATAAGCAGAAGCATGGAAATTTGCATTTGGGCTATGTTTCATCGGATTTTTTTCAAAATTGGGCTTACAAAGAATTTAATGTGTTGTGCACTGAACGTAATTATTTTTGGTTTTAAAGTGAATTATAAACGATGTAATAAAATATTTAAGAATTTGGTTCCAAAAAAAATTAGTTTCTCAAAAATTAATAGACACTATCGAAGCGGGCCCGTTTAAAAGTTAATATTTATTTAGAATTACGTCCCCACGGGTTGATCCAAAATAGATTTTATATCGAGCCCGATAAAGCGTAAAGTGTAAATATCTTTTCCGAAATACATACGACATTCCAGCAGATTGCTACTTTATGCCTAAGTGCTCACCGACATCTGCAATATTTACATTACTCAATTTCCTAATATCTCCGAATCGTATGATTGAATTTTAAATTTTCTACATACATCATCTCCAGACGAAGACACATTTTTACGCAAATTATTTGCACGATTTACAGTGGAAGCTCGGTTATCCGGACTAATTATTGTTGCAGGTCATTCGGATAATCGAAAATTCGGTTAATTGAATGTATAGAAAAAAAAACGAATGTTAGCTATATATAATGTGACCATACTTCCTGTTTTGAATGGGATTGTTTCGTTTTCAGATCATTTATCCCGTTGTCACCAAGCAATTATTCAGGACGCCAAAATGGTCCGTTTTCAAAAAATTGTCAATCACGATACCAAATATTAAGAAATCCTAACAAGAGTTTTATTCTTGCCTCCTTATTTAAATACAAATTAATTTCACGGCAATTTTGCAATGAAAAAAGTAAAAATTTTTAAAAAATAAGCAAAGCCCAAAGGAGACATTTTGAAAGCGCAACTACGGTTTTAGAATTGCTTGAATTTTTTTGAAGCAAATTAATCATTGTTAATCGTGGCGAAAAGCGGAGTGTGCACTTTCGAGCTCAAAGTGGCACATTCCGATCTCGGGAAAATGAAGCGCGCCGCTCCGCGTCGCGCTTCTTTTGCCTCTCTCGCTCGGAAATGTGCCACTTTTTGCTCGAATGCGCACATCCTCGTATTTATCGGATTTCCCTATATTATTATTTTATTCTTCAATTCAAAAAATTAAAAGTCGAATAAATTAGATCTATTTTTTGCTTGAAAAATTTAGATATTTTTTTCCTTTTTTGTTCTTAACTGGTTTGGGACTGGTACACTCACCCTAGCAAGAAAATAAATCGGCATATAATCATAAATGGAAGGGTAGTTTGTTATGTTAGTGATCACTTTATAATTGTATTAAGTGGTGTTCTGGTTGGGAAATGCGTTACTTTTGGTCGAAATCTTTGCAAGTCGGTTGTGTTCAAAAAGGCTTGAATAATGATCAATATAAATTGAGGCTTCGAATCGGAACTGAGCCCAAAACTAAGAAAAACCGACTCGTTGTTTTATTCGGATTTTTAAAACACCTACAATTTTATTTATCACTTTTTTTATTAAGGAATTGACCGTGCAAGTAATTTGTATTTGATTAAAGAGGCTAGAATGGAATTCTTGTTAGGATTTCTTAATATAATGAGAAATTGTTCGTTTAACTGAATGGTTCGTGTAAGTGAGGTTTTACTGTACTTTGAATTAAGATACACAAAAGGGGGTGTACATTTTTAATAAACTTTAGAAATAAATTGAATAGTGTTAACTATGGACAGTACATGTTTTTGAAGTATTGATTTTTCGTTATCGTTTTTGGCTTCGAGCCCCGGAAAAGATAAGAAAATTTACCTACCTTCAGTTTATTTCTATTCGTCGACGCATTAACAAGTTAATAACAGTGCCTTTTACAATGCTAATTATTTATGTTTAATTAACAATAAGTGCGGTGATTACTCACAGAGGTAAATACTTATTTATATATTGACTCCCGTTAGAGTAAAATTTGTCCTTAACTGGTTTGGGACTGGTACACTCACTCTACATGAAAAAAAATAGTTTAACTTTTTCCGAATTTTGACTCTTATTTTCCAACTTTTTTTTAAATATATCCTACCCAAGTCATTCTAAAATTTTGATGCACCCCCTATGTAACATATAAATATTTTTTTATATTTAAAAATTGAATTAATCCATAAATGAAGTCTAATTACAACAGTGTATACAAAATGTGCCTTAAAACTAATTTGTTTATAATTTTTACAAAAATGAAAATTACCCAAAAATATTTGGAGACTTTAATTTTGACATATAAACCTTCAACAATTTGCAAAAGATGATATAATAATCAACTAGTTGATTTTTAGTGGCCCACTTTAGAAAATTTGACTCATATACCTACAATTTTAATTAATCAAAAATGCGAATTAGTAAACATTCGAAAGTACACCCGAAAATATTTTTATCAAACTCGCTACAATTAGGAATAAAATATCTAAACTTTTTCAAGCAAAAAATAGATCTAATTTATTCGACTTTTAATTTTTGAATTGAAGAATAAAATAATAATATAAAGAAATCCGATAAATACGAGGATGTGCGCATTTGAGCTCAAAGTGGCACATTGCCGAGCGAGGGAGGCAAATGAAGCGCGACGCGGAGCGGCGCGCTTCATTTTCTCGAGATCGGAATGTGCCACTTTGAGCTCGAATGTGCACACTCGGTTTTAAGCACGATTACGAAGCATCCCGTTTTAACAGGAAAAAACGACAATCCGGATAGTCGCAAATTCGTATAACTGAGGTCCGGATAATTGAGGTTTTACTGTATTTATTTAATCCAAGAGGAGAATTATTTCGCATCGCTTTCTTTTCTCTTCACTTCTTATTTTTTACAAGGAAACACTTCTGAACGCGTTGTGTTCTCGTAGTAATTATTTTTATATCAAATAGTACGAGATCGTCAACTGGAGACTTTATCAAATTATATTTAATGTTATAATCCCCTTGGGCAGGTAAATGATAGAGCAACGAGCGACAAGAAAGTTGCGCAAGGGAGAGATACTGTTATAGTTCATTAACCAGATCAATAGAACCGTCAGCTCCAATCATTTTCAAAACACCTGTTTTAATCTTATACGAAAACATGTTAACACCAACATCTAGTTCTAATCTCACGTTAATTTAGTCGTTATCCTATGATCTCAATCGTCGACAGGCGGTTTACGTTTTTTTTTTAGTTACAGCGCCACACTTTACATAGTGGAATTATTTTTTTAAAAAAATAATCTTTAGATCTACAAGATACGCCATCTAATGCCTTTTTTTGTGAAAATGCGAGTACGTTTAGTAATTAAAAACTTTATCTGATTAGTGCCGAATATCGATTTTGCATTAAACTGGCATGAGCTATCACTTGTTGCCATTCCTGATGTGTTCTAAACTAATAACCGTGGAAATAATGTGGAATAGAAGGCTCGGCGTGAATTTACAATACCATTATTCCAATATTTTGTAAATTTTAATTGTAATGCTAAATTATAACCATTTTCCATCAGCATTATACACAAAACATGTTTTAATCGCTTTTATCCTTTAAATCGTCTGTTTTTTTTTGTAAATCGGATTATTTCTAATAAATTCTAGTAGCAAAACGGCTTTGATTACTTTAAATTAACAATGTTGCAGCTTATTAATATCATTAAATAGTATTTATCAAAAATGAGTTTTTATTAAAATCTATATTCAACAAATTAAATTAAAATCGGGCGTTCTGTTCGAGCCCGAATTTTTTTACGCACGTTAATTTTGTATTGAATCATTAAACGAAAGTATAAGATCGCATTTATTTGATTAAAAAAAATTTACAGTTATTTTCCGAACGCTACTAACGGTAATGTCGATTTTAATGATAGGAGAAAGAGAGGGGGCGAGCTTTTTGTTGTAGCAACCGAACACGAAGAGATTTCTGGCTGAAATTTTTACCAGCGTTAGTTTAAAGTGTTAAAAAAAGCGTGGAGAAGAAAAACCATTGAGCTTTCAATATGCTTTTGCACAGCAACAAAAAGCTCTCAGCCGTATAAGTAGAAGCGTACGGGAAGTTGTTTATACGCGACTTAATGAACCTTCGGCGTACCGCAGACAATTTATTTGTTTTGATTCTTGATTTAAAATGAATACAACGGGATTTTTTTCGAAATTAAGGTGTTATGTATTTATGTTGAGCATTAAAAGTTAATAATTACATTCGCTTTTTGCACACGCATACTGAATACGATTGCTTTTGCAATGAGATTGTTTTTTTACAAATTGTGAGAATTTTTTTCAGTAATTTACACAAATATTAGTTTAAAATTGATTTAATAATTTATTTTTTATATAACAACCATTTATTATTTAAATAATTAACTATTTGGGTAGATTTTAAACTGTAGTGTTATTTTTTTTGTGAAAAAAATTGTTATAAAAATATTTAAATGACTGAAACCTTTAATATTTGGTTTACTGTTTAATTATTTAAATTTATTGATGCACCATAGCTGTCCATTTCATGAGTTTAATTTAGAAATTAAATTTTTAAAACATATAATCGATTAAACTCAAAATTGAATAATATAACTAAAAGTTTAGGTACAAAGAGAAAAACCTATTTTTAACCTCGATCGAAATGCCATTTGTTAGAATGGAGTTAATTTAATATTTAATCATAAGCGTTTTTCGAAGAATAAAATATGTCTTGATAAGGGTTGAAGACGGTCTTGAACGTTACATTTCCGGTACACGAATGCTTTCTTATCAGGTTGTCTTTTTAGATGTTAACTATTGTTGAGTGCAGCTTTCTATTAATAACAACAAACCTTCTAAAGAGTACACATACTTATTATTATGCCACTATTTGGTGGTATAAAAATATCCTGAGTTATCTTGGAATTGTAAATTAGCTTTAAAAATTTTTTTTTTAATTGTAATCGACAATTAATGAACATTTTTAGCTCCTGGGCGATTAAATTTGTTCCACAAAATGGTGTTTTTGTGATATATTTATGATTTGCTTATATTTTGTATTTTATACATTCAATGCTGAGGTCAAGGACCAACATTGATTTCTGTGTGCGGGTAAATTGGAAACTAAGCTTTTTCCCTTTAGCCAAGTTTCAACCCCTACCTGAAAAATTGTAGACAAGCGCGCTAAAGTAGAGCTCTGAAACATTGGAAGGGAAATTTCTGCGAAACTTTAGGGAAACACCCGACTACCACTTTCTAATTTCTGTAGTGGTGGGTTCTGTTCTTGAATTTCTCGGAAGTATCTACAGTTCTCAAATTCGAAAATGTTTCTAGTATTTTGCAATAGATGTCGGGCGGTGTATGTTGAAATTGTTGCCATTGGTAACGATCCCGGGAAAGGTTTTTTCTATGTAGGTCAGTTAAGCTCATTGAAGTGTACAAAGTCAGCTTTAATCAGTTGATAATTGGCATAAACAGATATCGTATCGCTTCACAGATACCGATTACATTTAATTAGAAGCATTTAACCGTACTTATTTTGTAATATCTAATATCTTTTTAGGATTATCGTTTTTCATCTTGATGCTAAAATAGGATAGGATTACCTTTTTATATGAACTTAAGCGAAATAAGCAAAAGTTGACGGTTTTCCAAAAAGTTTCCAAACTAAACTATTGCATTAGCCCGCGTCGCAAACTTGGCAAGTAGGTTTATCAGTTTTCCAGTTTAATTTCGTTTAACAAAAGTGGCGCGCTTCTTGACATGCAAGAAGAATATGCAACTCATTTGCGAACTTCTTGCATTTATAAAATGCGAGCGTTTTCGAATTGTTTTCTTTGCTCTTCTTCGCGGAATTTTAATAAAAATAAATATAAAAAAAAAACAGACGGTTTAGAGTTTCAGTAATTAAAACATGAAAATGTACTTTTTTTTTGTATCAATTAAAATGAAAGGATTAAATTTACATTAGAAATGTAAGTCTGTGGAATGGCTCAAAGCTATTTACGTAACATTAAAAATTGAATTCGTCTTTTTTGTTTTACATTTAAATATTTTAAAAATATAATACACAAAAATGATATGAGTTTTGAAAATTACTTTTTCAAGATCTATATTTCTTGATTATATGATCAGTCAGCATTTAACAAATTTATGATACAAAAAAGTACCTACCGGTAGACTGAAATATTCACACTAATACACAATAACAGATGGCACTACATTCATATTAACATATTTTGGTTTTAATAACTTATTTAATTTTGTGATTAAGTTTTTAAATCAAAAAACGTTTACTCTTTGGGATTGATTTATTTAATCCTCACATTATTTCCACTAATAATCTTTTTATAAAAATAAATGGCTCTCATCAATTTTCTAAAAGCAAATCTGATAATAAAATTGATTGCAACTACCTGACCCGGAAGCAAGGTCCATCCTACTATTTTATACTTTTTCTATCAGTCAATAGCTGATTCTGCTCGACTTCGTAAACTTCAATAAGTTAAAGAATTTTGTAATACGAGCCATTTGTAAAAGCTTCGTTTTTGCGACGATTAAAAGCGCACAAAAAAATTTACTTATTTTTCAACATGAATTCGCTGTACTAATTTAATCAAATTATTGACTTTAGCGAAAACATCCTTGCCCGAGGAATCGATAGAGAAAAATTAGGGTTGATCAGTAATTTTATCCGAAAAGGCTTCGAAAACAGTGGTTCTTCCTAATAGGTGTCCTAAAAAGGGCATTCATTTCTCTCTTTTAGGGTGTTTCTAATCAGTTTTAATTCGTCTTACCCTTGACCTGTACCTTAAAAGGATTCAGACACGCAAACTTCGTTCAGACCCACCCTAATGCATTATGGCTTAACCATTAAATGATACGAATTAAGTTCTCTCGTTTTTTTTCCTAAATTAAAAAAGCAATAGTTCATATCTGCGGCAATAAATTTCAAGGCGAGGGGGGCCATATAAAAAAAAGCATAAAAGCGAAATGGAAAATTGTTAATATAAAAATGAAAGTTCAGGAAGTATTAGATGTCTTGGTTTCTGATATTCTGTTTTAGACACAATAAAAGGGCTGAAAGGGTCGTAGAATGCATTAGAACGCAGCTGGGCTCTGAGTTATGCTGTTATCAACGCCAGGCTGTATAAATTTACAGCATCTCTTACGGTTCTTTTTTCTATTTAAACAGACAATGAAAAATATTGCCTTTTTTTTCGACTTCAATAAGAAGCTTATTAATTCTTTAGTCGCGAAATTATTTATAAGTTCTCGCTTTGGAGTTTTTTTGAATAAAATAGGGGACGGGTAATTAATTTTTTACGGGCTTATAAGGCAAGCTACAACAAAACGTACTTGAAGTAGAATGCATCCGAAGGTCCCTTCTAAATAGGCCTTGTATTAGATTTCAATAATTTTGAAAAATGTTTTTGACTTTATTTGTAAATCCAAAAATATATAAGAACGGTCATTAATTTTTTACGGGGTTATAAGGCAAGGTACAACAAAAAGTACTTGAAGGAAAATGTGTCCGAAGATCCCTTCTAAACAGCCTTTGTATTAGATTTAAATAATTTAAAAAAATTTTGACTATTTTTGTAAATTGAAAAAAATCGAGGCCCGGTAATTAATTAGGTAAGGGATTTGCTTTAAATTTTTGCGGGACGTTCCTATGGACCCCAAACCGACATAGCCGGAGCCATTATTTACTGCTCTCCCTTCAATCCCTAAATTTTTTGATCAAACTAAATAAATCAAAAAAAATATCACAAAATATCACAAAAACAATAGTAGCGCTCTCATTTTCGATGCAATCATTACAAGCAAGACGGATTCGGAATTCTGGGACTTTTCCACATAAGATACATGTAAAATAAGTATAGGGCGCAACGTAAATTTTTCGAAAATTAAAAATTGCAATTTTAGGACCCCTTTTTGGCACAATTTTGAACTTTAAAAAAATTGTAGCGCCGTTATTTGTGGACGGATCTTTAAAAACTATTCAGATTCGGATTTGGCAGCCTTTTGGCTTTGGATAGGCCTAAGAAATCATAGGCGTGCTATTTCAAAGCTTTGAAAAAAACGTTTTTCTTTTTGAAAAAACATGGGTTAAAACCCATGTTTTTTTAGGCAATAAATGAAAAAAATAAAATTGCTTTATATTGCAAGGGGATGTTCTTACGTACCCCTACCAACTATACCCGGTGTCATTTCGTGGCGCTCTCGCACTAAAATAAAAATTTTCGTCTTTTTCATTTCAAGTAATTTCGTTTGAAAATTTGAACGAATCGTATAATTTATAAATATTAATTTATACAATAAGAGGACCTGGAAATAGAAATGATTGCCGCAGGTTTTAGGTTGGAGTTGTTGCAAAAAAAGAACTGGTGAGAAGTTATACTTCTTTGGCGTGACTATATTAAATATAATCGCGTGTTATATTGCGTTAATATAAACAAATTCAATAAATACGAGGATGTGCACGTTCGAGCGAAAAGTGGCACATTTCCGAGCGAGGGAGCAAATGAAGCGCGACGCGGAGCGGCGCGCTTCATTTTCCCGAGATCGAAATGTGCCACTTTGAGCTCGAATGTGCACACTCGGTTTTAAGCACGATTCACAATAATTAATTTACTTTCTTAGATCGCTAACTTCATACTGTCCATTTTTCGTTAGCTGTGCGCGCGCAACTTTCGCTGCTTGCGAAAATTATACTTTCGACGCGCTCAAAGATGTATACCTTCAGTAAAAACAAATTTAAAAGATTTTTTTACAATAAAAGGACAAAACGTTTCGCTCTTGCGTTTCAAAAGTTTAATCTAAAGGAAGACTGGAAGGGAATGCGATACATTTGTTCGGTTTACTTATATTTATTCGTACATAATGCTACTTGGTATATGTACACTTTATTGTTACAATTTAACCCTCTACTTGTGTATGTATTTTGGTTGTTATCGACCTGGTCCTGACGTGGGTGTGACGCAGACTGGCTGAAACCGACCTCAACCAAATAGTCCTGTTGCAGCCAGCAGGATATTGCTTTGATGCATTAGGAAGCTGAAATGCATTTACATTACTGACTAAATCTCTAATAAGCTTAAGGTCACTGATATTGCACGGATAGGACACTAATCAATTAATTTCCTTAAGAGAGAACACACCAGCGTGGTGGGGGAAAAAAGTACTTATTAAGTTCTTATTACGTGATTGATGGAAGGATGTGTTATTAAAAATCCTTAAAACTACGTTTACACAGTATTTATTACAAAATGCAGAAAACATGCAATAAAATCATATACAGGGTGTCGGACGAATAGGTACTAACTATTCGAAGATAATCGATTAACTATTTTGCCGGTTTTAATCCTTAATCATTAATTAAAATTGCTTTTACGAATGTGCGCACCCGGTTTTAAGCACTATTCACATTAATTAACTCGCTTCCTTCGACGGCTAACTTCACACCGTCGCATTTTCGTCGGCGGCGCGCGCGCAACTTCCGCGGCCTACCAATATTTCGCTCTCGACGCGCCCAAAAAGCACATCTTCACCAAAGGGGCTTATTTAAATAAAACAAATAAATTACCCGAAGAGGAACCCCGATAAAAGAACAAAACTCTCCGCGCCCTAAAAACGTCGATAGTCGCCACTAATTGCTTTCCAATAATCTCGGTAAACTTCCACATCTTTGTAAATTTAAAACGCGATTTTTCTCTAAGCGATTTTTTACCAGAATAGTTTTTTTTTCTTGTTGCATTTAATGAGCTTTTTCGTTCGACCTAGAAAAGTGTAGATGTGCTCGTCTGCGCTCTCTCCCTTATTTACTAAGCCGGACTAATTCGGAATTAGCAACATTTATTTATGTGCATAATTTCGAAACGCGAATTGCCGTTAATTAACAGGGGAATGTTTTGTTTTGGCGGGAACGAATTTTGATAAGAGTTCGGGTACGGTGCTTTAATTCGGAATAACGGCGCTCTAATCGCGCCTACTTGCGCTTTAAATGGGCTTAATCGAATCTTGGGGTCTTTGCCGGAAAACTGTTAAATGGGGGCGCGCCGAGGACCTTATCATTAATTCGTTTTGCGGGACGGCTTTGCCGAGCTAATTTTAAGTGTTCGGTGCGTCCGTTAACGAATCGCTGTTTTTTGTAATTTAAATAAATTTATACAAGTCAGTCGAAGATAAACTATTTAGCGTGGAGTAAAAGAGAACAGATTTAGTTCTTTTTTTAAAATGCTTTATTCAAATATAAACACTTTATTTTCTTGATGGGAAAAATTAGGGAGAGATGAGCGGGGGAATAGTATTTTTTGAGGAATATGCAAAATGTAAACTGACTGAGATCAACAATTTAATTAACTTTTGGAACACGCCATGCAATTACGAATGAAACCTTGTAATGAATGGTTCGCCACACCAATATAGATTTTAGGAATAGATATATTTACTTCTCTAGTATTATGTGTTCTAGCAGTCATGCAAGGTGGATGTATGTTCGTTTTATTACTGTAATTGGCAATGTTGCACTCGCATATCTAAAATTAGTTGTTGATAGTATAGTTTGTCAAAAAGCAACGCTAATTACACGTAATAATTAATCGCTTTAAAATTTAATTTTTGGTAATCTTGAATTATAATTATGCGACTGGCTTGAAAGTACGATTTTGCTTTGAAAAATAAATTAATAAATATAAAATGTATTAAAGAAAATAATTTTCTAATTACACGCAGTTCTTACCGTGCAGAAATTGTGTCAGGGTTTTAATAAGGCCCTTTGAAGATTTTTTTTAAAAGGATGGTCACGCTTCGTAAAAGTGGGAATAGCGGAAATTGGGCAGTTAAAGTTGGTAGACTAAGAAAGTAAAATAATTATTGTGAATCATGCTTAAAACCGAGTGTGCACATTCGAGCTCAAAGTGGCACATTCCGATCTCGGGAAAATGAAGCGCGCCGCTCCGCGTCGCGCTTCATTTGCTTCCCTCGCTCGAAAATATGCCACTTTTCGCTCGAATGCGCACATCTTCGTATTTATTGAATTGCCTTAATTGATCTTTTCACTTTCAAATCGAAAAATTTAATTTAGTTTAGCTAAATATGGAGTTTATGTTCAAAATTATATTTCCCATAGCAATAAGTGGAAGGGAGCGAAAAGTTACGATAATTTCGTAGGTGCGATAGAGAGAAAACGAATTTTATGGAGATTTGAGTTAATTATTCATTGTTCGATAATTTCCAGAATTTGTAGCCAACATTAGAATATTTTAAATGAAGATATACTTTTTTTGGCGCGTTGGGAGTAAAATTTAGGAATTATAGAATTTATTGAATTTCTTTAAATTAATTTTTAGATTTAAAAAGAAAAGAATAATGTACCCAAATAAAATGTCTCGGTGTAAATCCGAGAATAAGTGTTATATTGGATTTACCTACGCCAAAGAAGTGTAACTTCTAACGCGCGTACATAAGTACCCCTGCAGAAATTGTGTCAGGGTTTTAATAGGGCCCTTTAAAGATTTCGCTTACACTTTAAGGGACCCTAAAAGGATGGTCACGCTTCGTAAAAGTGGGCCTTTAAGGAAAATGTAATGAGGGCCTTTAAGAGAATGTAATAAGATACTTTAAAATTTTCCCTTACATTTAATTTTTTTTACCTGTTGTATAATAAGAAAATAAATTTTCTTAGAATATTACAAAAGCTTAGTTAAACATAAAGCAATATCCAGCTGAGGTAAAAGACAACAAAAGATATTTTTCTATTGTTAGTTCTGTATTTGTTAAAATAATCAATCCTTTTTTGCGTTTAGAAACCTGTTAGGATATATGTATATAACTTCAAAACTTTTTTTCAAACTAAAAAAAAATATTTTTTGAAAGAAAAATTTATTATGTTTTGTGACTTTATGTTTAACTAGCCCTTTCCTGTAACAAATACTAACAAATAAAAGTCCCCCCCCCCCTCCTCCGCCCTCCAAATAGGCTGTTATGTAATTTATGAATGACTTCTTAGTAATTACATTATAATGTACATAAAGATACTTATCAATAATCATTACTTTTAGCTGACAAAAAAGTATTATGTATGAGTGTAAATTGTAAAACAAATAAAAAATAATAATTTAATTGATAACTTCACAACTTGCAATAAATAGAAATAATTTTATATTTTATAAATAAGATATTCAATAATTTTATTATGGACTTTTCTTCTTATGGAATCCACAAAAAGACATTTAAAGCTCCTTTAATATTTACGGTAACTAAAACCTATTAAGAAATTCTTGACAAAAATTAAAAGGCCCTTTAACAGTTACTCTGAAAAACCCCCAAAATAATTTCCTTATCATAACCCTCAATGCCCTTTACTGGCTTTAAAAAGGATTCACTGAGAAATGTTTTAACGTGAAATCCACAACGTAGCATTTAAGGGCTCCTACCACTGTTAGGCCATCCATAGTAAATTTCTGCACGGGTTATAAAGAGAGTTTAAGAAATACCAATCACAGATTTTGTGTATTTGACGATTAGGCAAATTTCCGTGCTCCGTAGCCGAAAGGTTAACACAACTAACTACCAAGTAGCAGATCTTTGGTTGCGGTCTCGCAGAACACTGTTTTTTGTATCATTTTCAATTGAGAAAAAATATTTCTTTTTTGTCCTTAATTACTATTTGTTAATCGTTTTTTCTGTTCTGAATATTTTCTGAAAGAGTAATTCTTTAGCACAACATCATGAAATTTATCTTTATACACAAGTCATAAAAATTATGAAATTAATTTTCGAAAATTTTAAAAGTACCTTGTGTTTAAACAACAAACTGCATTAGTATGTGTAAAATATCCCAAAATTTATTGTTTTTATTTGTATTACTATTAACATCGTTCCAAATCACATACAATTTGTTGTAAATTAAATTATTATTGTCATTTATGTGTAGCATTAAATATATTTTTGGTAATATAGCACTTATTTGTTTTGTACAGCTCGTTTCTCGTTTTATACTAGTTTTAAATCCTCAGAAAATATTTGAAACACAAAGAACGATTAACAAATAGTAATTTAAAATAAAAGGAAAATATTCTTTCTTAATTCAGCGTTCTGAAACCTCTTCTTGTTAGCTATTAGAAAGGATTCAAAATTTTTTCTAGTAGAACTACATTCGAGTTCGATGATTTTAAATTGCGCTTACAATCCATAAATCCTTGTTTCACAAAGGATAAAAAGCACAAGCAATATTTCAAGCATTTATTTAGTAGAACACATCAAAAACTTACACATCTGTAAACTATATACATTCGTTGTAATCTATGAAATATTGCTACTACATGTTAAGATAAATGTTCATAATATTTTATTCCGCAAGCTAAATTTTTCTAATACATCCTCGAAATTTCTCCTGTAGCTTTATTTAATCTCGTTACTTATTTGAATGCACGATTTCTGTTCCATATTTCTTTACGGCGCGCTGCAATTCTTACCATGTTGTATCTAACAAAACCTCAATTTCTCGCTTTTCTGCAGCTGGTAATGTTATTTTGCCGACGGAAACGGCAATTCGTCTTCATCTCTGTTTGTGAATAATTTTTGCTTGTTTTACAACAGTAAGATTTAATAAGACGAGGTGCACGAGATTCAAAAAGAGGACAGTGTTTCAATTTTCTAAATTTATTATACAACTTACATATTTGGATTTGGTCTTTTTAAGGCGGCGGAAATTAGCACACAAATAATATTTATTCTTGTAAAAAACGAAAAACAAAATTAGAGCGCGCTAGAGAATTTAAATTATTTCCAAAACATAGAAATAGGATTATAAAACCAGTTAATATGCAAATTTCGCCTACAAAATCGTACTCGAAAAATGAACAGGATAAACAGTAAGCTTAATTTGGTAGAGTGCTTTGCTTCTCAAATTATTGAATCGAATTTCTTTTTCGAAACTGCGACGCTCGGATTAGATTTATGTATGAAATACTCTTGCTAAGTCGAATAGGAAACACGCTTAATCCGCCTTAATTAATAGTTCTGCTATTTTGCATTTTTGTAGTGGAAAATTTCAATTTAACCTTAAACATTAATCAATCGTAATATATGATTAGTTTTCTATTAAGCTAATACTAGAAGACTTAGTTATGATTAATAATTTTTTATAATATTTTTTTTTGTTTAGTCAAAGTGTATTTTTTTTGATTTATTTAGTTTTATCGAAATTTTTATTTTAGAGCGAGAGCGCCAAAAAATGGCACCGGCTATAGTTGCTAGGGGCACGTAGGAACATCCCTTGCAATATAAAGCAATTTTATTTTTTTCATTTCTTGCCAAAAAAACATGGATTCAAAATATAAATGCTTTTAAAAAACTCCAGGTCTCAGAACACATTTCTACGCATAACTTCTTAAAATAACGATTTAAGAATTATTTTAGCTTTTACAAAAGTGTACGAAGAAGAATTGAATTCTGTAGCTAAAGTGGTCGAAGGGTGCCGAAGTAACTCTTTCTCCCTTTTATTTATTTTAATAAAAAGCAACTACGATTATTTTTGTAAGTACATTAATTTAAATTAAACGAATAAATATTGTTGTAGAGTAGCGCAAACGAAGCCAAAATCGGTCTTGCACATGGGCGTAGCTAGAGGGCGCATTGCCCACGCTAGAAAAATTCGCCAGTATTAAAATTACCAAAATTGAAGGCTGGGGGTGGCTGATCAGCTGCCTCCACTAGGAAAACTTTTTGTCTCCTAGGAAAATTCCTGTTTGTCCCTGGGAAACTCCTATATGTCATAGAAAAACTCATGTCCCCTGGGAAAGCTTTTTCTCACCCCGAGGAAAACTCGTGCTCCCCCTAGAAAAACTGCTTAGCTACGTGCATGGTCCTGCATTGATTGCATTAAAAGCAAGGAACACAGATTCCATTGTGTCCTTTAAAAAAAGAAAAATGTCATAATAAAAACCGAAACTAATTTTAGGTTTAACGAAAAGTGCGGCGATTTTTATATTTTTCTTGTTATTTATAGCTTGGAATGAAACGCGGCCTTCGCATTTGCATAATCGTAATAAAACTTAATTTATGCAGTTTTGCAAATTAAATTTGTAATAATACAATTCCGTTTTGTTGTAAGCTACGTTCTAACATGACGCGATTACCATTGTGTTTATTTTTCGTGTTAGGGATGTCAGTGAGGAAGTAGTTGTAATTAGTTTAATAAATTAAATAAATCAAAATAATTAACATTTAAGACTGTCTCTCGCGACAATATTAAAACATGCAAATGAGATGTAATAAAGCAAATCTAATAAATCTTGGATGAATGGAAGAATTTCAACGCATAATAAGAGACGAGATTAATGCTTATTAATTAATTTCTGTATCAAAGACGGTTCGATCATAAAATTAAGATTTAATTTTAATTTCTTTCGATGTACACCTTATTCTAAAAATGCATCACAACCAATTCCATCAGTATCCATTTTTATGTTATTCGAGCTTGATAATTAAGGAAAAGTATCGACTTTTCCCGCTTCGTAGCTCCAAGCTTAGTCTGCGAAAGATAATAAACATTAAAGTAAGCAAACTGTAAGTCTTCAAGGACCAGTTAGATCCCATTTTCTGCAATTTGAAGGTTTACAGTACTATTGTAGGTAATTCCAGCAGCTTAATACGGTGTCTTTTCACGAATTAGAACACTTATGCCACCAATCTTTGTTATCTGCACATACACATTGCAAATAAATGGATTTCATTTAACTCTAAGAATAAAGTCTTATTTTCATTCAAGAATTTTTTTAAATTTTATATGTATGTATTATATTATTTGTTTAACACTGTGATTATTTATGTTTTAAAGGATCTATTAAAAAAAAATTTAAATTGGGGAACCGGAAGACAGTTACTTAATTTTTTTGGTATTGCTATTTACAACTATAAATTAATCCCTCTAAAGTAAATTATTTTTTGACGTTCTGAGTTAGTGACGAGTACCTTAATTTTTTTCCTATTAAAATAAAGCCTTATTAATAATATATTAAAAATTCAGGACCGTATTTACACCCGAAGACAGCTACCCAATTTTTTAAAAAGTGCTAATAACAATTATAAAATGGTTTTTGAAAGTAAACAATTTTAAGACTTTTTGAGTTAATTACAACTACCCTGATTTTTTTACTGTTAAAATAAGGCCTTATTAATAACATATTAAAAATTCAGTAAGTTATTTAAACCCCAAGAAAGTTTTTTGATTTTTTACATAATATTGGTAAAAATCTCAAAAGGGGTTTTTGAAATTAAATGATTTTAAGACGTTCTGAGTTAGTGACGAGTACCCTAAGTTTTTTCCTATTAAAATAAAGCCTTATTAATAACATATTAAAAATTCAGGACCGTATTTACACCCGAAGACAGTTACTCAATTTTTTAAATATTAGTAATAACAATTATAAAAGGGTTTTTCGAAATTAAACGATTTTAAGACGTTCTGAGTTAATGACAACTACCCTGATTTTTTTCTGTTAAAATAAGGCCTTATTAATAAAATATTAAAAATTCAGGACCGTATTTGCACCCAAAAACAGTGACCCAATTTTTTACATATTAGTAATAAAGATCTTAAAAGAGGTTTTTGAAATTAAATGATTTTAAAACGTTTTGAGTTAATGACAACTACTCCAATTTTTTCTCTGTCAAAATAAAGCCTTATTAATAACATATTAAAAATTCAGGACCGTATTTACACCCGAAAATAGTTACCCAATTTTTTAAATATTAGTAACAGCAATTATAAAAAGATTTTTCGAAAGTAAACGATTTTAAGATGTTCTTAGTTAATAACAACTACGCTGATTTTTTTCCTGTTAAAATAAGGCCTTATTAATAACATATTAAAAATTCAGGACCGTATTTACACTCAAAGACAGTGACCTAATTTTTGACATATTGGTAATAACAATCTTAAAAACGTTTTTCGAAATTAAATGATCTGAAGAAGTTTTGTGTTAATGCCAACTACCCCAATTTTTTTCTGTTAAAACAAGACCTTATTAATAACATATTACAAATTCAGAACCGTACTTACACCCGAAGACGGTTACCCAATTTTTTAAATATTAGTAATAACAATTATTTATAGTTAATGGCACTTTATGAAGAGTAAAAAAATAAGAAATCGATGTTGATAATAATTATGCTAATCAGGAAAAATATGTTGTCCTTTGGCAAAAACATAATTCATTTTAATACATTCGTTGTTTGCTTGACGTGTACAATTCGTTCGCATAACTACAACTATTTTATTATCAATAAATTATAATACTTCGTTTAATGGACATTCATTGCTTTTATTTTTATGGTGTCTTTATTAAAGCGATAACTCAGTCTCTTAATTTGAATAGATTAATGTATTTGTTCTGATAAGAGACGAGGAAAGGAAACTCTACATCTCAACTTTTTTATTTCGAACTAAATTTATTGTGCTTACAGTGTTATAATAATTGACATTGAAATTGTTGAATTTATAATGAAGTTACAACTAATTAAGTTTCTGGGTGTGTTGTTTATCATTAATGCTTTGCTTTAATTTAATTTTTTTATTTGTGTAAGAAATTTTTCATGGGCAGCAAAACGAATTAATATAACTGGGTGGTAATTAAACAGTTGTCTTATTTCTTTTAATAAAATTCTAAGTTTTACTGTAAATTATTTGATTACGCAGATTTCTAATTATTTCATTTTTTTTGTTACAGGTAAGTCTGCAATTTCCCTTTTAACGAAAGGGGCGAGGCGTTTTGTATCGACTGCAATTTACATGAAAGGGACATAATTCGCCGAGCCCTAAGATCGGCGATAAATTAAACGTAATATGGTGGCTTCGATTCATGTCACAAATTCCCAGGTACATTCGTGAGGTACGATTTACTTGCAATTATAATTTCAGGTCTTCGGGTAATCTGTTAGGTTTAGTCCTTGATATCCGATTCATAGCCTGCAAATTCGAATTTCGCTTAGTTAGGCTCCGACCATTTATCATATCTTTAATTACACACGAAATGCATAGGTCCGTTTCGTCGTCTTGTGGCTGAAGGGTCAACGGATTAATTTACCATAATAATCCCAATTGGAGAGTTCTTAATTCGCTATTGTTCCACACGTTTTCTTAGAGTTTTAATTATATTTACTTTGTGCGAAAAGTAATTACGTGGAGGGATCGTTAATGGGATCGAAAAAAGTGCGGAGGGTGATAAAAGCAGCTTCAAAGATACAGAAGTGTAATTTGGGTTTATTAAGTCATATATCTAGACATAACGACCGTATTACCCACGTTCTGGGACAGTAAATGAAAAGAATTAATTACAGTTTTGCCAAAGCAGCCGGATAAAAAGCGGGCGTTCATTTTGGGCGCCCGTTTCTTGCGTTAAAAATCCTTTTTATACATCTACTACAGATTATTTTATTATTAATTGACTTATGGTTAGAAATATGCAACATCTCGAAATTACAAATAAGATCGATTGATCCAGAGATTAAATAAACATCCCCAAGAAAAAAATTATATCCTAATATGTAATCGGATATAATTTTATATCCTGGGATATATTTTTGAGTTATATGCGCAGGGTGGGTCAAAAAAAAAATATTTTTTAGGTTGCGGGTACAAATTGTAGCTTATAAAAAATTAATTTGTTGAAAAACATAACTTTATCGTTTAAAAATCTTGAGCGCCTTTTTAAATTTTTTTAATTGAGCCGATTCTATGGTGCACATGTTAAATTAACTTATTTTCGTGCGAGACCAAAAATAAAAAAATATTGGTTTTTTTGGGTCACTCTAACGGATATATTTTAGATTACAATTGTTTTTTCCAATCCAATAGGAAAAAAAATTATTTCCTCGTTGGATAGCTATCCTAGAATTTTTTTACTATTTTTTACGTTTATAGTAGTTAATTATAAACAATATTAACGCATCAGAGCGGCCGTTTTGGCGAATTTAAAAAATGTCGGTTTTTACAAAATAATTTCCAACAAGTCTTATACGAAATAGTTACCCTATTTCTTTGATGGCTATCCAGGAATTTTTTTATTATTTTTTGGGATTATAATAATTAATAATAAACAATTATATATCATAAGAAAGGCCATTTTGGCAAATTTTGAAAATGTCTTATTTTGCAGTTTGAAACTAAGCAAATCCAATAGAAAAAAAAAATATTTCCTGCTTGGATAGCAATCCTAGAATTTTTTTACTGTATTTTACGTTTATAGTAGTTAATTATAAACAATATTGACGCATCAGAACGGCCGTTTTGGCAAATTTAAAAAAAATCGGTTTTTACAAAATAATTTCCATCAAGTCTTATACGAAATAATTACCCTATTTCTTTGATGGCTATCCAGGAATTTTTTTATTATTTTTTGGGCTTAAAATAATTAATAATAAACAATTATATATCATAAGAAAGGCCAATTTGGCAAATTTTGAAAATGTCATATTTTGCAGTTTGAAACTAAGCAAATCCAATAGGAAAAAAAATTATTTCCTGGTTGGATAGCTATCCCAGAATTTTTTTACTATTTTTTACGTTTATAGTAGTTAATTATAAACAATATTGACGCATCAAAACGGCCGTTTTGGCGAATTTAAAAAATGTCGGTTTTTACAAAATAATTTGCAACAAGTCTTATACGAAATAATTGCCCTGTGCACACTCGATTTTAAGCACAATTCACAAAATTTAGGCTAATAAAACATTCAAAAAATTAAATAAATAATTTAATCGTTTTGTCTCACTCGCACTTACCAAATTCTCGTATCTTTTTGCTCACTTCTACTCATGACTATGGTAAATACGTTTCTTGAACATATAATTTATATTTACTTTTAATTTTTTGATTTGAAAGTGAAAAAATTAATTAAAGTAAATCAATAAATACGAGGATGTGCACGTTCGAGCGAAAAGTGACACATTTCCGAGCGAGGGAGGTAAATGAAGCGCGACGCGGAGCGGCGCGCTTCATTTTCCCGGGATCGGAATGTGCCACTTTGAGCTTGAATGTGCACACTCCACTTTAAGCACGATTCACAAAACTTAATTTTTTTTTTCTAAAAAAATTTAATTATCCAAACTAATATTATAAAAGCGAAAGGAACTCTGTCTGTCTGTACGTCTGTCTGTTGCGAAACGGTTAAAATGACCGATTCCGCAGTTCTGGTATTAAACAATTAAGCGAAAGAAAATTGTAAAAAAACAAAATATTAATTTTTATCGAATTGTCGTTGCAAAATACAAAAGAAAAGAAGTCGTAGCAACTTTTTGGGGTCGGCAATCAATCAGCCTCCAGGTTTCACGGTGGTACCGATGGAATGCAAGAACTTAAGCACAGTTTGCTATTGTTAACTCATTGTTAGTTAGTTAGTAATTGATTATATCGGTTCGGTAACTTCCATTTCATATTTCTCGAACATTAATAAAAACGGACGTGCTCTCGTGCTCTAATCTTTTAATCTCTTTACTTTTATTTGGCGCAGAATTCGACAAATGCAATGGACGAAATCAATTTTTCGAATCTAAAAATTTATCTATCTTCGTCGATCCGCCGCCGCTGCTTTTTTGCGCCTTTTTTTTGCGTTCGCAGCGAACAGTGTTAGGATGTAATTAATGTATTTGCTTCTATTTTAACTAATTTACAAGGTCGTTTGTAAACGTCTTATTTGTACAAAGATTTATTTTTAGAAAATCACTTAATAAAACGCAAAGCAGATGCATACTTGAGCATCGATTATTAATATTCAGTGAAACTCGAAAAAAGTTTACATTATTCATAACTAATTACGGAATTATAAATATTCACGAGTTATTATAGAAAGTTTTCCTTTTTTTTTATTGATGAGTAAATAAGAAGTTGTAATTTCGCTGTCTATTAATTAAACTCGTAAGCCGAACTAGAATTCGAGCGAGCTCATTTAAATATTGTCCTATAACTAACATAAGACTTGGTTCAAGCGAGCTTAACATTGGTTTAACAATGTAAACAAAGTCTTTTGCGTTCGAACGCCAAACACATTTAAAATTAAGACAATCATCCCATATGATTGAGGTCATAGCTTAGGGAGATCATTGCAACTTCGCCTAAAAATAACCCACATTTGCACATTCGAAACGTTTTTAGATCTTAAAATGTTTTCGGTTTATTTTCGTTTTAATCGATGCACCGAAATGTTTATTCTAAATATTTATACCAGTAGTTTCGCGATTTCGAACGGGATCTATCCATAAAATACGGGATTTGGGAGGAGAAAAAAAAACATCATAAAATATGGGAAGGTTTTCTTCTTTACATTTTTGTTCCAGACGAATTCTTTTGACAGGGCATCAATTTTACTTAAAAAAAAACTTGAATTGCACTTCGGCCCTAAAACTGTTTTTTTTTTAGTTACGGGGGAGGGAACGCGTTAGTTTGTTCGTGGGGTGGAAGTGAGCTTTTAAATTGTTGTATGATTGGTGACTGATAGCGATTTAAAATCGGTTTGATTTAGATTTAACATTTTAAAATTTAATTATTCACTTCATTATTGCTTTTATTTTTTTCACTTAAATGAAAAAGAAGGCATAGAGGTAAATAGTACAGTTATTGGCCAGTCGACAATGATTGGCCATATTTAGAAAATTATATAATAATAAATATATATTTTCTAATAAATGGATCGTTTGTTTTGCTAATTTACTATTATCTTATTTTAATTAGAAAATATTGGTCAATCACTGTAAATTCACTGGTCAATTACTATATTTATGTGGCCAATAACTATGTTTTTTAATAAAAAGGCCAATCACTGTACTGTTTACCCCTATAAGATATATCATGTATATAAATTAAGTTTTTTTTAATTGTTATAGCAATTATTGTTCGAAACAGTCATTCGCTAGTAAGGGGGTCACAGACTGGACGGTTTACCCTATATATTATTATGAGCGTGGTTTTGTATGTGTATCCATACTTTTTCAAGCTCCAAAATCACAAACAAGATATAAAAGTCATTAAATTATATATATATATATCTAAGGAAATAACATAACATGAAAAGCTCAAACTGCTAACATCAATGTCTTAATATTATTGCATATATAAAACAACAAAATTTTCCTTCCCTTTTCATAATGGATACAATATAAAGCCAGAAATCAAATACAGTCATTTAATAACAATAATAGTACAGAATTTCGAAACCGTAATGACTTTAATAATGGTTGAAATGATTAGAAATCGAATTTAGGAGGTAAACATCAGCGCCAAATCATAAATGTATGGTTTTGTGAATGAGAGTTCTTTCATACTTCCACACGTGTTCAAGCGAGACTTGTGTTAAATGGTTATGTACTTATTTGTCTCTGATTATTTGCTTTATGGTTTGTTGTGACTACGTTTGATTTCCTGTTTTATATTGTATTCGTTTTGTAATGGTAAGGGAAATCTTTGTTCTTGTATATGTGCAATAATTATGCTAGCATTGCAATTTAAGGTTAGTACAGTACTACCTCTGCATGTTACAACCTCAGAATCTTACAAATTTTCCCATTTTTAAGATCTTTGCTCAATACTAAACTCCAAAGAAATATTTATGGTTACCTGAAGTCATTTATTGCTGCTCCAGGTGTGGGTAAGTGTGCATCCGTGTGACAAGTATCCATTTGAAATGTAATTGAAATAATTGAGGTTAAAATAAATTAAAAATGAATTAAATCTATTAATGAAAATTTTCATCTTCACAGCAAGAAACAAATTTTTATACTGCCCTTGAGGATTTTACTAAGTCCCCAAATCCTTGTACCATGCAAAGGTAATACTGTACTTTGAGGTTTTCATGTTATGTTATTTCTTTAGATAAGTATATAATTTAATGAATTACATTTTTTTGTCATTTTAGAGCTTGAAGAACTATGAATAAACGTAGGAAACGTCGTTAATAATAATATACAGGGGCACGAACCTAGGACCCAGTGGAAGGGGGCCCCAGAAAGGCCATAGAAAAGTTGAAAAAATTTGCATTATATTAAAACAGAAACTGTACCCCTTTCAACAACTTTTTGGGAACTTGTCTGAAAATAGTAGTCCACCTCCCCTTCCCTACTCCTACCCTCACAAGATAGTAGCTAACCATAATTTTTTTCTGGTTAAATTTATTATTTTTAGGAAATCAGTTGGTTTTTTTAATTCATAAAATTTAGTGTAAGGGGGCCCAGTAATGAGGTCTACCTCAGTGCCCCATAAAAGCTAGTTACGGCCCTAATAATATGTCATGGCGTTTTTTATTTGTCCCATTCATCATGAAATTATTTTATTACCATTAAGATGGACATGATCAACAGCAACAATAATTGAAATTACCATCAGATTTTGTTTTGGGTCAGAAACAAATTATTTATTATAGAACGGGTAGATATTTAATTGCAGTTTTTTGGAAATTGATGGGGAGTAATTGGAACGTCTTCCCTCCAAATTTGGGACTTTTTTCGTGAGGGATAACAAAATGGTAGTTTAAAGAATATCTTTTTAAATGTTTAAAATTTTAGTGGTTATAAAAAAACCTAACATCTCTTTAAATAAAATTTTCGAAACCCCTACCTGCTCAAAAAAAATGCTTTTTTGAGGGGCGAAAACGGTATTTAAATAGGTCCGTTCGTTTTTTAGGTATATAATATTTTTTACCCTGATTTGTATTTCAAATTAAAGAAATTAATTATTTTAAATTAAGTAGGAATATTTAAATGCGGTTTTAACTATTTAAAGGGGGTCTATTTATAGGGGACAACAAAATGGCTATTTGTTGAAAAGGTACTTATACATATATTGAAAATATTTAAACTCCCATTTTAAAGAGGTTTAAAAAGTATTTAAATAATAAATCTTCCGAGTCTCCATGTACTGAAATTAAATGATTTTTGAAGTGGCAAAAAGGGCTTTTATATAGATCCACCCGTTTTTCAGAAATATTAGGTTTCTCACTCTGAATCGTATTTTAACCATGCTAGCTTTAAAAAAAAATTGATTACTTTAAAACCACTCGAAAAATTTAAATGCGGTCTCCACCAAATTAAAGGGGGTCCATTTATAGAACAGATAGATATAATCGAAACAATAGAAGTAAAGCGTTTAAAGTGGTACACGAACACGTGCAAAGAATGGACAACAAAAGATAATCAAATAAAATTAATGAATGGTTCCCACCTGAAAATAGAAGCAGAGGACCCCCAAGAAAAACAAGGCACAAGGGAGCCCGGGAAAAAAAATTAAAATAATGTTTAATGTTCGCTGGAATTGGACACTCAAAAAAACAACAGTTGTTAAATTTGCAACGTTTCGTTTCTTTTACAAAGTATAACAACAATAACTACAAGTACCTATTTTATAAATAAATATAAATTATAAAATACCTTAACCACACAAAAGGGAACTTAACCATCAAAACTCAAAAATTCTACATGCGTCAAACATTATTAAAAGATGTTGGACGTGAATATTTTGATTAAAAATTAAAATCCTTAAAATTGATAGAAATTTTTTATTATACTGTTTATTAAACAAAGAAAAGTAATTATAAAAGTATTATATCCAAATTTGAAGCATTTTTATTGGAAAAAAAATTGTAACAACAAATTGTCAACGGGATTTTGTATTTTACAAATTTTTTTAACGAGGGATGTTTTACCCACATTTTTCTTAAGCCGGTTCTGAAAGGATTCCGCGTAGCAAAATTACAAAGAAGAGTCGATCATGGTATAATCGAAATGAACGAATTGTTCGTAGGCATTTTAAGGTTTCGCATACACAAAGGCACATTTCCTTCGCATTTTTCGATTTATCCTTTTGCAGGACTCTGGTGCTTGGCGTTTTCTTCGTCGCTTTCCGTGGCGTGGCGTAGCTTTTCGCTTTGGTTCCTGACACATAGTTTTGCGCTTGTGTTCAGTGTTGTATGGCGGGTTTATGTTGTGGGTGCGTGTTGGATATGAAAGTGGCCAATTCACCACGTGGTTCCCTATGACACAAAAATAACAACAAACATTGTAAGTTCCCGAATCGATCTCTTTAGCTATAAGTACTGTCTTATTGGACCGTAATTAGTGGTCGGAGGTGGCTCGAAATTGAATTCTTATTTCATCCTCCCAAAATTAAATAGTTGCTCATATTTTTGCTAAAATAATAAATTTTTTTGCGTTAATGAGGTAACGGGGCAATGTACATTTAATAGCACTTTGCGCAATTTCGAAACGTACGAATCAAGGCTCGCTCGAAATTTATTAAAAGTGATGATGCTTTTGTGGGGATCCATAAATCAAAGAAAATTGAAAAGTGACGAGAGGTTCGCGAGCGCCGCTCCAAATCGCCCCCGATAACGTTTTCCCAAAACCAAACAAACAATTAACAGCTAGCGATCCCGAATCGATGAGCCCCAAACCGATTCGGGAATTGTTTATTTAAAAAAATCTTTGTTGACGTACGAATCCTACAATTCTGGTTTGTTTAACGGAGCGGCATGTGAATCGGTTGTGGCCTTGCAGGAATTCAGATTAGGTATTTGGAATTTTTGTAGTTACCTACTTTTTTTTTTTTAATGGCATAAACCAGCTCTAATAAATTTAAAAGGCGTCCTCCCTGCTCTCTAATCCGATTTTCTTCGGATTGATTCGTTCGAGGATTTGCATCGAACGCAGATAAGACCGAAATTAACGCGGTTATCTTTTGGCGGCTTTGTAATTTATAAGAGTTATCAGCGTTTCCTGTTCTGAATCCATTACTGAAAAAAAAAACGAAGGAAATTAAGTGTTTAAGTTTGATTATCAAAATTATTTTTAAATCAGCAGTTTTGTTGCTCGCTGTGTTTTGGCTACTCAAAACAATAATTTCTAAAAAAAATAATAGAAAATGACAACACAGAAAAATACTTTTATCTTCAATTTGTAAATTGACTACAAATCATTTATCAATATGTACTTTTATTTATGTATGTGCGCAATGAGCTGCGCGAATATTTGTTTACAACAAATGGAATTATTCAGAATGACTTCTAAAAAAATGTAACGTGCATTAGATTTATTGAATTAGTGTAGAAAGTGCTTATCGCGCGATAAGTTTCGACGTCAGCGGCGTGTTGCTTATTTATTCCCGAAGAGTCGAACGTGGAAAAAATAATTGTGCATTTCTAAAGTAAATAATAATAATTACGTGCTCTCATGACTGTGAATCCATTAAATTAGGCGAGGTAATTATAATTAAGACCTGTTATTGTTATTATGGCATTAACAACGATGAAAGAATTTTTTTTTTGATGTAAGGGTTCCTGTATACATATATTCAAACGAATCGACGGTTTTCATTTTTTAAAGAGCAACCGAAAAACGCGCTTACCGTTTTAAAGAGCAATAAAATGAAAATTGATTTACTTTTAATTTAATTTGATTAAATGTACGGGGGAGTGTTTGCTTAAGGTACAGCACAACTTCGATTAAACGGACACATATCGTTCAGGGCAATGTCCGGACTATCGAGGTACCCCGGATTCGGTTCGAATCTCAAATATAATGCTGCGAAGAAGTAAATAGAAATTACAAATTCAGTTAGAAAAACGCTAATAAAAAAATTTATAAATTTATAATATAAATTTATAAATGTTTTAAGGTTTACAATGCCTGTTTGACTATTATATTTTCGAATTTTTTTTCAAAATCAATCCAAAGATGCTTGATGGGGTTAAGATCTGTATTTGGAATGCATGTGAGCAATTATATAACGACCCCATTCCCACTTTCCAAGCTTTATGCTTGAGAACATTAACTTGGTAAAATTAAAAAACCTCTTGAATGTCTCGTTTTAGGGCCGATGATTTACATTTTATTTTCAAAATAGTCATAACCATATTTATTAAGTATTTCGTTTATAAAAACTAAATTATCAACCCCATTGTAATTCAAAGAGCCCCACACCATAACGTTGTTACCACTATGCTTAACTGTTGCGCTAATATTTTTTAAATTTAGGGCAGTATTTAATTTTTTTCTTACTCTTTTGCGTCGCATATCATTTTGTATACATAAAACTTACTTTTGTCTATAAAAATAACTTTTTTCCAAAATTGATATCTTTATTTACGTATTTTTTAGCAAATTGAAGCCTCTTGTTTCTATACACTTTAGTTAGTAGTGACTTGCTTCTTGCAACACATGAATTATAATTATTAAAAATTAATTTTTTTCTTATTAACGAAGAATCTACTTCCTTGCCATTAAATTGTTTTAATTTTGAAACAAAATCAGTGGTTGTTAATCTGCGAATTTGCCCTATTTCTCTAAGTGAGAATTTTTCGTCAGTTGTTATTAATATCTTAGGGCCCCCACAACGTGGTTTATCTTCAATATTACCTTCTTTAAAGTAATGGCAACATATAAGCATGCACTCTACTTTATTTTAATTAAAACATATCTGCTATTGAAGAAAGGGTTTTTCCTTTTTCTCTATAAAAAAAAAGACAAGAGATCTAATATTAATGTCGGTATTAATTATTTTTTTTTTTAACACAGTTTGAAAAAAGATTTCTTGTCGCTTTAATTACAAAAACAATCTACCTTACCCTAACAGCCCGTAGTGTATTTTTGAAATAATAATATTGCATTTTTATTGTGACTTGCAAATTTTTAACTAAATGGTTATTGTGACTTCCAAGAACTTTTTCACAGCCTCTTTTAATGTGTTTGTGTTTAAGATTTTATTTGCGTAAACATTTTTAGTTAAATTGTAATCAAAATAAATAAATCGTGGAGACGAATAATTCATCAAACATATAATAAACAAATTTTACTACTATAAACACACTTTAGGTACTATTTTGCTGATTTAATTGTTCTACGAAGCATTTTTAATTTCTAATTCACAGCATAATTCGAAGTTTTGATGTTTCGCCACCCCAAATATTAAACTTTTTGTGCCCACTGTGGGCCCGTACTTTTAGCTCCGACTGTCACGCGCGCACCACCTTAAAAAAATAAATTATTTAAAGCAAACAAGAAAACTTTCCATAACACATAACAATATTGTACGAAACTTGTCTTAAAACTGAGGAATGAGTTATAATTTGTTTTTACACTAAAGTTAAATAAGCACGGGGTTAAAAGTGTCGTGTCTTACAAATTTATACGCGCTTTAGTAGGTTTTGTACGTAAATTACTAAAAGTTACTTCGCCTAAGAAGATTAAATAATTTTTCTAAGCTCTGCACCGAGTGCACTTGTGCGTTTTCCGCTAATTTTATGCGAAATAGTTCGTCTCGCCGCTTTAGTTTTGGGGACTCTCCTCCGACGCCTAATGCAATTAATTAAAATTAAATGCGATAAAAGCTTTTGACTGAACACATTTATCGGTCAATTAATTAGGACCGAAATGCACGTAGGTGTACGGCTCCCATTTTGTTTATGCCTATTTCGACCAAAAAATCGATGCAATTCGTTTTGAAATAATATTTAGATAACAATTGGGGATTCTTGTTACACTTCGGTAGGTCGCATTTCAATGTTATCGTTTCCGAAAGGTACACAAACCAAAATTGCTCCCTAAAATATATCCTTCGGAATTTTCTTTGAAACGTCCCCATTTGAATTTTTCTTTTATACTGCGAAATTTTTCCATTTTAGAAATAGTTGTGGGCATTAGATTTGAATTTTTAAAAGGGCCGCTTTAAATTGGAACTACCATTGGTTTATTTATTAAATCGCCATGGTTACGTATTGATTTGCCCAATCGCAATTATTAAATTGGAATAATTAAATAAACACGAACTTTCATTATGTATTTGCTTCAACCTCGGATTCATGAAAGGGCATTAATTTTATATTTTGCGAAAATCGCCACTGATTTTTTGATATTGATGTAGATTAAATGAAATGGCAAGTGACTAACGTTGAAATCTAATTTTCTTTCTATTTTTCTTTATTTGATAAGTAATTTTATTGTATTGTAGAAAAATCGACAGCTTTCGAGGCGGAATAGCGCCGAAAGAAACTCGCACCTAACAAAGTTAGAAAAACAGCAAACACCGAACGACCAAAATACGAAAGATAGCACCTGAAATCTGATTTATGTAGCTATCGTAAAAGATATGTAAAAGCACATTACAAATCCACAATTTGAAAAGCAAATATCCGGTTTTTTCAATCACTAAAAGTACATCTCATGTTTTTATTTATCTTGTTCATAGATATTCGCAGTAACAACCGAACAGTAAAGTGTACGCTCAGAAAAGATTTATGGCTTTAAGAACTTAAACATTATTCACCTTCTTCCGGATAATTCCGAACGGCCAAATCGATTTTAGGAAATTTGTATAGTCATTTATCGATTTCCGATTTGGGAATGCTTCGGCCATGAACAAAACTCGTAAAAAAGCTGTAAAATTGTTAGTTTTTATCGGTCGCACCAATCAAACTACTTCATTTGTACTCTCAACAACGAAATAAAAACGAGATTGCGTCTAAAATCGAATTAGAAAATTTATTATCGCTCTATTGAGGATACTTCTTCGCCGTGGCACGTTGCCGGAGCGGGTCGTTCGGCGTCTCCCCCCGGAAAACGAGGTGAAAATAAAATATCGCGAACGAATGTAAACAGAACGAACCACAATAATGCTTGGAATTTTTAAAATCGCGAAAGCTGCAAAAGCTTTGCAATTTTCTTTGCGCGTTTTCGCTTTTATTCGAATGCTTGCGTCCGTTTCCGAGTTGTGACTTTTAACACTAGAACCAATAAGAAACGAAACCGGAAACAGTGCCTTATTATGACGAAAACTAAATAAAAGTAGACCTTTTTGATCAAATGGCCAAATAATATTACGTAAAGGCAGCTTCTTGAAGATGGTTGTTTTTAACATTTTGAATATAACAGGAATCGCTCATTATATTTGCTCGAAAGCAGTAGCCCGTGTCTTTCTTCAAGGTCCAAGCCATCTCCATATCAAAATTTATCAAAATTGGTTCGGTGGTTTAGGCGTGAAAAGGTAACAGACAGACGGACAGACAGACAGAGCTACTTTCGCTTTTATAATATTAGTTTGGGTAATTAAATTTTTTTAGAAAACAAATTAAATATTGTGAATCGTGCTTTAAGTGGAATGTGCACATTCAAGCTCAAAGTGGCACATTCCGATCTCGGGAAAATGAAGCGCGCCGCTCCGCGTCGCGCTTCATTTGCTTCCCTCGCTCGGAAATGTGCCACTTTTCGCTCGAATGCGCACATCTTAGTTTTTATTAGATTTTTACATGAATTTTTTTTTTCAAATCAAACAATTAAAATTTCAATCAATTTTGATTTTATTTTCGGTGAAAGTTATGGCATTTATTATTATTAAAAACTGTTCAAAAGCATTAAATGTGTTGCAATCAATATTTAATTGTTTAAAGACCAATTTTTCTTAAAGGTCTAATTGACCGGTAACCGCGGTTCTAGTGTTAAAAAATTATCTATGTAAGCTAGAAGCGATGTAACATCTGCTGATATGTGCCATGCGAAAACATTCAACGCGACACGATAATATGAAATGAAACAGGAGTCGAGGTTATTAAGTGTTTGAGCTAATGAAACGAATTTAAACTCGAGGGAATGCAAGTATCGCTTCCCCTAAATCCCAAAAGTACCGTTAAACTTCGTCATGTGCGCCTCATTTTTTTCTGCTAACAAGGAGCGAGGTTCAGAACGTCCAATCACAGATTTTGGTTATATTTACAGCGTTCGACGATTAATTTGCCGCCACACTATTCGGAAATGCTTGGAAATAAAACGGCATTAAAGTTTTACTGGGCTAATGGCCCTTCCGTGAGTTTTCGTCCTCGTGCTCCGTAGCCGAAGGGTTAACACAACTGACTAGCAGGTCTTCGGTTCGCAGAAGGCTGTTAGTTCCATTTTTCATCAAATTTTGGGCTCCGATAAAGAATAACCTTTCCGAATGAAATTGTTTAAATTACAGTCGAACCTCGATAAGTCGAAGTTGAAGGGAAACTAAAAATAATTCGAGTTTTCAAATATTTGGTTTATCGAGGTTCGACTTACGGAGGTTCCACTGTAATTTTATTAAAGATGTCTTATGAATGTCCAATAGATTGAATTTGAAAATTACTTTTCCGTAAAAAGAATTTCACTCTTTGCAGAATGACATAAGTGGAATTTCACAAAGGTTGTAAACATTTTTTTATTTGTGTATAAAGATAAATTTTACGTTGTGCTAATGCACACAAAGAACCTTAACAAATAGTGATTAAAAACACTCGAATCAAAGACCTATTTCGTTGTCAGTTGCGTTAACCATTCGACTACCGAGTTGCTTCCTACGAGCAGAAATTTACGAAGTGATTCGTTTTATTTTCCGAGCATTTTGAATTGGCGAATTAATATCGAAATAGTGATCTTCAAATACTGTAAAAACAAGCAAATCGGGGATTCGGAGTTCCGCGCCTCTCCTTAAAGCTTTTTTTGCCATTAAAGTATCGTTCGGGCGCCGCACAAAAAATCGTTACCGTTTATTTTATTAAGAGCGTCCCCGAAAAAACTTTATTAATTTTTTTAAGGGAATGTTTATAAACGCGCTGCTCTTTAAAATTGTCTTCGATGCAAATGAGCCAAAACGTAATCATGGGACTTTGTATAAGCAAGAAAACTTTCAAAAAATTTACATAAGAAGCACATTAAAGTTTTGCCACATTTACAAAAAGCCACAACTTTTTTCGTTTCTTCGATGCGCAGGGAACGATTTGAGGAATAACTTAATTAAAGGTATATAAATAATTTTGACGGAGTTCGGCGAAGCTACTTCGGGACCTCCGAATTCTCCGAAGGGCACTGTTATAAAATTGGGTTTGTTTAAAATGCGTTTTATATTACGGATAAGCACTTTTTCCCGTTTCTATTTTTGGTGTTCGGCCAATTTATAAAAGTCCAGTATTGATGTACAAATTTATTGTTATTCTGTGTTGGTCCTAAGAAGCACGTTCGTTTCTTGCAAATCAATAGATACATTGTGGATTTTGCGTGAAATGACTTCTTTATAAAACCCGCAAAAAAATTAGGACTTTTGCATGCTAATTTAATTTGTTTCTTTCTTTCTTTCCCTCTGTCTTAATTTTTAATCCTTCAATTCCGTCGAAATTGTGTACCGCTTCCAATTAGTGCTTTTTCGACAAAGAAGAGAAAAAATTGAGCAGGGTGGCTTTCGCGCGGGCTTACAATTAATAAAGTACAGTAAAACTCGATTATTCGCACCTCAGTTATACGGATTCGCGATTATCCGGATTGTCGTCGCAAAAATTAAATTTCTTGCTAAATATTTTATTATTTTATTTTGTATTTCGCATTAAAGAGTTTTTTTTTGCTTAGTTGATTTTAAGATAATGCGCGACTGTTTTATTTAGTGATTAATATTTGTTGCTTTTTTTGTAAACATGTACCTAACAATTCGATCAATTTTTTTCCTGTTAAAACGGGACGCTTTGTAATCGTGCTTAAAACCGAGTGTGCACATTCGAGCTCAAAGTGGCACATTCCGATCCCGGGAAAATGAAGCGCACCGCTCCGCGTCGCGCTTCATTTGCCTCCCTCGCTCGGAAATGTGCCACTTTTTGCTCGAATGCGCACATCTTTGTGTTTATGGAATTTATTTATATTAATTTAATTTAGTTACGCCAGTTGAAAAAATATATTACATCAACTTTCTTGTTAATCGAGTTAAATTTGTGTAGTTTTTAAAAAAAATTACTTTTCCGACTTTTAGCGTAAGGATTTCGGTACATCTATTTATATAGCAAAAAAATTCATTCTTTTGGCTTTAATTTAAAAAAAAATTCGTCCAATTTTGACGATCAGAACCGCAGATACGATTTTTTTAAAAACACCCTCGCTCGGAGACTCTAAGGCCGAGAAGCGACAAACTCGATATTTGAAAAATTTGTCCGCCTAGAGTGTTGTAATTTTTTAAGTAAAATTGTTTAGAAAGTAAATTAATTATTGTGAATCGCGCTTAAAACCGAGTGTGCACATTCGAGCTCAAAGTGGCACATTCCGATCTCGGGAAAATGAAGCGCGCCGCTCCGCGTCGCGCTTCATTTGCCTCCCTCGCTCGGCAATGTGCCACTTTTCGCTCGAATGCGCACATCCTCGTATTTCTCGGATTTGCCTATATTATTACAGTCGAACCTCGATAAGTCGAAGTCGAAAAGAAAAGAACCAAAATTGATCTACAATCATTAACAATAGAAAATCTGGATTTGAAGGATTTGTTATTAATATTAATTACACTTTGCGACCCGCGAATTTTTTTTTTAATAAGTTCTAGACGCACAACCTTTTACTTGTGTTATAGTTTAGAAAAACTACACTTACATTTAATTTTAACGAAGTTGTTTTCGCATGTTAAATGGAAAGGTTGAATTAATTACGCGAACTGTAAATCTTTTTTATTTTTTTCTGTTAGGTTTTTTTTTCTCTGTTGTAATCGCTGAATGTGTTATAAACAAGCGCGAACTGTAAACATGCAGCACTTACTTACTTACATTTAATTAAACTTGTTTAGTTGCTCATGTAAAGAATGTCTAATTTAATTTAATTTTATTCCGAAGCTTTAATTATAATCGATGTCTAACTGTACGCGTTTTTTTTCCGCTGTAATTTTCTACTTGTTTACTCGTTTTTTGTTAATTTTAATGCCCCATTACACGTCTCGGGGATAATCACGTTTACAACGAAATCGACGTTAATTGCGTTTCATTCGATTATTTTTTGAGGACTTCGAAACTAAAATAGAAAATTAAAATGTTTATATTTAATTAAACGGAATAAGTTTCTCGCCGAAAGAGCCGATTCGAACGAAACCTTTTTTTTTCGTTTAATCAAACTAATAAATTGTTTGTTGCCGTTTTTATTTAAATATTAGTCGTTTTGGTTAGCGAAAACGACGGGCGTTTTAAATTTATTGAAGTTATACTTCTTTCGGCGCTTTTAATTTATAAAAGAAAAGAATTGTTTAAAATAAATTAATAAGAGATGTTTGGGCGTAGTCGTCGTCCAATATCACGTTGCACGGAATTTAAGTCGTAACCACGGTTACCAAAATTCAATGTAATGGCCGCCAGAAGTTTACACACAACCGCGAAATTTAAATTCGATTTATTCCTAACTTTAACTTCGAAAGAGGTGTTTTTTGTATTTTTATCGCACCGGTTGGTTCGTAATTTATCAAAATTTCAAAAAGTGGAACCGGATCGATCGGAGCTCTACGCGTGTTATCTTAATTTGAGATTTATGAGGCCCATTTGAAATACTTTTGATATTAAATCTGTTAAGGTTGTCCGAACTCGGATTAAAGCGGTGGGCGTACTTAAAGATAAATTATTCCAATTACTTATTTATCTAAGTCGAAACCGTTTTAAGTGTTTAATTATTTAGTTTCAGTCTAGACTTGCGACTTGGAGAAAATTAGAAACCGCATCTATTATACGCATTTACGTAACGTTTCGCTGTTTGGCTTTGGTTACAATGAAAATGCGTATTGTTTTTGTGAATCAAAGTGTATTTTTTTTGATTTATTTATTTTTATCAAAAAAATCTATTTTAGAGCGAGAGCGCCAAGAAGTGACACCGTCTATAGTTGCTAGGGGTACGTAGGAACATCCCCTTGCAATATAAAGTAATTCTATTTTTTTCATTTTTTGTCAAAAAAACATGGACTAAAACCCATCGATTTTTTTTTTTCAAAACGTTTTTTCAAAGCTATGGAATAGCACGCCTATGGTTTCTTAAGCCTATCCGAAGCCAAAAAGGCTGCTAAATCCGAATCTGAATAGTTTTTAAAGATCCGTCCATAAATAACGGCGCTACAATTTTTTTAAAGTTCAAAATTGGGCAAAAAAGACCTCCAAAAATTGCAATTTTTTATGTTCGAAAAATTTACGTTGCGCCCTATACTTATTTTACATGTATCTTATGTAAAAAAGCCTCAGGATGCCGAATCCGTGTCGTTTGTAATGATTGGATCGAAAATAAGGGCGCTACGATTTTTTTTGTGAATCGAGGGGTCCGTTTTTTTATTTATTTAATTTTGTCGAATATTTTTATTTTAGAGGGGAAACGCGGGGAAATGACACCGGTTATAGTTACTAGGGGTACGTAGGAACGTCCCTTTGCAAAATAAAGCAATTCTATTTTTTTCATTTTTTGCTAAAAAAACATGGACTAAAACCCATCGATTTTTTTTTTTCAAAACGTTTTCCCAAAGCTATGAAATAGCACGCCTATGGTTTCTTAAGCCTATCCGAAGCCAAAACGGTTGCCAAATCCGAATCTGAATAGTTTTTAAAGATCCGCCCACAAATAACGGCGCTACAATTTTTTGAAAGTTCAAAATTAGCCAAAAATGAGCGCCAAAAACAGCAATTTTTAATTTTCGAAAATTTAATGTCGCACCCTATACATATTTTACATGTATCTTATGTAAAAAAGCATCAGGATTCCGAATCCGTGTCGTTTGTAATTATTGGATCAAAAATAAGTGCGCTACAATTTTTTTGACGTAAAAATAAATTAAATTTCCCAAAATTTGCAAGGGTGCCGAAACCATCCCCAAATTGCTATTGCCCTTTAACCATCTTTCCTTCATTTAAAACGATAAAAATCTCCGATAATAAACTCAAAGGAAATATTATTTAGAACGTCTACATGTTTGTAATGAAATTGGCTTTGTATTCTTCACTTTCCATTCAGTTAACTTCTCTTTGTTCAATTCCAAGTCCGTATTAAATATAATTAAGAACTGACAGAAGTAATTAAACGCGCTTGCCCGTTTTTCGGGCTTTTATTTTTTAAGAATTTACAGGCCGTCCATAAAATCCAAATTTGTTTTAAAAATTCAAAAAAGCTCGACCCCCGAACCCAACGTAACATACATAGAATTAGCGGTCTGCACATGAAGAGGCGATCTTATGTAATATTTAAAAGCGGTTCGAGGCGTTTCAAAAATTCGGCCCGCTAATCCGGATAAAGACGGCGTAAATTTTTAATTCCGCAAACGAGTTTTTATTTATCTGCTTGTAGAACAACAACGATAATAAATACGGAGCGCAAAAGGGCCCGACAAAAGAATAAATCACTAATGTGCATTTCGTGAGATAACTGTATTGTTGTAAAATAAATGGGATTTTACGTTGGACGTTTGTTTTACGAGGAAGGAACAATATTGAAATAGTTTCCCTGATTGATGTTCGGGTCGTGGGTCGCACCGAAGCGTCATTTCTTGATTGCCACGAGTTTTATTAGCAATTTCGAAAGTAAATTATCGAAGACTGATGGTCCACGACGGAAACTATGCATAAAAATTCAGTTAGCGAAAATGGAAGTGCGTACGGAGGGCCATAAAATCGTTTTACTTTTTACCTTTCTTATTTATGGGCGTTATATTTCTCCTTTGTGGAATTTATCTGCGACCCACAGCGACTTTTTTACGCTTACATTTGGTCTGCGCTATCTTTTCAAATTTATATCTTCGGGGGCTGCTGTAATTTTAATGCATTTCGGCGGTCATTCTAAGTTCAATTTATTTTTTGAAGTTATACTTCTTTTTCAGATTAAAGTTTTAACAGGAAACGGAAATTGCGCGCGCGCAGCTAACGACAACGAAGTTAGCGGTCTAAGAAAGTAAATTTCGTTGTGAATCGCGCTTAAAACCGAGTGTGCGCATTCGAGCTCAAAGTGGCACATTCCGATCTCGGGAAAATGAAGCGCGCCGCTCCGCGTCGCGCTTCATTTGCTTCCCTCGCTCGGAAATGTGCCACTTTTCGCTCGAATGCGCACATCTTTGTGTTTATTGAATTTATTTATATTAATTTAATTTAGTTACGCCATTTGAAAAAATATATTACACCAACTTTCTTGTTAATCGAGTTAAATTTGTGTAGTTTTAAAAAAAAATTATTTTTCCGACTTTTAGTGTAAGGATTTCGGTACATCTATTTATATAGCAAGAAAATTCATTCTTTTGGCTTTAATTTAAAAAAAAATTTGTCCAATTCTGACGATCAGAACCGGAGATACGATTTTTTTAAAAACACCCTCGCTCGGGGACTCTAAGGCCGAGAAGCGACGAACCCGATACTTGAAAAATTTGCCCGTCTAGAGTATTCTAATTTTTTAAGTAAAATTGTTTAGAAAGTAAATTAATTATTGTGAATCGCGCTTAAAACCGAGTGTGCGCATTCGAACTCAAAGTGGCACATTGCGATCTCGGGAAAATGAAGCGCGCCGCTCCGCGTCGCGCTTCATTTGCTTCCCTCGCTCGGAAATGTGCCACTTTTCGCTCGAATGCGCACATCTTTGTGTTTATTGAATTTATTTATATTAATTTAATTTAGTTACGCCATTTGAAAAAATATATTACACCAACTTTCTTGTTAATCGAGTTAAATTTGTGTAGTTTTTAAAAAAAATTACTTTTCCGACTTTTAGCGTAAGGATTTCGGTACATCTATTTATATAGCAAGAAAATTCATTCTTTTGGCTTTAATTTAAAAAAAAATTCGTCCAATTCTGACGATCAGAACCGGAGATACGATTTTTTTAAAAACACCCTTGCTCGGGGACTCTAAGGCCGAGAAGCGACGAACCCGATATTTGAAAAATTTGCCCGTCTACAGTAGGGGAACCTGTTGAACCTCGGCCAGTTTTTTAGTTATATATTTTTTATTGTAATTTGACGTACCGTACACAAACCGTAGTAGCATATATTGAAAGGTCTATTATTTGAGTAGCCACCACAAAAATATCAGCAATGTCTATTTCATACATACATGTGTTTAAGACGTTTAAAAAAAAATGGTTAATTAGGCCAAGGTACAACACACCCTATGTACTTCGGCCAGTACGACGATGTACCTAGGACACATTGAAAATTTAGGGGTAAAACAAGATTATTTAAAGAAACATTAACTTTTCTCTACTAAAATTGTTTTATTCGGTCGAGTGAGATATTTAATCACAAATTTTTAACAAAATCAACATAACATTCATAGTATTTCTTTCTTAACTTTTGAATCAGTCATTAGGACTAACTTTTATAAGAACACTAGCAATATCTAGGTATATTATTCAGTCTTAAGCATTTAGCAGAAACCCCAGTACTTCTGTATCTTTGGAACATAATAACTTTCTCTGGTTTTGTTAACTCTGAGGCATTTTAATTTTTCTGTAATGTCACTTATCGGAACCTTCGTTTACAAATATAACATAGTCGCCAATATTGTAATTAATAGGCGTTCTTTTCTTCTTCTCTTTACTTCTAGACATGATTTTTGAAATATTAAATATATTTTATTGGGAATCTATTATATAAATGTGAAATACATAAAAATATATCCTCCTGGTCAAAGTATAACATCCAGGATGTACCTAGGCCACTGACCAAAGTACAACTGATCGATAGTGACCGAAGTACAACACTACTTCATTGCTGTAGAAAACGGTGGATTTTAATTATTTGAGGATACATATCTCGCAAGTTTATTATTTTTTAAATACTTGTTAAGTCAAAGAACCGACCGCATATAAAAGTTAAGCGATTATTATAAAGCGTATAAAACTATTAGATTTCAAAGTATATTAAAAATAATTACTTTTTTCGACAAAAAATTTTTAACTTCGATAACACCAACTACCGGCTTAATGGCGGTAAGCGACTAACTACACATTGGATAGTTAGCAGTGATGTACCGAATACCACAGACACCAGATTTTAATAGCGCGGGAATATTTCAAACGGGCCAATTGGCCTAGGTACACATATGGCCCAGGTTCAACAGGTTCCCCTATTCTAATTTTTTAAGTAAAATTGTTTAGAAAGTAAATTAATTATTGTGAATCGTGCTTAAAACCGAGTGTGCACATTCGAGCTCAAAGTGGCACATTCCGATCTCGGGAAAATGAAGCGCGCCGCTCCGCGTCGCGCTTCATTTGCTTCCCTCGCTCGGAAATGTGCCACTTTTCGCTCGAATGCGCACATCTTCGTATTGATCAACGTTTATTATTAATATATTGAGTGGTGTCGGGCATCACCCGGTCAAGTCTCAGTATTTATTCGTCTGACACTCTGTATAAAAACTTCAAAACCATGTTCCACCAAATTTTACATTTGACATAATTTTTTGTCCGTTGTATCGACGTTTTACTGTAGTAGCGCTCTCATTTTCGATCCAATCATTAGAAGCGAGACGGATTCGGAATTCTGGGAGTTTTCTACATAAGATACATGTATAATAAGTATAGGGCGCAATGTTAATTTTTCGAGTAATTAAAAATTGCAATTTTAGTTCACTGTTTTGCACTTTATAAAGTACTCAAATGGGTTTTTAATTTAAAAAGTAAAATAGCTTAGGTAATCTTACGAATGTAATTTAGGTCAAAAAATCGGGGGTATACTGTGTTTGAATTGCTTATACATACCTACTCAAAGTATTTCCCCTATAACAAATTCCTTTTATTTAAATCTTTAATAGTAATTTTTGTTTAGCAACATTATTAGTTATTCATTTTGTGCTCGAGTTTATTTATCTAATGTTCGGTTTAATGAAGAAAATCTGATTGCTAAACATCCGTCCGATTTTCGAGAGTTCGCTAAAAGAAATATTTTCCACGTGGATGAATTCCCACATCTGTTCCTTTTCTAACATGATAAATGATATTACGATAGATTTTCAAGATTTATTTGTCAATTTTTCAAAATTAGTGTATTTATTTATCCCAAGGATTCTCATAAAACGCAGAACTTTTGATTGATTGTCTTCTGCAGTTCTATATTTTTTTCTTAAATTTATTTAAGCGTCCATATACCGAATTCGATCTATTTCATAGTCGATTTGAACATTTCTTAGTCCGTTTCGGCACAAAATCGCATTAATTTAGTTTCCACCGAAAATATTCGAATTCAATTTAAAAGGATGCTTCTTGGGTCGTCCTTGCGGAAACAAAGAGTCGTTAATGTCGACACTTTTCCGGCATCTTCGGCTTACGGTTAGGATTTCGCCGAAATTTTCCCACCGAAACGGTCTCTCTCAAGGCGAATTTCGCACAAGATTTATGTAGCTCGTAATTTGCGGTAGCAAAGGGTTGCAACGACGTAATTGTTTGGAGGTGTTTAAATTTCATTGCCCATTGTTAACCCGAAGCATTGCATTTCGGCGCTTGCAATTTCCTTCTTTCGCGACCCATTTCGGATTAATTTCTGTTTTAATAACGTTTGCGTTGGGGGCTTTTTACGGGCCTGCTTTTTTTTGTAGTAAAAGGATTACCACTCCGAAATAAAATATTTCCCTTTCGTTTTAAATTCGAGCGTGTTAGTTCCGCCTCATTCCATTTCGCTTTTTAAAGTTAATAATCATTTTGTCGGGCTCTCCGAGGTATTCACAGATTTTTGCGTCGCTTGGAAGAGTTCCAGCTTTTCGGCACACGTGCATTTTTACGAAAATAAGACGCAAGCGATTTTTATTAATTGCACGTTCCTAAATAACCGTAGATTTTTATTTAAGAGTTATCGTGTGTTACGCTTTAAAAAATTACCTATCGTGATTTTAGCAAAGTTTCATTTGCATACAATTAAACGGCTCGCAACTATTGTGATTACGTATTAGCGTGTTTATTGCTTAAAATTATTAAAGAGCGAACAGCAATTATTCACTTAAATGGTGTGGATTTTAATCATTACTCAAGCTAAGAGTCCCATTAAAGCAAATTATGATTTAAAACGCTTTTTCTCGTTGTACGACGGATTCGCTTCTAGTAAATCCATTTGTTCTCGTGCCGCATTGAGACCTAGGGCTCCAATTTGAATTATTTATTTTTATAACATAATATATTATTGAAAAATTCTCTTGGAGTGGTAGTTCGCTGGTCACAATTGGAGGTGAAAGTACAGGTCTAAACTGAGTACAAAAAAATTGATTAATTTATTTAACCCCTTGCCATACAAAAACAACCGAATTTGAGGAGTCCGAAAAAAAACTATTAATTTGGCTCAACTTAACTGTTATGCGCATACACAAGTAACATAAAATAAATAATAAATAGGTTTAAAACAATTTTAAATATGTAGAGCAGCGTTTCCCAACCTTTTTTTAACATTCCCCACGTAAGTCATTCTAAAATTTCGATGCATATAATATGTAACATATAAATATTTTTTTATATTTAAAAATTGAATTATTCCATAAATGAAGCCTAATTACAACTTGTTCAAGACACAAGATTTAGGTTTTAGCAACAAATCACTAGGAAATTATTAAGAAAAAGGAACAATAAGTAAATTTTAAAAACATAAACTAAAAAATATTTTTATATCGATAGCTCGAATTTTTGATAACGCGAATTATTTTTAGTTTCTCTTCAACTTCGACCTATCGAGGTTTGACTGTATTTAATTTTATAAATTTAATATTTCTGAACAATTAAGATATTTTATTTATTGAGTTTTCTCCAATATTAATTTTATTTGCGTAAATTAATGATCTTCAAAGTTTTTGAAAACCACAAATTCTGTATTTACTCTATTTCAGTTTTCTGAAAATACATAATAATTTTTTCATCAAAATTTCCTTTTAAATTTAGCGAATAAAGTTTTGTTTTATTCAATTTGTGTTATACAAAAAAAATTGATAATTAAAAATTTCTAAAGTTCTTAAATATATTTTAAAAATTTTCCAAGTTATTAATTTATTTAATTTGAGTTGTCTAAAAAATTAAAATAATTTATTCTTCGAGTTTACTTTAATAATTTTGCTAAATGTTTAAAACTGAATTTCATTCTATGTAAAAAAACCGGTGCATGTACTTATGTACGCACGTTAGAAGTAATACTTCTTTGGCGCGACTAAATTAAATATAACAACGCGCTATGTTGCGCTTGTGTATAGCTAGACCAGTGGTTATCAAACTATATGTTACTGCGCATATGTCGTTTTATTTGAATACATTGCTATTTCCTTTTTAAATCTAAAAAGTAATTTAAACAAATTGAATAAATACGAAGATGTGCGCGTTCAAGCGTAAAGTGGCACATTTTCGAGCGAGGGAAGCAAATGAAGCGCGACGCGGAGCGGCGCGCTTCATTTTTTCGAGATCGGAAATGTGCCACTTTGAGCTCGAATGCGCACCATCGGCTTTAACCACACTTTATAAGAATTAATTTACTCTCTGACAATTCGCAATTAAATATTACAGAATTATATTAATAACAAAATTCCCAAATCGCCAATTTTGTGTCTTTTAACAAAATTATTGTTGAAAACAAACCTTTTTCGGAACATAAAATTGAATACAGTTCTTGTCGTCTTAGAGACGTCAAAATCTACAATGACACCCTAAACGATTGACATCTCCTAGACGTCATTGTATGTCAAGGGGTTAATTAGTAACTGATTCAGGCTGAAAAAACACCAAAGCACTTTTTGTCTCAGCTTTTCGTCCTCTATCGCCCCTTTTTCGATTGTCAACCACTTTGGACCACCCTGTATATACGTATGGCGCGGTACAATTGAAAATTTCGCCGCTCGATTACGAACAATAACATTTACGAACCTGCGAAACGGCTTAAACAAATAATTTAACCCATTTGTGCGAATGGTGTGACGAGCGTTATAATTCATTCGAGTCCATGACCTTTTCATGAATGTCAGTGTCGTACCTGAGCATCACTTCCCTGTTCTTTCGTTCTAAGGTCGCGACTCCTCGTTACAAAACATTTCTGTAGCATTCGAACTGTTAAAATTTGCATAAAATTGGCTTTGCAATTTTGTCGGTTGTGTGTGCTTTGATATCCGGCCCGAATCGCTAATGTAAGTGTGCTGCATTTTATTGGGCTGACAGTGCGAGATAAGGATAATGCTAGTTCGTGAGTTTTGCGTCAAAAACGTTAAATTGCATTAATTAGCCTTATCGCGAGCGAACGGTCCGCCGATTTGGACGTCGTTAGTTTGCCCAAATTAAATTTCTATATTCGGGTTTTTGTGTTCTAAAATTATGAAACGTGTCTTCCTGCCTTTGAAATTAATACACATTTCCTAAAAAAAAACTGGTTATATTAAGCTTTTTTGTTGCTTCTCAAATAACTAAAATTAAATCGATTTTTTTTTTGGGTTTAGGTTTAAATATAAACAAACCAACACGTGGAGCTTACTAATGGTTATTTAATGCATAATTGTTTGATGACCGACCAGTTATTATCAATGTGTGTAATGAGGCTATAGGTGCAATAAGTTGTGTGTTAAGATAACAGTTTATTAAGGTAAATATTGTTGTTATATTGATGAGAGAATGTCATAGCATGTCATTATGTTAAGGTTGAAGTGTACCCCCACGACTTTCAACCTGCAAGTCCAAATTTTGATGATAGGTTACCATTGATGAACGACTAGGGGTACACTTCCACATTAATGTGGTATTTTGAGGCCCATGATTTCCTGCTAATTCGTGGTGTTGTTTAAAAATGATGGGTGCCAATACGTCATTGCACATTAAATCAATTTGTTTGGAAACGAAACGCTCGATCGTCCCTGCTGCTATTTTTTAAATTTGGTCGAAAATCTTGGAACGATAACTCAGAGCAAATATATTCCTGAAGGAGCACAAATATAAAACGTTTAATGATGTAACACAAATAGGAATTTGCTCGAGTATTCCATTACAAGCTTCGGAGCGACCATAAGGAATCTCGCAGATATTTTAAGGGAACCGACCCCGATTGTCGTGGATGAAATTTTTAACGTCGCGAGCTTTCCCCGTCTTCTTTGTTTTAAAGACGTATTTAGTTCGGCTTTAAGATTTTTAGAATTTAATCGAACGCATTAAGTCGAGGCACATTTTCGTGTGGGTTAATTGGTTTGGGATTGATTTAAGAACGGCGTAAGGCCATATCGACTTACTAAATATGGGTAATAGTTGGAAAAGTTTCGCAGTTGCTGTTTGTGCGGTATTTTATCATTGGAATTTATAAAGGGTTTGCCGTAAAATACGTAGCTCTGTGTTAATAGTCTCAACTTATCTAAAACTGTGTTAATTAATTAACACATTAGTTCTTACTGGTTTAGTTTGCTGACTAGTTCTTGTATAATTAATCCTCGTCTAGTTATTCATATAATTGCGAGACGTATGCAATGTTGCCTGTATTAAACTGTAAATTATTTATGGGAATGCATGTAGCTCCGAGTGCTTTTTATTAAGTTGGCTGATATTTCCACCGAATGTGGATTTTTTGTTTGTTTTGAATTAATGAAATACAGTAAAACCTCAGTTATACGGATGCGCGATTATCCGGATTGTCAATCGCGTTGCGAAAATTAAACCTCGGTATTTCTTACTAAATATATTGTGAATTTATTCAGTTTATTTATTTTAATTTAGTTACGCCAGTTCAAAAAAATATATTACACCAACTTTCTTGTTAATCGAGTTAAATTTGTGTAGTTTTTAAAAAAAATTACTTTTCCAACTTTTAGCGTACGGATTTCGGTACATCCATTTATATAGCAAGAAAATTCATTCTTTTGGCCTTAATTTAAAAAAAAATTCGTCCAATTCTGACGATCGGAACTGGAGATACGATTTTTTTAAAAACACCCTCGTTCGGAGACTCTAAGGCCGAAAACGACGAACCCGATATTAGAAAAATTTGCCCGCCTAGAGTATTGTAATTTTTTAAGTAAAATTGTTTAGAAAGTAAATTAATTATTGTGAATCGCGCTTAAAACCGAGTGTGCATTCGAGCTCAAAGTGGCACATTTCGATCTCGGGAAAATGAAGCGCGCCGCTCCGCGTCGCGCTTCATTTGCTTCCCTCGCTCGGAAATGTGCCACTTTTCGCTCGAATGCGCACATCCTTGTATTTATCGGATTTGCCTATATTATTATTTCGTTCTTCAATTCAAAAAATTAAAAGTCGAATAAATTAGATCTATTTTGTTGAAGAGAACAAATATAGAAAGCAAGATGAAAGGCAATCTTAGATGATAAAAGTTAATTTCATCATAAAATATATGAATCACGTTGTTATCAATAATTAATACTAATCTGTCATTCTGTTAACTTATTATAACATTAAAATAAGGATATTTATTTATTTATTTTTACACAGAAATTACAATAGGTTATGTTGAAGAGAACAAATATAGGAAGCAAGATGAAAGGCAATCTTAGATGATAAAAGTTAATTTTATCATAAAATATATGAATCACGTTGTTATCAATAATTAATACTAATCTGTCATTGTGTTAACTTATTATAACATTAAAATAAAGATATTTATTTATTTATTTTTACACAGAAATTACAATAGGTTATGTTGAAGAGAACAAATATAGAAAGCAAGATGAAAGGCAATCTTAGATGATAAAAGTTAATTTTATCATAAAATAAATGAATGAAGTTCATATATTGAATCGAGATCCAACAAAACGGAAATTTGAACCTAGATCAAAGAAAGGAATTTTTATGGGCTATTTAGAAGAATCCAAAGCATATAGAGTGTGGATTCCTGACGAAACAAAATGGATATAACCAGAGATGTTAGATTCGTTGAAAGATCAAAAACTTCAAACGATGGAGTAACGAAAAATTCAAAAACTAAGTTTGTTGAATTTCCAATAAATAAAAGAGAAAACATTAATGAAAATAAAAATGTTTGGTTCGATGCTGTTGACAATAATAATCAAAATGAAAATTTGGATGAAAATGATTCGGAAAATGATAATTGTTGAAGAGAACAAATATAGAAAGCAAGATGAAAGGCAATCTTAGATGATAAAAGTTAATTTTATTATAAATCACGTTGTTATTAATAATTAATATTAATCTGTCATTCCGTTAACTTGTTTTAACATTAAAATAAAGATATTTATTTATTTATTTTTACACTGAAATTACAATAGGTTATTTAATATAGTCGAATCCAATTAACACGAAGATGTGCGCATTCGAGCGAAAAGTGGCACATTTCCGAGCGAGGGAGACAAATGAAGCGCGACGCGGAGCGGCGCGCTTCATTTTCCCGAGTTCGGAATGTGCCACTTTGAGCTCGAATGTGCACACTCCGCTTTTCGCCACGGTTAACAATGATCAATTTACTTTAAAAAAAATTCAAGTAATTTTAAAACCGTAGTTGCGTTCTCAAAACGTGTCCTTTGGGCTTCGCTTATTTTTCATAATTTTTTTACTTTTTTCATTTTCAATCATCCGAATTTTCGATTATCCGAATGAGCTGCGACAATAGTTAGTCCGGATAACCGAGTTTCCGCTGTAATACTAAAAAGAACACTTTTATTCAAAAACTTTTAAGTCTTTTTATTTTAATCGTGACTGATCCATTGTTATCTTTACTTTTGTATAGGAACTGAATTTTTAAAGGTGATCTGTTTATTCTGTGACTTAACTTGCGTGCTCTCGTGACTGTGAGTAATTAAGCTTGAATTTAGAAATTAATGTATTGTGCATCTATTTCGATATCCTTTGCACTTCGTGTTAGTTCTGAACCCTTGCAGACATAATCTAGAACCATCCTTCATTCACCTTGAAAGCTGCCTCGTTTATTATCAATGAGCGGTGTTATTTTTAAAAAGAATAACAATTAAATTACATTCGCTAAATTAGTAATTGTTAAATTAGTTTATGCGACTAAAAACACAAAATAAACATTCGGCCACTTAATAGATTTGCCAAATTTATGCTATTGCCAGATGTTTTGTTATTTCATAGCAAGTACAATGACCCAATTTCCTTATTGTTTTGTATACAGAGAATAATTTGTTCCTATTAATATAAATCGGTTGTTTTGTAGTCGTCCCGTTTCGCATGGTCCAAGCGATAATTTTTCATTGAATGAAATTCCGTTTTTACGTTAAGAAAAAAAAAACGGTTAACGACATTCTTTCGCGGTTTTAAATCGAGCAATGTAAACAACTAGCTCTTGTGCTCTACTTTCCAACCTAAAGTTAATTAAAGTTTTGGGTATAATCCTGTTAGAAAACAACTTTGGACAAAAATCCATGGGAAACGAAAAGTATTAACAAACTTCCGTTCTTATTTGGCCGCTTTCCTAACGAAATCGATTCGAAAAATTCTAATTCCAAAAAAGGGCAAACGTTCTCAAAACGCGCCGAGAGTCGCTTAGGGATTATAAAATTTTATTTTATGAAAGATGCCAACTATTAAATTATCCTTCGAGCACTAAAACGTCGTAAGGCTTAGGGATACACATAAGCCATCGATAAAATCGCAGTAAAATTTTAGTGTCATCCATCCTAATAGTATTTCGAATGTAAAAACTAACGTTTCTTCAAACTAAATCCGATCTCGACGTACAAAAAATCCGGAAAATAATTTATAAAGTTAAAACACAAAATTTTAGGTACTTAATTGAAGAAAAAAAATAAATTACAAACAAAGGTATTGTTTCAAACAGAAACGCAAAAATAATATTTGATATATAAATAAAACATTTATTGTTATATGGAATGGCTTGTTATTTCACTTTTAATATGTATAATAAAAAGTATGTGTATTTTATAAGTAATTTGGACCTTTGTTTTCGTTCGTTTAGAAAAGGATTATTTTATAATGGTACTTTCAAAATTTGAACAAAGCTTTTATTAAATATAATTTTAGTTGTAAGCTACGGAGCTCTATACTTTTAAATTTTGCTTAAAAGATTAAAACTAAAAAAAATTGTGTGTGTGTGTGGAGCCCACGCGCGACAGAAGTAAAACTTCTTGCTTATTATCTGCGGTTTGCAGATTGACTGGATTTCATTATTGAAAATTCTTTGGCATTTTAACTTTTAAACAACTCCAAGATCAATTGTAATATTATTACTTACAGTGGAAACTCGGTTATCCGGACTAATTATTATCGCAGCTCATTCGGATAATCGAAAATTCGGTTAATTGAATGTATAGAAAAAAAACTATTTTTAACTAAATATATATAATGTGACCATACTTCCTGTTTTAAATGGGATTGTTCCGTTTTCAGATTATTTTTCCAGTTGTCCCCAAGCAATCATTCGGGACGCCAAAATGTTTCATTCTTGCCTCCTTATTTAAATACAAATTAATTTTACGGCAATTTCGCAATGAAAAAAGTAAAAAATTATGAAAAATAAGCGAAGCCCAAAGGAGATATTTTGAGAAAGAATAATAATATAAGCAAATCCGATAAATACGAAGATGTGCGCATTCGAGCGAAAAGTGGCACATTTCCGAGCGAGGGAGCAAATGAAGCGCGACGCGGAGCGGCGCGCTTCATTTTCCGAGATCGAAATGTGCCACTTTGAGCTCGAATGTGCACACTCGGTTTTAAGCGCGATTACAAAGTGTCCCGTTTTAACAGGAAAAAACTTGGTTAAATTGTTAGGTATATGTTTACAGAAAACGCAATAAATATTAATCACTAAATAAAACAGACGCACATTATCTTAAAATTAACAAAACAAAAAAAACACTGTTTAGTGCGAAATACAATATAAAATAATAAAATATTTAGTAAGAAATACCGAGGTTTAATTTTCGCAACGCGGTTGACAATCCGGATAATCGCGAATCCGTATAATTGAGGTTTTACTGTATTTACTCCAATAGTACAGTTAATTTTTTTGGGCACATGTTTCTTCTGCGAATAAAACAAAAAAACATAGGTTTTGGAATGAAGTGAGTAAGGGACTGATTAGATTTCCCTTTTAGCAAATAACATTTTTTCCATTTAGGTTTGTAATTTCGGCGAACGCTTATATCCTTCCCATAACCTCCGAATTTAATTCGTATCTTGCATTCTCCCACATTTCCTCTCGGTATTTTCGAGATTGGCCATTTAAAAGCATTTGATTTTGTAGGGGTGCCATAAAAGATCGAAACAGAACTTCTGGTACATCCAAAATACATAATGAGACACTTTATTAGTTGCTCTTTTCTTCCAAAGGTGGCGCACATTATGTTGCTCGATCATATCTCTTTTGTTTGACTTTTTCTCATAGAAAATAAATAAAGATTTAATGATTATTGGAGAGATAATCGTTATTAGGTCTGTGGACCCGAGTAAAAATTAAATAGGGCCGCACAGCCGCTGCACGACCGCTGTTACCTTTTTTTCCCCATCGTAATGGCGTAGCACAAACTAAAAATCGATTTAGTTATCAAAAAATCTCAAAAATTAAATATTTGTGCGCGTATCTTTTAATGTGAAATCTTTGTACAAAGTAGCATTAACTATTCGGGCTGTTAAGGTTCGCCTGTACTTAATGATGGGAAAATTGATCGAAAAACACGAGGCGGAGGGCGAAAATTCCAAGTTGCATGGCGGTCTTTTGTGCTTTGTGTTCGCTCTCCTGATGAAAAGTTTTAATGTTTCTGTTTACTGCCTTTATCAGCGTAGCAGAAGGCCGTCTTAAATAATAACCCTCCGTCGTTGAAAAGAATTAATGGGTACATCTCACTCAAAAATTGAAAGAGCATTATGTCGAAGACGTGCCATAATCAGAAAGTAGGAAGAATACAAAATTTCAAACTGTACGTGAAACGAATACAGCAAGGCGTCGAGGGAAATAAGATATGTTGATGTTCACAGATTCAGTGAATTTCGAAACTTCAATGAACGACGGTACTACTTTTCTTTGCTTTACAACTTTTCGATCTTTAGAAATTAAAAACGTTCTTCCCTGCAACGAATGGAGCGGAAAACTAATATAAGCAGAAGTTATATTTCATAAAAATTATGGCTGAAATTATGGAAGCAGTTCGCTTCGGGCACAAAGCCCTAAATTAATAGGTTCGAAATATTTCATCATTTATTGGTATTAATATCGCAATTTATGATAAATTCTTCAGGTTCTGTTTACTCGATTAATCTTAACAGCATTTCGGAGTCAGGTGTTTCAATTTCGCCTTGGGTTTGTCGTATTTTAAACCGTACATCTATCAAAAGAGATCAAACCACGCACTTCTGTACTGCTTCTTTGTTTAAATAGCAAATTATTTTGTGTTTGTGTATTTATCTGTGGTTTCTTTTTACAACAGGCAACACTTGTGTCAATTACTTTAAGCTGGTCTTTGGTTTTTGTGTAGTTTTGTTTGCTTTTGTGCTTCTCTCTAAATATAAATTGTTTTTCTGCTTTTAACAAGTTTTCAAGTTTTTTAATTGGACGCCTTGGCGAATTACTATCATCAATAATCGTTTAATTGCGGATATTATGTGTCCTTATTAGTTTGAAGACTTTAAATCTGTTAAATTTCGAAGCTGCTTTTGTAAATAATAGACTTATGCATTTTTAGAAATGATTTGCTGTAAAAATTTATCTTTTATTTGCTCATATTTAGTTACTATCAAACATATTAATTGTTTATAACATATTTCCCATTGTGTTAAATCTTTGATGACTCTTACTATTTCTATCTTTCAAAAATTATTAAATTTTTAGTACAACTCTTATTAAATGCTTTGAAGGAATGTAATTTTGTGTTTTTAGTTATTGTAAAATACATATTAATTGTTTATGACAGATTTTTGGGGTTGAGATATCTTTGTTGACTGTTATCAATTTTTTTCTCTTCGGATATATTCAATTTTAAATTTAATTGGTTAGAATTTTATAACAGAAAGTGTTCGTCGCTCCATCTGTGATTTTCTAAAACAATTATGTTAGAATCTGATTATTAATTGAAGGGCAGCTTAATATTAAACATTAGTAATTGTAATAATAAACCAATACTTATAATACACAGCTGAAAATTTTCACGTTAACCGAAGTTGCACATAAAGAAAACCGAGAGCTTTCAATAAAAAAGTTTATGAGCTTTAAACGAACGATTTTACAGATTTGCAAACAGTTCGATCGCAATAATAATTTTACTGTTCTCGTGATTTAACACAACTAGCCTTTAGTTAAATAAACGAAAGTTATTAATTAAAATTAACCACACGGAAAATTATCGAGAGCCCCCCCTATTTCGTTGGGGGAATAAAGTGAGCTTTCGTTTTTTCGAATGGTGTGGAGCGTTTATTGGCACATATTTATGAGGCAATTCGAAATGTGGGCTGCGCGATTTATAGTTTGGAATTTTCGATTAAAATAAGGGGTTTGTGCATGTGAACTGATCCTTGATATTTCCAACATTCATCTTTTCTATGTACTAAATGCTCGTATTTTCAATTTACATATTATTGATGTTGCTTACGCCTAAAGCGCCATCTTTTGAGCAGCACCGCGTATTCCAAAAGTGTTTTTCTTTGTCTAAGGATTTTTCTTTCTAGTTTTACGTTTTTATTTAACGTGTTTTTTTATTGTTAATAATTTATTTATTAATAAAGATATAGTAACGGGGTTTCAAAATTCGAAAATATTGGACTTTTAACTATAATTTTTATATAAATCATTCTATTTTTGGTAACAATAAAGAACCTAAATTAAACAAAGAAAAATGTACTATTTTTTTCCAGTCTTACATTTTTAATTTAAAGTGTTTCTATAATTGTTAATAATTTATTTATTAATAAAGTTATAGTAACGGGGTTTCAAAATTTAAAAATATGGGACTTTTAACTATAATTTTTATATAAATCATTTAATTTTTGGTAACAATAAAAGCCCTAAATTAAACAGAGACAAATGTACTATTTTTCTTTCCAGTCTTACGTTTTTAATTTAAAGTGTTTCTATAATTGTTAATAATTTATTTATTAATAAAGTTATAGTAACGGGGTTTCAAAATTCGAAAATATGGAACTTTTAGCTATAATTTTCATATAAATCATTCTATTTTTGGTAACAATAAAGGACCCAAATTAAACTAAGAAAAATGTACTATTTTTCTTTCCAGGTTTACGTTTTTATTTAAAGTGTTTCTATAATGTTTAATAATTTATTTATTAATAAAGTTATAGTAACGGGGTTTCAAAATTCGAAAATATTGGATTTTTAGCTATAATTTTCATATAAATCATTCTATTTTTGATAATAATAAAGGACCTAAATTAAACTAAGAAAAATGTACTATTTTTCTTTCCAGTTTTACGTTTTTATTTAAAGTGTTTCTATAATTGTTAATAATTTATTTATTAATAAAGTTATAGTAACGGGGTTTCAAAAGTCGAAAATATGGGACTTTTAGTTATAATTTTCATATAAATCATATAAATGAAGACTGCTAGATAAAAAAAAATTACTATAATATTAATAAACAATTCTTAAAGTATTGTGTACCTTACTCTACTTTCACAAAGAAGATTTTTAAAGATGCAAATAATTTTTATTGAAAGATCCCATTTGGGGGGGCTTCTTGGTAAAAGTTGAGCCTCAAGAGTGCTATATAAACGTAAATCAGCTTTATATTGCGAAGATAAACCTGGTTACTAACGACTTGGCATCTAGCCTAGATTTTTAATAATTTCAATATTATTTATGTCTGTATCGTGGCGCTAAAAATCGAATTTTATACGTAGATAACACACTTGGAGCTCCCCTTCTGCCCTCGTAGTGGGGAAACGCAAAATCTTCGTTAAATTGACTCGAATTTAAATTTAGATACAAAGTTTTTAAAGTGACACATGGGAGAGTTGTGTTTTTTCGGGGAGAAAATCGTTTTCCGTAAGTTATGAATATATCATATCGGGATTTTGCTTTTTTTAAATTTTCTACAAATTGCTTTGTGTGTTTTTAACACTTTAATGATTCTTTATTGAGTGTACTTCATTCCAAAACTATTAAAAAATAGTAAGTGGGAAATATACTTATTTCTTTAACGCATTAAAAGTTTTTTTTAAGTTGCAATCGAAAATTTTTGTCCCCGTTACATTGTTACAACTAAAAAAAAATAATTTTGAATTGTAGGAACATTTATCTAAAATTGATTTTATATGACTTAGAGAAAATTAATTTATTTTCGTCTAAAATTAAATTAAACTAAAATCGAAGTGTGCACAAGAATTTCTATTTTAATACTTGTAAATGTAATTATTCGCGCACCGATGTGTTCCCTTCGAATTAAGTCCGCTTCGATTTATATCCACCGAAAAATATTTCGTCCCCAACTCTTCGTAAGCCTGTTCTGCGAGTGCAGTCACGTTTTCATAAATTTCGGGCTCCCAATTCGAAGGACGGCTCTCCTCCAATATCAAAGTTGTTCTAAATTTGATTTGGCATTCAAGAAATCAATTTAGCAAATTAAATTAAACGCACGAAGCGCCAAAGAAAGGGTTGCAAATAAACACCTTGCCTTTTAGAACGGCTCGCACCTGTTGCCAAACGAAGGGAGCCCTAAATAAAACGAATCTTTGGCCGGATGAATTTTTTTAAAAAAATTTAGCTGAGCGACGCTTAATTTTTTTTTAATACATGTAAGCTCATCTTTTAATCGGCAGACTGAAATTAATTGAAAACTGATAAAGCTGTAGATAAATTAACACTAAAAAAGTTTCTGTTGGAATGTGCATTATTTTTTAACGCAGAGCTTTAACATTTGTCGGAGCTTTCGGGCCGAGCATGTTCCCCGAAAAGCTCGATCACGTCCAATTAAGACAGTACTTATAAGCCAAAAGCGTTTCAGCTTGTAATTAACATGTCGAATTTATTTTAGGGTCAAATACTGGCATAACGTCAAAACATTTAATTTAGAGGAAGTTTTAAATACGTTAAGGTCGGCGTTAAGACGCGTCCTTTTAAGATGTGCAATGGGAAGAGTATAAGTGTGACGTGATGAGCGGGGAGCTCCGTGTCCCCGAATTGCGGCTGGGGCCTCCCGAGGGAGGCTCCCACCTTCTCGTGCCCCCGTCCCCGACGGCTCCTCGTAGGAGGCACAGCTGGATCTGTGGGTAAGTTACTTAGAGCTAAAGGCTTTCTGAGCGCTCGCGAAAGCCCGAATGCTGAAAGGGCCGACGTGCAAAGGTGAATTTCTCAGACGTGGGTTGTTCTGTTTCGAGGATTTAACCCCGAAGCTTTCTGTCTTTCTCGCGCGAAAGTGCGTGCTGCCGAACTATGTTCTGGATGAAGGGTTCGCAGGATGTTGTTTCGTGAAATTTGTAGCAACGGCGGCGGTTTTAGGCCTTTGTATCTTAATTTTGATAAGTTACACAACTATCAGTACGAAGTGGCATATTTTTTTCGTTGTAGGGGGTTTTCAAAATTAACGTGTATTAGAATTGCTCTTTTCGATGAGAGTTAGCTAATTTAATTAAAAGTAAAACAATTTACTTATAGATGTTTTATTTTTTAATATATAATTATAGAAGGAAAATTTGATTTAAAAGTCAGATAAATTAAAAAAGTCTAAAATAATGAAGCGTTCAAGTATTACGTAACGCAATTTTTGAAGATTTTTGACCCCACCCCCATGTAACGGGCCGTAACGTTTTTCAGACTCCCCCCAGTCCTAAACGTCACGTAACAACCAAGTGACCATTTTCCCGTAATACATAAACGAAAGGGGTTGCCAAATTGGGAAATTTTAATTCCCTAGCTTTTTATTTAAATAAAAAAAAATGTTGCATAACGCGATGGTCGACCCCCCCAATTTTGCGTTACGTAATACTTGAACGCTCCCTAAGTTAAGACTTGTTTTTAAATAAATTAATTACTGCTTATTTGGTATGTCAAAATATTGGTATTTTAATTTCTGAAAAATATATTCCAATATATTAAGTAATAAATAATATATGGGCTTCTATCTCAAAATAGATTATTGTTTTTAAATTATTTTTTTGGAATAGCGGCAAAATATCATTTATAATTAGTAGAACTGTAAACAATTAATATTTTCCTAAGTGAAATGACCCGCAGAACACATTTCTGAATAGTATATTCCCATACCTTATCTATTAAAAAAGAAGTCTTCCAATTGGTTTAGTGTTATTTATAGTTTTTATTATGCTTTTCCAATGTTAAACATTGATTATTACAAAAATACATGTTTATTAAAGGTGCCCAACTATCAAAATATTTAATGGTCACCGACGGTCCTCGACAAAGAAATGAATAAGTACATTTCCATAAATATTTTATTGTCCCAAATCAGTTGCCATAATTGTTTCACCAAAGTATTATCGATACAAGAATTAAATTCTTCTATTGATCCATTTGTGTACGGATCTAAAAGTGTCCCAATTTTTATGGTAGATAAATTAAGACTCGCGATTAAAAGGTTTAGGGGATTACGGTGCCTAGACGACATTAAAAGTGAAAGTTGACCTTAAAAACGGTTCGTTTTTTAATCGTAACCTTGTCCCGCATTAGTGCCTTTTGGTATCGTGCAAGCTTCGGCGTCCCGAAGTATCCTTGAGACGCTTCCTAAGGATTCTACGAGGATTAAACTGTTTAAGAGCGCTTGTAAATGCTCGCTTTATTCGGGCGCCCCAAATTTACTGCTTCCCTTTGGAATTCTCGAAATTAATCGTTTGTTTCAAATTTGAGAACTGCAATCGAGACTAATTGTCGAAAAAAAAAGTGATAGTGTAGTTCGGAAAATGTTGTGCTTCGATTAATTGATTTTAAAGCACGGACTTTAATGGGAATTTTTTGAAGTTATACTTCTTTTGGCATTTGTTTGACATACAGCCGGCAAAATTAATTCGCGTACACCCCTCTCCTAATTTTTGGAGGGTAGTTTAAATTTTATTTTGAATTAGAAACGTTTTAACAAAGCCAAAATTACTTTTTTATAGGTTATTTTACGAAAAAAAATCTGATACAATAACTCGATTTCTTTGAGGATTCAAACGCTAAATAGTTCTTGGTTGTTGAGTACGGTCCTGGATTTTTGCAGTTTCCAATATAAACTAAACTTTATATATTTTAGAAAATTACCAAGAATTTAAATTCGAATAAGGCGGTAACCGTTTGATAATTTTTGAAATGCTTAATCCCTTGTCGATCATAAACTAAAAAATAAAGGGTTTAATTAAAATAAAGTAAGAACAAATAAATTCGTAATACCCTGTATTATGTTTTTCCTTTAACAAAATGAATCGATAATTTTATTTAAAATAATCGAGGCTCTTTTACTTGGCCTTTTGATATCACGTAACTTAGCTTTGGGGTCTGCAGATATCGAGTATATCAGCACTTACATAAAACTTTCGATTTCTGAATCAGTTTTTAATAAACAACGAAGTCGAACGGTTGTGTGTTAATAATTATTATAAATTAGTGCATCTAATTCTCATTACAACCCTTCATTTAAGGTAAATAGTAATTGTAACGATTTCTTTTAAACTTTACACATTTCGTGAAACATTGCAGCTAAAAATCATTTCTTATGTTTGTTCTCGATTTTGACCGATTGGGGGTTTTGAGTTAGGACCGGGCTACGACGTATCAAGGTTCGATACGTTCGTAAATAAAATATTGCGGCCTAATTATGAAAGATAAAATAGTTCGGGCGTTTTAAAAATTTGATTTTAGAGCGTAATTACATTTTTTAATAGGGCGCAAATTTTTTATATTGCAAGGGGGTGTTCCTACGTACCCCTAGTAACTAAATCCGGTGTCATTTCCTGGCGCTCTCGCTCTAAAATAAAAATTTTCGATAAAACTAAATAAATAAAAAAAAATACAACCTTAATATTTAATCTAACCGTAAGTTTGCTTTGTGTATTTGTTTAAAACGAATTCCTTTTAATGACTTAGTCTTTTTCTCTTGCAAATCTCTTGGAATTTTACATAATTTATTATGGGTCTTACAAATTTCCTTTTAAAGCATTTAGATTGTAAATTTTGGTCGGTTCGAAATCTCTCTAAATAACTCAAAGTTAGACCTTTCAGCCTGAGATGCGTCAGTTAATCTTAATAATTTGAAATTATTGCCTTACCTTGGCAATTCATTAAATGTGGAAGTACGATAATACAAGGTGTATGTGGGCTATAAATACATCACAACTGTAATATTAATTATTCGAGAATATTAGACCGGGGGATGCTCTATCGGGTTGCCTTCCCCATTATATTCCAGAATTTCGGTTCGCGTCAAGCGAAATCGATTATTTTCCATAAACGCCATTATGCCAGAACTGTTTCGCTTTTATCTTTTCATTTCTGAATTTCACTCGTTAATAATAGATTTCGGTTTGAGGTTTATTTTAATGTAAATATTTGCTTAGCCGTCGTTGGCATTTCGTATTGGAATTTAACCCTGGAAATATTTTATGGGGATCGACGGGGGAACGCTTGCTGTGGAGGTGTTTGCCGAAGAAATTTGCGAGCTAATATTAAATAAATATTACCTTGGCTGCGTTTTTAATCGGGGGGATTATAATTTGGACGGGAAACTGACGCGAATTAATTGCTTGCACGTTTAGCATTATTTTCACGTACACGACCCGATTCGAATGTCGATAAATGATTTTTATTTGATTCGGCACAAATATTTTTACATTGAAAAATTATGAAGGGGCTCGTAATTGAAGATTAATACAGTCCAGCCTCGATTACTCAGAATTCAGGATAATTAAATATAATTTGAGTTACCAACACAAGCTGGAACATTTTATGTAAAATATTTGTAACACCACCTATAAACAAAATAATAATCAGAATTGGCACTACTTATTTTTATTAAGTGCCTAATGTGTTTATTTACAATTTATTTGATTAGTTATTGAGCTTTTCTTGCTGCATTAGCCCAGAATGTTTTTCAACGATTTTTTTTTGTAAAAACCTCATCGATAAATAAATAACGTTTCCATTCGGATTGGAATTTTGCATGTCCAGTTAAACTTTATTCTATTCAACACCCTCTAAACCACTTATAGTGATCGAGCTATTCCAAGAGACAAAATCTGGTGCTGCATGGTTGCAAGAAAATTCAAGGTTGATCTTGGTAAGCTCTCTTGGAATAGCTTGATCACTATAAGTGGTTCAGAGCGTGTTGAATAGAATAAAGTTTAACTGTACTTTTTGAAACTTACAGCAATATTTACTAATAGCAAATCGAATGTAGGAATAAAAAAAGCTTGAAGCACGGAAATTCAAATAATCAACGGGTATAATTCGGCATTTAGTCAGAAAATAGCTCCCAAGTCGACTAATCCGACATAGTCGAGTTCGGGAGGTGGAAGTTATCGGGGGTCGACTGTATTTTGCTATCGGAAATTTATTTTATTATAAATCTTCCTATATTCGGTGCGACCTTTGAGTACCTCAGGTGGAGCTGCCAAGAAAAACAGTTTTCACGTAAAAATAAGTTTGCGACGAAAGGAAGACTGTAAACATTCCAAAAAGAAATTGTTTATTAGCACATTTATTTGGAATCGGAGGCTGCCCTAGCGCAAATCAAACTTATTAAAACGAGATCAATTTTAATTTATGTATGAGGTCGAGTGATGGAATTTCGTTTGGATTGGAGCGTTTGAAATTGAGCAATACGTTAATAAATATTAATTTACATTCGATCACAAATATGGTTTGTTGTTTCGTGGCGCATTATTTGCAGAGATTACAATTAATTTCTATGTAATTGGATTTGTACTGTTTTATACAGGCTCGCACACTTATTTCCGGTTATCTCCCAACTATAATTATCCGTCCGCCTGCTAGGTGACTAAATGTCACATGCCATACTAGGTGGGGTTTGCCATACCCCGAAAACAAAATGAAATAAAATCCACAAAATTGTACTTTGCATTAGAATAGACTTTTATTAATAAAAATACAAAAACTTAACTTTTTCTTCAATTTAAAAACTATTGAGTCTTTTCTTGAGTACTAAATTCCAATGACACGTGTCAATTAATATACCGAATATTAGGAAAACCTAACAAGAATTTTATTTTTGCCTTTTTATTAAAAGATAAATTAATTTCAAGGCAATTTCTGAATGAATGGCAATAATTTACACCAATAAATTACACGAAAAATTAAATTAATAATTTTTATCGTTCCCTCTCACTTGCATTTACAAGATTATCTTATCTTCTCGCTTTGTTCCACTTATTGCTATGGTAAATACATTTTTTGAATATAAAACCGATATTTACTAAATTAAATTAAAATTTTTGATTTGAAAGAGCGCACCGTAAATTATACTACTATAATAAACACGAAGATGTGCACATTTGAGCGAAAAGTGGCACATTTCCGAGCGAGGGAGGCAAATGAAGCGCGACGCGGAGCGGCGCGCTTTATTTTCCCGAGATCGGAAATGTGCCACTTTGAGCTCGAATGTGCACACTCGGTTTTAAGCTCGATTACCAAACGTCCCGTTTTAACAAAAAAAAATTGTTTACGTTAGTTATACTCCACCTAGTACACGGAAGGTCATAATAAAACTTTAATTTTCGTAATTAATAATTTGTTGTAAAACCGTTAATTTAAATCAGATTTTTTTTTGGTTGATGACCACGCTTTATTTAATTTTCTTCTTTACTTTTTAAAACAAACACATCATTTCGTTAAAGTTCAACTTTTATTAAAGAAGTTTCGGGGCGAGGTACGGTTCCGGGCAAAATTAATTTCGCAAAAATCAATCATTATCAAAAAAAAATGTAATAATGCACAGATTATTTAGTATCCAACCGAGTTACCGTTTTTGTTTAAATAAATATTTTGAACTGCGATCTAACTTCGCGGAGTTCAGCCCGAACTTTTTCAATATAACTTTTTTTTCGGACCGAAAAACTTCTGGTGCTTTTTTTTTGGAAAAAGTATTAAAAGAGGAAACAACAGCTAATTACTTAACGTGGAAGCTTTCGCAAAAGTTTCTTGTGAAACGAAAAAAAAATTAATGTGGAATACATGGAGGATTTATTTTAAAATTGGCGGGGGGCGGGGACGATTTTTGTAAAATACGCTCTTTTGATGACTGCCAGATCGTTATTTCGCGAGTTCATTTAATTTAGATTTCGCGCTCGAACATAAATCATGGCGCGGCAAAGGCACTTAGAAAAAACATCAATTTGTGAAAGCCTCAAAGCTAACCCTATCAATTTCATCGGGGCTCCGCAATCACACGGGCGGCTTTTTGCCGACGTCGTTCTTTTGCAAATTGGGCTGTACGTTCGAAATGTGTCGGCCAAAATAAAATAACGCCGTGCGAACTGCGACATTTAAGCCAGCCGAATATCAAAAGTAAACTTTTCATGCGGGATCCTAAAGATAAATAGCGTTAAGGTAATTAAGTGCCTTAAAAGAAACGTCGAGCTAATTTTAAAATCGTGTGGCATCTCGTTTGAATAGCTCGGCAAAAAAACGCAATTTATTAGGGAAATTCTTGCGAAATCAATGAACTTTGCAGAATTCGAAAGGTGCAATTTTAAAACGCCATAAAATCTTAATTGATTTATGGTACTAAATAATATTTATATTAAAAACATGGAGGAGACGTATTTAAATAATTTCCGAGCCGAAGTGTGCCAAAAATGTGTATAAGTGCGACTTACATTTTTTTTATTAAATGAGCTAAAAGCGGTGCAATAATAAATAGCGGTTTTTTAACATTTTTTGCAGACTTACTTGTATTTTGTTTAATTATAGATCGGTGGTTTCCAAAGTGTTGGGGGGGGGCAGAAAGTTTAACAAAAATGTAATTTTTTTTATTTAAAAATGAGCTATATTATTTTAATACGAGCCTGTAGCTTTTAATTAAAATTGTTTAGAAAGAAAATTAATTATTGTGAATGGTGCTTAAAACCGAGTGTGCACATTCGAGCTCAAAGTGGCACATTCCGATCTCGGGAAAATGAAGCGCGCCGCTCCGCGTCGCGCTTCATTTACCTCCCTCGCTCGGAAATGTGCCACTTTTCGCTCGAATGCGCACATCCTCGTATTTATTTATATTAATTTTTACACGTGTTTATATTTAATTTCATTACGCCAATGAAGTATAACTTCTAATGCACGTACACCAGTTTTTTTAAATACAAAAGTTTTGTTGCGATAGCTCCAGGAAAAAAAAAACAATCAAGCATTGTATTCGAGCAAGATTTATAAAATCATCTAATTCTAAGAAAGTGTTTCCGAGTTTTTGGTGGGGTCAAATATTCGTTGATACACCCTGTATAATTGAAATAAAGCATTTTGAATTAATAATCTTCGAATTTTGAAATCCCGTTATTATAACTTTATTAATAAATAAATTATTAACAATTATAGAAACACTTTAAATTAAAAATGTAAGACTGGAAAAAATAGTACATTTTTCTTAGTTTAATTTGGGTCCTTTATTGTTACCAAAAATAGAATGATTTATATAAAAATTATAGTTAAAAGTCCAATATTTTCGAATTTTGAAACCCCGTTATTATAACTTTATTAATAAATAAATTATTAACAATTATAGAAACACTTTAAATTAAAAACGTAAGACGGGAAAGAAAAATAGTACATTTTTCTTGGTTTAATTTAGGTCTTTTCTTGTTACCAAAAATAGAATGATTTATATAAAAATCATAGATAAAAGTCCAATATTTTCGAATTTAGAAACCCCGTTATTATAACTTTATTAATAAATAAATAATTAACAATTATACTTTAAATAAAAACGTATAACTGGAAAGAAAAATAGTACATTTTTCTTAGTTTAAGTTGGGTTTTTTATTGTTACCAAAAATAGAATTATTTATATAAAAATTATAGTTAAAAGTACAATATTTTCGAATTTTGAAACCCCGTTATTATATCTTTATTAATAAATGCAGATTTACTTGTTTTTTGTTTAACTCTAGATCGGAGATTTCCAAAGTAATTGGGGGGCGCAGAAAGTTTAACAAAAAAGTAATTTTTTTTATTTAAAAATGAGCTATATTATTTTAATACGGCCCTGTAGGTTTCTAATTAAAATTGTTTAGAAAGAAAATTAACTATTATGAATCATGCTTAAAACCGAGTGTGCACATTCGAGCTCAAAGTGGCACATTCCGATCTCGGGAAAATGAAGCGCGCCGCTCCGCGTCGCGCTTCATTTGCCTCCCTCGTTTGGAAATGTGCTACTTTTTGCTCGAATGAGCACATCCTGGTGTTTATTGAATTTGTTTACATTAATCATCCTTCTTTTAAGTCACAAACTTAAATTCCGAGTTTCTAGTCGGAAAAAGTTGTGGCGTGTTAAAAACTCCGGTTAAAACGAATTCGATTACAGTAGGCCCTCGCTTATAATTAACAAAATTTCTTTATTATGTCTATTACAAGCGGAGCTACTGCCGGACTAGAAATTTTGAGAGGGATCGGATCCGGTTTGCCTGATTCGTAACTTGTCCGGCATGTAACACAGCTGCAGCATCGGGAACGGGTCCGGCATGCCCAGTGCGGAACCTATCGGGCATGCCTGCTACGAAACCCTTCCGACATATCCCAATAAATTTTTTTCTTCTCTATAAACACGGTTATGCAATTGAAGTTCGTAAAATAACTTAAAGAATCGTGCTTTTACTTTTTTGAACTACTATTAAAAAATTCAATCACATACCCAGCCTCATTTTTTTTTATTTTATATTTTCATTTGGAAAATTACACCTTTCTTTATATTAATAATTTTTAGTTTTTTAAGGTGTTCAGTGGGGGGCGCCCGAATTAGATTTTTTTAAAAAAGGCGCAGTCACATAAAGTTTGGAAACCACTGCTCTAGATTATCACATCAAGAAATTAGCTTGATCGTTAAGGCCCAACTTAAATACACGTTTTAATTTGTTACAAGATAATTTTTTTTGTTTCTTCTTTTTTGGGCGAATTAAAAGCGGACTTATTGCGCCTTATAAATGGTCCCCTTGCTGGCCGTTCTTAATTTAATTTATAACCACTTGACAGAATTAAGTGGAATATCCCGAGGGAACAACAAAAGCAAATGTTAGAACCGCATTTGGCGAATTATATTTTATCTGAATTTCTCTACTTAATCCGTCAAGTGTGGCGACATGTTTTCTTCATAAACTTTTTGCGTTTTTTTTCCCTCCTCGTCGAGCTTTTCCTAAAAGCAACTTCGGAAAGTAGGGAAATGTAAACCCTGGCGGGCAGAGCCCAGGACCCAGGGACACATCGATTTTGTACGTAGAGAAGTACTTGCAGCTGCACAGCATGCCTCCTAATTTTCACCCCCTAAAAGGGCAGGTACAGAAACTTTTCGGTATTGACTGAAATGCATTTCTGTTCGTACGACACTAGTCGATTAGCAATTGTGCATTAAACGTTTGCCCTTTGAGCTTTTTTTCATAACACTCATGTGCCCTCTTTTTTTTTGCTTTTGTCATCGATTTTGATTGTATTCAGCGATAACAAACAAAGCATGCGGAATGTGGGTGTTGATTTCAGTTGCTGGATGCAATATCATGCTCTTTTTGAATTAATTTCGAACGGCGAATAAGTCAAAGGTGCATTTTATGGCTTTGCAGATTCTTATTTAAAAGGCAAATTTTCTGCGACCTTTTACCAACAAAAATTCAAATAAATCTTGCGGTTTACTTAAAGTGACAAAGGTGCATTTTCTTAAGCGTTGGCAAAAACAACAAACAGGGAAATTTGCGTTTACAATATTTAAAGAAATTAAAATTCGTTAGAAAATTCAAGGAACCGTTTTCGTTGTTTTAAAAAACGCAAAGTAAAGCTTTTTTCTTTTGTGAGGTGTTTTTTCTAATGAATCATACGTTGAATATCGATGAGACGTTGTCGTTTTGACAATCTTTTTGCTCGTTATAATTAAAAACTGAGTAGTTTTAGTAATTAGGTTGAATTACAATTAAAACGGTTTACTTTGAAGTTTTAATCTATTTACATTAGTTAGTTAACGGGGTGTCTTAATTAAAAATAATGTTGTTTCGCTTTACACATCAAAGTAGAGGGGCTGTTGTTAACATAATTAGTTTGCAACAATAAAAGCGTATGTGTGACTTGGCATGGGCACAAAGTATCAAAGGAATTTACTAATTTTATTTTATTTCTTAAATGGAAACTCTTTTCGTTTTTAGAAATGCTTTTGATTTTTTCCCGAAGACTTTTATTAATTAAAATGTTAATTATTTATCGTTAGAAAAATTTCTTTTTAAATTAAATGAGTTTTTTATGGATTGGAAATGTTTCTGATTAAGATTTTATGGCCAATTAAATTTTTAAACGGCTCTTTTAAAACAGTCTACTATTTGAATAGGTTTTATACGTATACGTAAAAGAGCGGTTAATTTGTGAACTATGCGCTTTATTGCAAATTGTTCGATATAAAAAAGTTATTTTTTAGACGTACTTGGCACAAACAATTAAAAAATATAGGTTTGTATTTAAAAAATCGAAGCCAACTAGGATTGTGAGCACAACAGCGCCATCTACACGAATATTAATTATGCTATGTTTTAGAACTCTGAAAAAGATTCAATTTTGATTAAAATATTTTTTTGTGGGGCGAATAGTTTTTGAGTTATACGCAAATTTGTGAAATTGGCGCTGTACAAGGTTTAAGGGCATTCAAAGGGTGGTTTCTCAAAATTTAGCCCGACGTCGGTAGGGATGCTTTACATATTCTGAAAATTCAGACTTTTAGCTAAAAGATAGGGTAAAAATAATAGGCGACGCCGGGCTAGATTTTTCTTAAATTGCAAATTCATATTTGAGTGCATCGAAGCACTTATTATTGTTCTAAAACTTACATTTGCTTTAAAAAAAAATATAAATTTTAATTTACAATTTTTATTACTTTCAGTAATGTTCAATTAGGCAAATTAAAATTTTTATTGTTAAATTTTATAATTTTTTTAATTATAAATGAAAAGTAGTATCTTCTTAGTTTAATCGTTTAAAGGAACTTGGCGGTGTCTAAGTCGAAAGGGCGTCAGAAATAACAATAATAAATTCCAAAAGACTCAACAATGAATTATAAATATTTGTTTTGAAACACTTTGAATGAAACCCGATTGTGTAGGCTCTCATTTGGTGGGTGTGCGACAAGTTGTAGATTTATTCGGCGACAACTGTTTTAAATAGGGCGCTTTTAATGTACGATTTCGCATTTTTTTTACGTATCAACAAGTTTACAATCCCAATGCACTCTTTCTTTTACATTTGACACCTCGATTAGTTCTTAATTTTAATTTAACACGTTGTCTTCGCCCAAACAATTTGTTCTCGCTTCGCAGATTGCAAACGAAACGCATTTATTTTGCTAAACGAAAAATTGTGTTTTATTTAATAGGAACGAGTTTTATGAGGCTCTTTTTGAGACATGTTTTATTCTAAAACGTTTCAATGTTGCGCATTTTATTGCTGTTCGCTGACGGCTTTAAATTGTTTTATTATTTTTATTGTTCATATTTTTCTTTGAGATGGTTGGGGATTTCTTCTTGTTTTACAAATTAAAATTGTGTAAATCGTGGAAGGGTCCAAAAAAAAATTAAACTAGTTGGTACAAGACAAATTTTTAAAAATATCTCTTCAAAAATTAATATAAATATGATGATGTGCGCATTAACAATAATAAACGTTGATTAATAATTTCCAACAAGTCTTATACGAAATAATTACCCTACTTCTTTGATGGCTATCCGAGAATTTTTTTATTATTTTTTGGGTTTATAGTAATTAATAATAAACAATTATACATCATAAGAAGAGCCGTTTTGGCAAATTTTGAAAATGTTCTATTTTGCCGTTTGAAACTAAGCAAATCCAATAGGAAAAAAAATATTTCCTGATTGGATAGCTATCCTAGAATTTTTTTACTATTTTTTACGTTTATAGTAGTTAATTATAAACAATATTGATGGATCAGAACGGCCGTTTTGGCAAATTTAAAAAATATTAGTTTTTACAAAAGAATTTCCAACAAGTCTTATACGAAATAATTACCTACTTCTTTGATGGCTATCCGGGAATTTTTTTATTATTTTTTGGGCTTATAGTAATTAATAATAAACAATTATATATCATAAGAAAGGCCGTTTTGGCAAATTTTGAAAATGTCATATTTTGCAGTTTGAAACTAAGCAAATCCAATAGGAAAAAAAATATTTCCTGATTGGATAGCTATCCTAGAATTTTTTTACTATTTTTTACGTTTATAGTAGTTAATTATAAACAATAATGACGCATCAGAACGGCCGTTTTGGCAAATTTAAAAAATTTTGGTTTTTACAAAATAATTTCCAACAAATCTTATACAAAATAATTACTCTACTTCTTTGATGGCTATGCAGGAATTTTTTTATTATTTTTTAGGCTTATAGTAATTAATAATAAACAATTATATATCATAAGAAAGGCCGTTTTGGCAAATTTTGAAAATGTTCTATTTTGCAGTTTGAAACTAAGCAAATCCAATAGGAAAAAAAATATTTCCTGATTGGATAGCTATCCTAGAATTTTTTTACTATTTTTTACGTTTATAGTAATTAATTATAAACAATATTGACGCATCAGAACGGCCGTTTTGGCAAATTTAAAAAATATTAGTTTTTACAAAATAATTTCCAACAAGTCTTATACGAAATAAATACCTACTTCTTTGATGGCTATCCGGGAATTTTTTTATTATTTTTTGGGCTTATAGTAATTAATAATAAACAATTATACATCATAAGAAGGGCCGTTTTGGCAAATTTTGAAAATGTTCTATTTTGCAGTTTGAAACTAAGCAAATCCAATAGGCAAAAAAATATTTCCTGATTGGATAGCTATCCTAGAATTTTTTTACTATATTATACGTTTATAGTAGTTAATTATAAACAATATTGACGCATCCGAACGGCCGTTTTGGCAAATTTAAAAAATATTAGTTTTTACAAAATAATTTCCAACAAGTCTTATACGAAATAATTACCTACTTCTTTGATGGCTATCCGGGAATTTTTTTATTATTTTTTGGGCTTATAGTAATTAATAATAAACAATTATATATCATAAGAAAGGCCGTTTTGGCAAATTTTGAAAATGTCTTATTTTGCAATACGAAACTAAGCAAAGCCAATAAGAAAAAAAATTATTTCTTGCTTGGATAGCTATTCTAGAATTTTTTTACTATTTTTTACGTTTATAGTAGTTAATTATAAACAATATTGACGGATCAGAACGGCCGTTTTGGCAAATTTAAAAAATATTAGTTTTTACATAATAATTTCCAACAAGTCTTATACAAAATAATTACCCTTCTTCTTTGATGGCTACCCAGGAATTCTTTTATTATTTTTTGGGCTTATAGTAATTAATAATAAACAATTATACATCATAAGAAGAGCGGTTTTGGCAAATTTTGAAAATGTTCTATTTTGCAGTTCGAAACTAAGCAAATCCAATAGGAAAAAAAAATATTTTCTGTTTGGATAACTATCCTAGAGTTTTTTTACTATTTTTTACGTTTATAGTAGTTAATTATAAACAATATTGATGGATCAGAACGGCCGTTTTGGCAAATTTAAAAAATATTAGTTTTTACAAAATAATTTCCAACAAGTCTTATACGAAATAATTACCTACTTCTTTGATGGCTATCCGGGAATTTTTTTATTATTTTTTGAGCTTATAGTAATTAATAATAAACAATTATACATCATAAGAAGAGCCGTTTTGGCAAATTTTGAAAATGTTCTATTTTGCAGTTTGAAACTAAGCAAATCCAATAGGAAAAAAAATATTTCCTGATTGGATAGCTATCCTAGAATTTTTTTACTATTTTTTACGTTTATAGTAGTTAATTATAAACAATATTGACGGATCAGAACGGCCGTTTTGGCAAATTTAAAAAATATTAGTTTTTACATAATAATTTCCAACAAGTCTTATACAAAATAATTACCCTTCTTCTTTGATGGCTACCCAGGAATTCTTTTATTATTTTTTGGGCTTATAGTAATTAATAATAAACAATTATACATCATAAGAAGAGCCGTTTTGGCAAATTTTGAAAATGTTCTATTTTGCAGTTTGAAACTAAGCAAATCCAATAGGAAAAATATATTTCCTGATTGGATAGCTATCCTAGAATTTTTTTACTATTTTTTACGTTTATAGTAGTTAATTATAAACAATATTGACGGATCAGAACGGCCGTTTTGGCAAATTTAAAAAATATTAGTTTTTACAAAATAATTTCCAACAAGTCTTGTACGAAATAATTACCTACTTCTTTGATGGCTATCCGGGAATTTTTTATTATTTTTTGGGCTTATAGTAATTAATAATAAACAATTATATATCATAAGAAAGGCCGTTTTGGCAAATTTTGAAAATGTCTTATTTTGCAGTTTGAAACTAAGCAAATCCATTAAGAAAAAAAAATATTTCCTGCTTGGATGGCTATTCTAGAATTTTTTTACTTTTTTTTTACGTTTATAGTAGTTAATTATAAACAATATTGACGCATCAGAGCGGCCGTTTTGTCAAATTTAAAAAATGTATAAATTGGTCAGTTATTTTTGGAAATTATTTTTTTTGCGTAAAATAGTTGTAATTTTTTCAATTACTTCTATTCATCAAAGAAATCGAGAGATAGATGAAGATTCATATAGTCAGATCCAATGAATACGAGGATGTGCGCATTCGAGCGAAAAGTGGTACATTTTCGAACGAGGAAGACAAATAAATAGTTGTTCTCTTATTTGAATATTTATTTGTGGTCGTTTTAGTGTAAGTGAAAAATAACATTGCCATTTAAATTGTTTACACGACTCGAGCTTTTCTCATTTAACGTTTTACTTGAATGAATTTGTTTAGAATTTAAGGCCGATGACATGCCCAACGATCTTCGACTTCTTCAGTTTTACGCTTGGCACAATTAAATGTTTGTCACAAAAAACGAATTTTATCGGAACTGAATCATTTTCATAATTATAAAGGCCCCACCTACACCCCATACATTACTATGTAACACCGTCGATTTTTGTCAACTCGTAAAATCCATGGCATTTTGTCAACTATTCTTAGAGCACCGCCGTCGAAAGAAAGCGGCCGAAAGTCCCTTCGACTTTCGACGCCTCCTGCGACCAAATTTGCCGCACACGTCGCATCGTCGGCATTAGTTTTCTATTTTGAAATTGTCTTGCCAACTCCTTCTGGACGTATTCGTGTTTGTCGCCTTAGTGTATTCGTGTCCTTTGTGCAAACGTAGAATACAACACCTCTAGCGCGCCTTTGAACGTTTCTTCCTATTTGCTTCTCTATTCGATTATCTCGAACTTCCGGCCGGGCCGTAGTTAACGCAAAGGTCTCGTGATTTGAATTATAATCGCCTCAGGATCGTTCGATAATTTTCCATCGCATTATCCTCTTGGTCCCTTTGTGTCGCCCTTCCGACCGAATCGACCGATTTGTTTGACTAGCTTCGACGCATCTTTAATGAAAGTTTAGGTGTTAACGTACAAGTGCAAATGCGTGTTTGATTGTGCTTCCGTCCGAAATGTCCTCGATCAGTTTCAGAAGGAAGCCCAACGATCCGGCGGCTTTGGAGAGGAAGTTTCGAAGGAGATTGCGCGGATGGACCGTCGTCGTCGGTCCCGATACTGGGTATTCGACTTATTTCTTTAATCTGTTGCGAGTTAGTCATAAAAAATATTACACCCACTCGATATACACGGATCTTGTACAGGTGAAGATCGCCAGCCAAATCTATTTCGAGTCGAGGTTTCGATTATCAACGAAATATTTTTTAATTTGCTCGAAAACTGCCAGTGTGTTTATTGGTATATTTAAAGAACCATAAATCAGGACAATTTTGTAATCTTTTCGCACGTTATAGTCCTGCTGATTTATGAGAATCACATTTTGGTGCGATGTACAGTGGATCTCGTTTATAACGACACCGGTTGTAACGACGTTTTGGTTATAGCGAAAAGATAAGGGTAATTTTCACTATGTATATGGTATTTATTACCAAGCAACATGGTCACGAGAATTTTATCTATAAATATTTGTTGGGCATAGTAAACTGTCTCTATTTTGACTGGTAAAACAGGTCTGGTCACATATGAATGACTTCCATGCTTGCAAAACATGTGTCGGATTACCGGGGCCCGACTAAAAGTTATACATTTACTGAAAAATTCGCTTGTAGCGACTTTTTTGATATAGCGCCGAAATTGTATGGTCTCGTCGTCGTCGTTACAACCAAAATCCACTGTATTTTGCTTCAAGTTAAAAAGATACAAAATTTGGTATTGAAATAGTGGGCAGTTTTACAAAATAAATTAAAGGAAAGACTTTCTAGCTTTTGAAACGTTTCGTTTGCTGGTTTTTCTTCAGTGCTTGTTGGTTATTCAAATTATTTTGAAGGTTTTGGTATAAATGCCACTATAATTGGATTATTTAAATTGGTTCCTGAATTGAGACGATCACTACTCTGTTGCTTTGGCAATTTTAAGAAGCCGGCGTTTCAATTAAATCGTGACAAATCTTACGAAATTAATTTATTTTAATGGCAATCAAATTTATAATGTTCCGTCGACTTAAGGATGTTACTAATTTGTTTTTCTTTCTTTTTTTTTAGGTAAGTGGCTTCATTTCTTTTCGCATTGAGATGGTTTTTATGTTCGGTGAGTTTTTCTTTTTATATGAAATTCTGAATGTGTAAAAATAAAGGTTTTTTTTACAATTTTATAAGACTTACTTGAGGTCGATTAAATTAAAAATAATTAAACACAGAAAAGTTTAAGGAAAAATGGGGAGGGTGCCTTTAAACTAGAAAACTTTGTTAAACTTATTTTTAGAGTAAAAGGCTCTTATAAATGTTTCCTTTTGTTCGCACCCATTAGTCCATTATGTTCAGAAAGGGTTGCATTTGATTGTTTGGATTCATTAACGTTGTGCTTCGTACAATGAAGAGCTTTGTGAAAGCTTTTTTCATGTTTTTCATTTTTAAGAAGCCCGAGTCATATTTTTTTCGCGAAAAGAAAATGTTAAATTCGTTTATGTTTATTTTATGAGTAATTTAGTAATTTTAATGCTTTGAAAATAGGTGAAAATGTAGATATTTGAAATTATCCAAGTTTTATTGAGTTTCGGGTAGGTGCTGGCGCGTCGTGGGCTTTAGTGGAAGCACACCGTCCGGATGCCATTTGCAATTGCGGATGGTTGAACTTGTTGCTATGGCGCCAGTTTCCTATTTTTGTAGTTTAAATCAAACACTTTATATTTTGGAAATTATACTTTGCTGTTTTATAGGGCTTATTTAATTTTAAAAATGTGTTTAATAATCTTTTTATTACCATTTAATATTATTTTTTTTAATTATTAATTACCAAAAACGAATACTTAGAAATTTTATTATTAAAAAAAATATTTTTGTGGTCAATTTAAATTTGTTATACAAGAGTAGTGCCTATTTTACATGTGCCTAAGTACACTTATTTCATTTAAATGTTACTGTTATAAATGTGTAATTATTTATATTTAAATCGAATACTTTTCGTTACAACAAACAAACAAATTAATTCTATCTACACTTATAATCAGTAAAAAATTTTACAAATAGAATTTCTAAGAGATTAAAGGTGGAAATACGAAGATGTGGTATTAGGTATTCTCACATACTTTATTGTTGGAGTTGAAGCAAAAGCTTTCAACATTCTCTGTAATGAATCTTAATCCTTTGAGATATGATAGGGTCGGCGAGCATTTCTCGTTACTAAAAATTCTCTCTGTTTAAACTTTATTTCGAAATGGAACTTTGTAACGTGCGAGTTTGTTTTACTTTTTATTTAGCTCCGCTTCTACGTATTGGGTTTAGTTTACTTATTTGCCGTTTTAATTAAACCCCGCAAAAAATCAAATTGAAAAAGTTAAATGCAAGTGGCGAATTAAATTCCATTAACTTTTTGCGTTTAACATAAGCTCCCAGATATTAACTTGTAACTCATTATCGATTCATGTACAAAAAGAAATTTCAATGGAGTTTTTGGGGGAGCTGTTGATGGCAGAGACTTATAGCTTTATTAATAAATTTCTAGAATTGTTACGAAGTACCAGGTAGCTAATTACAATTTCAGGCAGCTTTATCGATTGCTCTCATACATTTTCGTGTCCCTTTCATGTGTAGGATACAGTGGTGGCTCGTTCTGTGAAGGTAAATACAAGATTGTAATTAAATTTTGTTTATTATTAACTTAAATTATTATACTTACAGTTACTTAATGGTAATGCAGTAAAACCTCGATTATCCGGACCTCAGTTATACGGATTCGCGATTATCCGGATTGCCAACCGCGTTCGTTTTTTTTCTGTTAAAACGGGGCACTTTGTAATCGTGCTTAAAACCGAGTGTGCGCATTCGAGTCAAATGGCACATTCCGATCTGGAATGAAGCGCGCCGCTCCGCGTCGCGCTTCATTTGCCTCCCGCTCGGAAATGTGCCACTTTTCGCTCGAATGCGCACATCTTCGTGTTTATTATATTAGTCTAATTTACCGTGGGCCCCTTGAAATCAAAAATTTTAATTTAATTTAGTAAATATCGATTTTATATACGAAAAACGTATTTACCATAGCAATGAGTGGAAGGGAGCGAAAAGATACGACAATAGCGACAGTACGAGCGAGAGGGAATGAACAAAATTAATTTACTTAATTTTTGTCTAGTTTATTGACCTAAATCGTTGTGGATTACGCTTAAAACGGAGTGTGCACATTCGAGCTCAAAGTGGCACATTCCGATCTCGGGAAAATGAAGCGCGCCGCTCCGCGTCGCGCTTCATTTGCCTCCCTCGCTCGGAAATGTGCCACTTTTCGCTCGAATGCGCACATTCCACTTTTCGCCACAATTAACAATGATCAATTTACTGTTAATTTTACCTAAACATTTTATGATTCTATTTGGTATTTTTTACTGTTGATTTTATAATTAATACTTATTTATTTCGTTTTTTTTGTAAATAAATACCTAACAAGGTAAAATTGTTTTTTTTTAATTGCTCGGATGAGCTGCAACATTAATTAGTCCGGATAACCGAGTTTTCACTGTATGTATATTTTTAAGGAATACATCCTTAACACGTGTGTAAATTTATTTAATTTACATATGGTAAAAGGTACAGTGAATGACCGATATGTTTTTAATGGTTTTTAATTAATAAACCCAAAATAATAATAACAGTTAAAATTTTGTTAATTGTTTTAAAAATTATTTCTTGTAACCGTCATTCACTGGTAACAGACTGGTCACAGACTGGACAGTTTACCCTACATCCATGCATTTTGACACTGAATATAACATTCTAACTTAAAAGTTAGTCAGAAATTTGTGATTGAAAAAGAAAAAACTCTTTCAACGAGCCAACACTGCCGAAATTGGTATTTAATCTTGAGCCTGTCAAAGCCTATTGTTTGCATTAATCACAGCAATAATATTTGAGAAAATTGGAACGGTTTGTTTTAGTATTTCTTTTCTTAGAGGCAAAAGCATTGCAAGTCCGTAAAACTTGACGTCTACTTCGTTGTTTGACTTATTTCGCCAATTCTCGTCCCAGACTAAAATAGAAACAATAAGCTTTCGTTGTAAATTGCAGTTTAGTAAACTGTCAGGGCTTTAAGTTGGTGGCTTTCGAAAAGGATTAAACCTTCAAGGCGTCTGATAACTTGTAAAATATTTCCACCGGTTCTTTTTGGTGTTGTGGCATGGAACAAAATTGAGGTGAATGATTGCGACCATATTTCTTTTAAAAGTTATTATAAGAGATAGCTTTCCATGAAAATCCATTCTGTAGTATTACCTTTTTTCCGATTATATCGATTATATATATTCTGGTACACTTCGTGTGGCTTTGAACTCGAGTTTTGTGGATTTTGTGGTTTTATATTTTAGCAATATAGTAAAAAGATGGTTTAGTTTTATAATGCGAAAACAGAAAGCGGAGCCAAATATTATTTTGATTTTGGTCGATTTTTAAATGTATTTGCCGAAGAGAAAAGGGGAGCCCTAAAATTTCAATCGGATCGAAGTGTTCGTCTCGACTTTGTTTAGTAATTAGTTAATTCCAAAGTGGTATCAATAATTCTAGTTAACAAGTCCTGCGAAACACACACATACACACACACGCGCACACCTTTGTATTAATTTTGTAGAATCAAGAGAGATGTTGTGAATGTAGAATAACTTCAACATCACATTTGGTCCACCAGGAGCAATATTATCTTTGTTAAACAGCATGTGTTTGTGAAGCCGAAACAAATAAATTCATCCCTAGAGCTTTTTCTTTGGACAGATGTGTACATGTTTCTGTTTTCTTCTCATTTGTTTGTTATTTGACTTTTCTGAGGCGCAGAAATTTTATTTAATTCGTTTCGAGTTTGCCATTTGGGCTTTTGGAGCCGTCGGCCGTGCACTTCGTGGGTGGTAAATGCAGGACAATTGATGACTCTGCATTTAGCTGTAATTCTGGTGATTATTCAAAATGAATTGTGCTTTACAGATGAGCTGTTTGCTTTGTGTCGAACAGATTACTAAAGCTTCTATTTTGAAGAACTAAAGTATTAACGATTTAAAGAGAATTGAAAGGTATTATTTTATTGATGGTGTAGAATTTAATTATTGAACGGATTACTACAGTGTTTCCCAACGTGGGTCCCACGTCCCACATTGGGACAATATCATTATTCAAGGGGACAATTTCGAAACTTGATTTATTATAGGTTTTGAAAATTTGTTTATTGTTTTTTTAAAATAATTTCTTAGTGATTTCTTGCGTCTTGAACAAGTTTTAATTCGAATTCATTTATGGAATAATTTAATTTTTAAATGTAAAATAAATAAACCGGCGTGTGTACTTAAGTGCGCATATTAGAAGTTATACTTCTTTGGTGTAGCTATATTAAATATAACAATAAATATAACAATAAAGGACTTAAATTAAACAAAGAAAAATGAAGTATTTTTCTTTTCAGTTTTATGTTTTTAATTTAAAGTGTTTCTATAATTGTTAATAATTTATTTATTAATAAAGTTATAGTAACGGGGTTTTAAAATTCGAAAATATGAGACTTTTAACTATAATTTTTATATAAATTATTCTATTTTTGGTAACAATAAAGCATCTAAATTAAACTAAGAAAAATGTACTATTTTTCTTTCCAGTTTTACGTTTTTAATTTAAAGTGTTTCTATAATTGTTAATAATTAATTTATTAATAAAGTTATAAGAACGGGGTTTTAAAATTCGAAAATATTGGACTTTTAACTACAATTTTTATATAAATCATTCTATTTTTGGTAACAATAAAGGACTTAAATTAAACAAAGAAAAATATACTATTTTTCGTTCCAGTTTTACGTTTTTAATTTAAAGTGTTTCTATAATTGTTAATAATTTATTTATTAATAAAGTTATAACAACGGGGTTTCAAAATTCGAAAATATTGGACTTTTAACTATAATTTTTGTATAAATCATTCTATTTTTGGTAACAATAAAGGACCCAAATTAAACTAAGAAAAATGTACTATTTTTCTTCCCAGTTTTACGTTTTTAGTTAAAGTGTTTCTATAATTATTAATAATTTATTTGTTAATAAAGATATAATAACGGGGTTTCAAAATTCGAAAATATAGTACTTTTAAGGATGTGCGCATTCGAGCGAAAAGTGGCACATTGCCGAGCGAGGGAGGCAAATGAAGCGCGACGCGGAGCGGCGCGCTTCATTTTCCCGAGATCGGAATGTGCCACTTTGAGCTCGAATGTGCACACTCGGTTTTAAGCCTCATTCACAATTAATAATTTACTTTCTTAGAAGGCTAACTTCATCTATTGAATTTTCGTTAGCTGTGCGCGCGCGACCTCCGTTGCCTGCTAATATTTTACTCTCAATTCGCCAAAAGAAGTATAGCTTCAACAATATTTATGTTGCATAGAGGGGCATCAAAATTTTAGAATGACTTAAGTGGGGCGTGTTAAAGAAAAGGTTGGGAAACACTGGATTAATATCTTGAACAATGGTGTGTGTGTGTGTTTGGAGGAAAGTAAACGTATAAACTTCGTTTGGCCACTTTTCTCTTCGGTTGTTGCTTAATGGAATTGATCCGAAACAGATATTCCTTCGGATCATTAATTTAATCAGTTTACTTAAATATGTTTTTATTTATTTCTGCGACGGCTCGCTTTTACCTTTAGATTTTATCTCAATTTGCTTCTTAAGTGAAGGCGAAGTCTTTTGTAGATATGTCCTTTCACGGCTTTCGTGTCCACTCGAGCTCCTGATATCCCTAAAGTGCTCTTATCAAGAAACCCAATTATTAGTTAATCTATCACTTTGAACTCTGTTGCAGATTTTATACTTTTGTGGAAAAACTTAGCGCATGAGAAATTAGAATCAAAGTTTGACAATAAATAGTTAAGTACAGGATAATGTCTTTTTTCTGATTTTAGTTTAATAATTAATCAAACAATATTAATCTTTAAAATGGGGATTGGGACTTTAGAGACCCCAAGGAATTAATTTTTTACTAATCTACATTAATGAAAAAGTTGAGAACTGTTTTTTAATTTTCTTGAACTCAACTGTTTTAATTAAAATAATAAAAATTCTTTAATAATCATTTTTATACTTAATCTGATAGAATATTGAGGTACTAGTAGTCTGACATATTCATGCAACAGATGGCACTACATTACCATATATGTATATTAGAATATTTCAGTACCTGGGGGTCCGAAAGCTATTGCATTCCCACGGCAAACTTGAAAGACAGAGAAAAGCTCGGTTGCCCAGATATTGTATCTAAAAAGTGCAATTTAAGGGCGGCGAAATAATGTTTATAACTAATAATTTTTATTTGGTTATATGTGTACTTATGTGACAACATTACTTATCCAGGAAGATCAAAAAGTAACACTTGTTGCTACTATTTTTAATGAACAGTATTTTAAGAAAATTAATCGCATCAAAATGGATAGGGTTTATTTGAATTCGTGTTTCTTCTTCTTCTTTCTATAGGCTTCTTCTGTTTATCAGTGACACTAGTCGTTTTTTCTTTTTTGAGATTTCTTACAGTTGAATTTAACAAGAATCAGTTTTACTGAATAAAGTTCGATGGTATAGTCATGAATTTTGATCAAAAATCATCAACAAAACTAAATTGATGGATTTTTGATAATTAAAATCGCACTCCAATCTTTTACATTTTGTAAAATAATAAATAACTACGTTGTTTAATTAAAAAATAGGGTAAATCGCCCAGTATGTGACCCCCTACCAGTGAATTACTCGTTTTTAATAAGTAAATCAATTAATCAGTCATTCACTTGACTATACTTCGGTCAATATTTGCACGAAAAGGTCATTTACTGAACTACTCAATTTATACTCTTTCTAGTTAATTTTAAAAAGTCTATGACCAAATTGCAATAATATATTCGTTAATTCATAAACAAAAATAATATCTCATTCCAACTGCAACAGTTGTTTCCAGTTTATTAATTTGTTTACTATTTTTTTTACATTAAAACAGCTTCCGATGCAACAAATCGGTCATTCACTGGGCGTTTACCCTATTTTAAATTAGTTTAGAAGAAAATTGTTTATAAAAGTTACTAAGACTTGATTTACAATTATAGAAATATATAAAATGGTGTCATGAAAAACCACACTCACCCCTTTCTGTGCAAAATTCTTTAGGCAAGGGTCGGGGGGCTAAAAACGTAATATAAAAAATCATTAACCGGGAAGCAAATTGTATTTAATTCTAGCGAATCCATTTTATAATGCAATTGAATTTTTTTGTCTTTTTGCTTCTTCTTTCCTTTAACATCTACATCTCTGCCGATTCAATTATGAATAACTTAATAACGCCGATCACGTAAACTATTTAAAAGCAACATAAATAAATGCGCCTTGGGTTTATTTTTATCTTTCCACTTCTAAGACGATTAGATTGTAAAATAATTACACGTTTTTTAAATTAAATTTACTCGGCAAATAGGCACTACTCGCACACTTAGCCGTATCGCTTAATTGTGAAAGTTTCGATGCGCGATCGGAAAAATTCAATCGATATTTGATTAAAAAAAAACACTTGCCGACCAAGTGAACAACCAACACTTCGCCTAAAGTGTTTTAATTATTAATCGCAATTAAAAAGCAAAGTCTGAAAAGTATATAAAAAAATAGTATCGTAGTAAACCGTAGCAAATCGTAGCTCTCCGGAACTCGTATCCTGGATTTGAACTGGCAGTGCATTCGCAAATCGCGCCACATCTAGTGGCCTTTTAAAAGGACGAGCGTGTCCTTTGAAATTAGCGAACTTGAAAACGTGGTCAAAGAGTGGTATCGTCGTAGGGGTGCGTGTGTGTGTGTGAGTAAATGTGTGTGCGTCGATCGTTTTTCTATCAGGTTAGAAAAAGGCATCTGAAAATGTGCTAAAAAAAATAATTAGTGCGAGTACGGACGTCGTCCTTGTTGCTTTGCCCAAAACTACCAGGCTCTTGTTTGTTTTTCTTAAAAACGAATCGTAAATATCGATGTGTCCTTATATTTGAATTATCTGCGACCCAGGATATGAAAAAATTAATTTTAATTAGACGTAAACATGAGTTAATGTTTAATTTCGACTGGTTTTGTAATTATTATTGTTTAAATAATACAATTCTCGTGCATGTTAATAAAATAAGCAAATTCACTATTAAAAGGACGCCTACTGTTTACCTTCCGATCAATTAAGGATGATTTTTTTAACAAAAATATATTTTAATAAAGGTCAGCTATTTTCTATTGTGTTTTTATATGGAAATTCGTCGAGGATCGATTTTACTAAAAATAACGTCTATAAACAATTTCAATTTTCTTATAATCGCAAATGGCATCTTTATTATCGGTGGTGTGCGGGTGCTTCGCAGTTGCGGTCTAAGTTCCATCGAAAAATTTGCAATTTTAACATATTTATCTTGAAAAAAGTTTAAATTACTTGCTTGTTAGTTAACAAAAACAGATTAGAAAGTAAACTTTTATCATTAAAACTTCACATTTGAGTGTGCTCCGCGTTCTTTAATTTTATGAAAGTGTATTCCTAAAGCGTTACCTTTCCATCTGTTTTTGTTTGTTTAGTATTCGTTTTGGCGATCTTTAGTATTTTGTTGCTAATTGTTTTGATTAGTTTTCTGTACCGCACGTCGAGAATCGTTGCTTTAAAATATGTGAAAAGTATGGTGAGAGACCCAATATTCGAACACTTGTGTCGAAATAAAGACAAAAAAATGTTTCTATTTATTCAATTTTTTTTTTACTTTATTTCTTACTGATTAATAAGGGTTTTTCAGTATAAAATTTCAAATAATAAATCAATAGCAGTTAGTGAAATTATTATTTTGAAATAATTACTCGGTTACCCCGATACCCGATCAAGAGAATTAGTAGTCGATCGGTACAGTTATACCCCAGTACAACGGGAAAAAATGGTACCACAACTGGAAGACAGTTTTATGGGGTATTAACCCTTTGACATACAAAAAAAACCGAATTTGATGAGTCCGAAAAAAATTATTAATTTGGCTCAACTTAACTGTTATGAGCATACACAAATAACATAAAATAAATAATTAATAGTTTTTAAATATATTGAAATATGTAGAGCAGTGTTTCCCAATCTTTTTTTAACATTCCCCACCTAAATCATTCTAAAATTTTGATGCATATAATATATAAATATTTTTTATATTTAAAAATTGAATTATTCCATAAATGAAGCCTAATTACAACTTGTTCAAGACACAAGATTTAGGTTTTAGCAAGAAATCACTAGGAAATTATTAAGAAAAAAAAAACAATAAGTAAATTTTAAAAGCATAAACTAAAAAATATTTTTATATCGTTAGCTCGAATTTTTGATAACGCGAATTATTTTTAGTTTCTCTTCAACTTCGACCTATCGAGGTTTGACTGTATTTAATTTTATAAATTTAATATTTCTGAACAATTAAGATAATTTATTTATTGAGTTTTCTCCAATATTAATTTTATTTGCGTAAATTAATGATCTTCAGAGTTTTTTGAAAAACCACAAATTCTGTATTTACTCTATTTGAGTTTTCTGAAAATACATAATAATTTTTTCATCAAAATTTCCTTTTAAATTTACCGAATAAAGTTTTGTTTTATTCAATTTGTGTTATACAAAAAAAATTGATAATTAAAAATTTCTAAAGTTCTTAAATATATTTTAAAAATTTTTGAAGTTATTAATTTATTTAATTTGAGCTGTCTAAAAACTTAAAATAATTCATTCTTCGAGTTTACTTTAATAATTTTGCTAAATGTTAAAACTGAATTCCATTCTATGTAAAAAAAAAACCGGTGCAATTAAATATAACAACGCGCTATGTTGCGCTTGTGTATAGCTAGACCAGTGGTTATCAAACTATATGTTACTGCGCAAATGTCGTTTTATTTGAATACATTGCTATTTCCTTTTTAAATTCAAAAAGTAATTTAAACAAATTGAATAAAGACGAAGATGTGCGCGTTCGAGCGAAAAGTGGCACATTTTCGAGCGAGGAAGCAAATGAAGCGCGACGCGGGCGGCGCGCTTCATTCCAGATCGGAAATGTGCCACTGAGCTCGAATGCACACTCGGCTTTAAGCACACTTTACAAGAATTAATTTGCTCTCTGGACAATTCGCAATTAAATATTACAGTATTATATTAATAACAAAATTCCCAAATCGCCAATTTTGTGCCTTTTAACAAAATTATTGTTGAAAACAAACCTTTTTCGGAACATAAAATTGAATACAGTTCTTGACGTCTTAGAGACGTCAAAATCTACAATGACACCCTACAGGATTGACGTCTCCTAGTCGTCATTGTATGTCAAGGGGTTAATAACATAAAAATATTGTTTGCCTTATTTTAGTTGTTAAAATAACTTATAAGTACGAAAAATACCGCAAGTGATCGGGTATTGGGTCTCCTACCTCATATAACATTTCGAAAAGAAATAAAAAAGAACAATTTTTGCGATTTTATTAAAAGTCTAGCGAATTTACAAACGTGAAGAATAATTGGAGACGATTTCGTGCGAGAGAAAAAACTTGAATATTGTCCCGAGAGAATTATTATTAAATAAGACGTGACGAAAGTAATTAAATACGGTTTTGTTCTTCCATTTCCGTTTTTACGCGCACAACGGCAGGGTACACCTAAATATCAACGAAATCTCGAAAAGCTTTTAGTATGTTAATCAAAGAAGCTGACGCAGTCATTTTATAGAAACTCCCTTTATTTTTATTCATTTCCTCCCGAGTAATTAAATTTAAAAATGTAATAGCGTTTCGTTTTACGAAAGGCGCTCCATGTTTTCGTAGAACGGCCCTCTTCGTAAAATCGAACTTGGGTAAATAACAGATAAAGCTGTCGGGTATTAGATAAAAGAGTGGCCCAGACTAAACAACAAATACGATTAAAAGTATCAGTTCGATGAATTTTATATGAAGTTAAATCCCCGAAATCATTTTCTATATCCTTTTGCAGACAAAGAAGCCTATTTACGCTTAGAATTTAGCTTTGAAGCTGATATCATTTATTCAATACATCCGAAATTAATTACTTTGTTGTACACACTTCAGAAGTGAATTTTCAAATTATCGTTCGAAATTAAATATCAAATATTGATTTTATGATAATTACTACACCTACCTACGTACAAGTAAGTGTACCGATTTTCCCAGATTGCCTAAATTTTCATTTAAATAATTATTGAAAAAGATTATTTTTAAACAAATAACGTTATGCAGCATGTCTGTCGAATAATAATATTTTTGAGCTATGGTCTTGTAAACTGCAATTTAAAAATGTGTAATAAATACCTTATTATTTAAAGTATTTACAAAAATTTAGTGCATAGCTATCTATTATTAGAAAATTAAAATGTATTTTTATCAAAATTGTTTAGTTTTACAATATATTGCATACAAACTTATTGTGTAAGGTACCACGCGGTTAAGTCTCAGTACCTATTCGTCTGACACTTTGTATTTAATTCAGATCCATTTAGAAATTATCGTGAAACAGTGATTTCCAACATTTCTAAGTGGGCCCACATAAATTTAAAGAGTAAAATACAAATAAAATTTAATACAATTTAATTTTCTAAAATTAAAACTTTAATAATTAATTAAACCTGACTACAGGTAAAAAAGGCAAGAAGAATAAGATAATTAATTATGTACCTGCGTATGAATATAATATTTAAATTAATATAAAATTGTATAAATAAATTTGGTAATTTTAGTCCTGCAATTGAATTTTTGATAAGAAATAAAGAATTTTAATTTAGCTACACGCAAAAATAGGGTTTTTACAAAACTATTTACAGCAAAAAAAATTTTTATTTTTTGAACTAAGTTCCCCATAAAAAATGAATTGGGTTGAAATGCTAACTTTTACGTTCGAACGAGGTGTGCTTTATTAACATAAACAGTCAATTAAAATTTGCGAAGTACACGTTTTACATGTATTATTAAACATCGTACGTGTTTAATTATTGACTTATCTTTTACGGTTGCAGATAAGGCGATTTTTTTTAGATAAGCACAGGAAATTGTCGGTCGCGCTAAACGGTTTCACATTTTTATGCAATATAGTAAAACCTCGATTATCCTGACCTGAGTTAAACGGATTCGCGATTATTCGGATTGTCAACCGCGGGAAACTACGTAATCGTGCTTAAAACCGAGTGTGCGCATTCGTGCTCAAAGTGGCACATTCCGATCTCGGGAAAATGAAGCGCGCCGCTCCGCGTCGCGCTTCATTTGCATCGCTCGCTCGGAAATGTGCCACTTTTCGCTCGAATGCGCACATATTCGTGTTTATTGAATTTATTTATATTAATTTAATTTAATTACGCCAGTTGAAAAAAATATATTACACCAACTTTCTTGTTAATCGAGTTAAACTTGTGTAGTTTAAAAAAAAATACTTTTCCGACTTTTAGCGTAAGGATTTCGGTACATCTATTTATATAGCAAGAAAATTCATTCTTTTGGCTTTAATTTAAAAAAAGAATCGTCCAATTCTGACGATCGGAACCGGAGATACGATTTTTTTAAAAACACCCTCGCTCGGAGACTCTAAGGCCGAGAAGCGACGAACCCGATATTTGAAAAATTCAATTATTAAGGAGTATGTGCACTTTCAAGCGAAAACTTTTTCCGAATAGAAAATCTGGATTTGAAGGATTTGTTATTAATATAGTCGAATCCAATTAACACGAAGATGTGCGCATTCGAGCGAAAAGTGGCACATTTCCGAGCGAGGGAGGCAAATGAAGCGCGACGCGGAGCGGCGCGCTTCATTTTCCCGAGATCAGAATGTGCCACTTTGAGCTCGAATGTGCACACTCGGTTTTAAGCATGATTCACAATGATCAATTTACTTTAAATTTTATCTAAACATTTTATGATTCTATTTGGTATTTTTTCCTGTTGATTTTATAATTAATACTTATTTGTTTCGTTTTTTTTGTAAATAAATACCTAACAAGGTAAAATTGTTTTTTTTTTTCAGTTATCCGGATGAGCTGCAACATTAATTAGTCCGGATAATCGAGTTTCCACTGTATTTGTATTATTGGATACTAATTATCAATTTTGTGCTGTTCACGAGTACAGTAACCTTGTGTAAACTCCATTAATAATAAAACAAGCCGATAATACACATGAGATTGTGTTATTCCGGAGTGCGGACACCACAGCTTCCAGTAGCTTCCAAAATTTCAACAAAAAGTTGGGTCTTTTGTGCGCTTTAATTTCGATCGTGTTAAATACGTTTGCCAATTATTTATTATTAATTTACTGGCTATATTTCTGCTATTATTAGTCGTATTAAAACAGGTAATACTGTCAGTTTAAATTACAACATTAAATTATGTAATTTACATAATATTATTAAGTTTCGAACTTGATAGAACAATTGTGCAATTCCCACTATTCCAATTAGCGAACTTTTAAAACAAATTAAAATTAATTGAGCGTCTCTTTTATGTTAAAATATGGGCACGTTTTACTTTGCTCGATATTTTATAATTTTTTTAATACCTGGATGACCGGGTTTTGCTCGGTGTCTTTGGATTTCACCGGGGGAATGCGATGGCTTTTGGTCGCCTAGGTACTGATATATTTAGAGATGAATGTGGTGCCATCTGTTGTTTTGTATCAATGCATAAATATGTCAGGCTACTGGTACTTCAATATTATATGAGATGGCGCTAGGAAAAAACATTTTTTGTGTGAAAACGCATTTTTCAGCCATTACACCTATTTAAATAAATTTAGGGAGTAAAACATTATCTAAGTACATAGTTTTGTCCAAATCATCAGAGCCGTTTCCGTGAAACCAATATATATACAAGAATTGCTCGTTTAGAGTATAAGATTTTTTTAAAAAACAACGAATATAAATTTTCCGCAGTAGGAACTTGTTAGTGTTTCTTTTTCTTATAAGAAACAAGGTGGAAGGAATCGTAACAATATTGTTGGATCTTCGTTTATATTTATTTGTCTTATGTGAGCAGTGTTTTATGTTATTCTTTTTATGCGATCATTAAATTTTCTTTTTTCTAAAATTTCGAACGAGCTTTGCTTCGGGCCGCCCAAAAATAAACCGGTTTTTTTTTGAGTCCAAAAAGGAGTAAATTAATTTTACCTTCTATTTAGTGCGAATGTCGGATTATTACTTCGTTACTTTGGTCTTTTCAAAAGCGTTTTTACTTTTTGATTTGATTAAATTTCGGTTTAGTGGCGAGACGTCTTCAATGTCATAATTTAATTAATTATAGTAAAAGGAAAACCTGAATTTTCTTTCGTAAAACTGCAATTTTTATATTTCAAAAATAGGATCCGTTTTTTTAAATTACTTCGCAAGAATTTCTTTATTAAAAACTTGGCAAATAAATGCTCGAAATTAATCTTGAAAAAAAATATGTGGGTAACTAATTTTTCTTGCTTTCTACCTTTCGGATATTTGTGGAATTTGATGTACTATTTTAATAAATCTTCGGCGGAGTAAATAAAAATTTTTGGGGCGAAAATCACGAATTGCTTTAATAGATTTTTTCTAAATGAAAAACTTGTTGGTAACTGCTGTCGTAAATAGTGTATCGTGTGTTATACTTGCTGTTTATATGATGAAAAATTACATAATTTAAAAGGCTTTAGGTGTAAGTTCTTAATTGAAAGGCGAAAAGAAAAAGTGCGAAACTTTTTTACAAGCGGCGTGATTAAATGTTGCGAATTAGTCTTGGGGGAGGCTTCCTATTTATTTTGCGATCGGGAAATTTTAAAAAGACTTACTTTAATTCGGCTGTTTATTAAGAAATGTTATGAATTCCTCTTTTTATTAAAAAACTGTTTTTCGTTCGGAGAGCGCTCTGAAACAAACATTTAAGCGAGATTTAAATAACATTTCAAATTTGTATTTTGCAGAGAAAAAAAAGTTATGCATCTAATTTACTTGTTTTGTGAAATTTACTCGAACAACTCCAGGTTAAAATTATTAACAGAAGACGAAATTTACTTTGCGCATTGTGGCGGAAATTCCTTGACGGTTTACTTCTAAACACAAACTTTGGTTTCTGAAGAGCTGCAAATTTTTCCAACTTTGTTGACGTTTTAACTTTAATTAAATTCTAATTTGCGCGTTAAGGTTTATTGTTTAATGTGCAAAAAAACCTTTAAATACCGTTCATCGTACAGAAAAGTCCGAAAATTGTTTTTCGAAATTATTTAAATCTAAAACAGGGACTGTTTAGTAAGGACCTTAGGGACAATTTTATTTATATAACAATTTGTTGTAATTTCTGTTATATGCCCGTAAAAGTCCAGGTGTCCATATGTCCAAATTAACAATCATGATCACTTTGTAAATACTTCCATGTTCTTTGATTCACAAAAAAAATCGTAGCGCCTTTATTTTCGATCCAATCATTACAAACGACACGGATTCGGAATCCTGAGGCTTTTTTGCATAAGATACATGTAAAATAAGTATAGGGCGCAACGTAAATTTTTCGAACATAAAAATTGCAATTTTAGGGGCTCATTTTGGCACGATTTTGAACTTTAAAAAAAATGTAGCGCCGTTATTTACGGACCAATATTTAAAAACTATACATATTCTGATTTGGCAGCCTCTTTGGCTTCAGATAGGCATAAGAAACCATAGGCATGCTATTCCAAAGCTTTGGGAAAACGTTTTGAAAATTCAAAATCGATGGGTTTTAACCCATGTTTTTTTGGCTAAAAATGAAAAAAATAGAATTGCTTTATATTGCAAGGGGATGTTCCTACGTACCCTAGTAACTATAGCCGGTGTCATTTCCCGGCGCTCTCGCTCTAAAATAAAAATTTTCGATACCAATTAAATGAATAAAAAACGTACCCCTTGATTCACAAAAAAAATCGTAGCGCCTTTATTTTCGATCCAATCATTACAAACGACACGGATTCGGAATCCTGAGGCTTTTTTACATAAGATACATGTAAAATAAGTATAGGGCGCAACGTAAATTTTTCGAACATAAAAATTGCAATTTTAGGGGTTCATTTTGGCACGATTTTGAACTTTAAAAAAATTGTAGCGCCGTTATTTACGGACCAATATTTAAAAACTATACATATTCTGATTTGGCTGCCTCTTTGGCTTCAGATAGGCATAAGAAACCATAGGCATGCTATTCCAAAGCTTTGGGAAAACGTTTTGAAAATTCAAAATCGATGGGTTTTAACCCATGTATTTTTGATAAAAAATGAAAAAAATAGAATTGCTTTATATTGCGAGGGGACGTTCCTACGTACCCCTAGTGACTATAACCGGTGTTATTTCCCCGCGCTTCCCCTCTAAAATAAAAATTTTCGATACAAACTAAATGAATAGAAATACGTACCCCTTGATTCACAAAAAAAATCGTAGCGCCCTTATTTTCGATCCAATTATTACAAAAGACACGGATTCAGAATCCTGAGGCTTTTTTACATAAGATACATGTAAAATAAGTATAGGGCGCAACGTAAATTTTTCGAAACTCAAAAATCGCAATTTTTTGAGCTCATTTTGGCACTTTTTTTGACTTTAAAAAAATTGTAGCGCCGTTATTTACGGAGCAATATTTAAAAACTATACATTTTCGGATTTGGCAGCCTTTTTGGCTTCAGATAGGCATAAGAAACCATAGGCGTGCTATTCCAAAGCTTTGGGAAAACGTTTTGAAAATTCAAAATCGATGGGTTTTAACCCATGTTTTTTTGGCTAAAAATGAAAAAAATAGAATTGCTTTATATTGCAAGGGGATGTTCCTACGTACCCCTAGTAACTATAGCCGGTGTCATTTCCCGGCGCTCTCGCTCTAAAATAAAAATTTTCGATACCAATTAAATGAATAAAAAACGTACCCCTTAATTCACAAAAAAAATCGTAGCGCCTTTATTTTCGATCCAATCATTACAAACGACACGGATTCGGAATCCTGAGGCTTTTTTACATAAGATACATGTAAAATAAGTATAGGGCGCAACGTAAATTTTTCGAACATAAAAATTGCAATTTTAGGGGCTTATTTTGGCACGATTTTGAACTTTAAAAAAATTGTAGCGCCGTTATTTACGGACCAATATTTAAAAACTATACATATTCTGATTTGGCAGCCTCTTTGGCTTCAGATAGGCCTAAGAAACCATAGGCGTGCTCAACCAAAGCTTTGGGAAAACGTTTTGAAAAAACAAAATCGATGGGTTGAAGTCCATGTTTTTTTGGCAAAAAATGAAAAAAATAGAATTGCTTTATATTGCAAGGGGATGTTCCTACGTACCCCTAGTAACTATAGTCGGTGTCATTTCCCGGTGCTCTCGCTCTAAATTAAAAATTTTCGATACAAACTAAATAAATTATGTCTCAAATTCTAGTGCTAGACGTATGACGTGATTATCATGGCCGCTAAAAATTGTTTACATGCGGCGACACTTGAATTTAAGCATGTATAATATTAACAGGACGTTTTTAATTTTTTTACATTTGACAGAATTTTTTGTCCGTTATATCCGAAGTCCGTTATATCGAGGTTTTGCTGTATTTTTATACCAAATAGTCATTTAGTTTAAGCAGCTTTGTTTTGTGTAGGATATTGTGTCGGCTTAGGGCTAAAACTTGAATAAATCGATTCCTGCCAGAACTTGGACAAAAAATTGTCTCATAAGAGTGTATTTCGAGATATTCTCGTCTTTGTTAGCGATTATTACTGTCAACACTCATACATTTATTTTTCTTGAACGAGCATTTTTGATCGTCCAAAAGGAAGATGAATTAATCATCCAAAATTAAGATTTTAGAATTGGACTTTTGAATAAAACATTAACGAGCATAGTTGGAAAGAATAAATGAAAATCTGCAGCTACTTCATCTTAAAAAAATTCATATTCATCGCTTTTGTTCGGTTAAAAAGTCTACTTTCTAAATTGCGAATTTTTCTAGGGTATTTTTATCAAATTTAATATGCATTAAAATAGCTAGCATGTTCTTGGGCCGATGTTAAAAGAGACAACGTACAAAATTAATAAACTGTACGGCTCGCTCGGAAAGCAAATTAAATTTTTTTAATAAATCCCAGTAAAACTATAATAAAAGGCCTACAAATTAATTTTCTGTGTCGCTCTAATCGAGTCGAAAATTTTTTGAACTTTTGTGCTCAAAAATTTAAGATTTTAAACAAGCAGCAAGGGAGGAAAATAAAGCTTTACAATTTTTTTTTTTAAATGATCCTCCAATAAAAAATAATTTTTATTATATTTTCGTTCTATGACGAAGAACGTCGAAGAGCTTTTGATTGCATTTCAATTTGGTAAATGCGATTTTATGAACAAAGAGCCTTTCTCATAAGTTATTCATGCAACTTGAACGAATGTAAAAGCTCTTTCTGCTATCGCGTGTCTTAGATTAACATTCGAATAAAAACTTCAATTACGCAGTTGCGGATTTTATGTACATTTCGATGTGTTTATTTTTAATTGCTTTGTTAGGATTTTTTTCTGTTGTTAACGAAGGAAACGTCGTAATTTTATTCGGGTCGTCGATCCGTTACGCCCTCTTGTTAAATAAAAATTCTGTTTTCTTTTAATTTTTATTGTATACATACGTTATGTTTACTAAAAGCTTTTTTTGTGTGTTTGCTCGATGTTTCATATTTAAATTATGCGCGTTGAATAATATATTATTTATTGCTTCGTGGAAAAAAAATTGACCGTTTTAGGCAAGGTTTCGATTTTTCTTAGCTTTTGAAGATTATTTGCGCAAGAGCGCGAGCCAACTTCAAAAATTGCTATAAAGAGTATAATTCTTAACGAAATGGGGGCCCCACACCATAATCCAGTGCTCGTATCCAAAATATAATTGGAATTTAGCCAGTCATGTTAGGAATCCTAGAAGATGTTTATGGATCTTGTTTCCACACTTTGATTTTATAAATCTTTCTCGAATAAAATTCTTGTTTGTTGTTTTTTTCGCAAAAAACGCAATAAAACGGTGTACGTACTATGATAAGTGCGCTAGAAGTAATACTTCTTTGGCGTGACTAAATTAAGTATAAGCATGTGTAAAAATTAATATGAATAAATTCGATAAATACGAGGATGTGCGCATTCGAGCGAAAAGTGGCACATTTCCGAGCTAGGGAGGCAAATGAAGCGCGACGCGGAGCGGCGCGTTTCATTTTCCCGAGATCGGAATGTGCCACTTTGAGCTCGAATGCGCACACTCGGTTTTAAGCACAATTCACAATCATTTAAGGCAATAAATCGCACGAAAACTTAGTCAATTAATTTTAATCATTCCCTCTCTTTCGCACTTACATGATTGTCGTATCTTTTCGCTCCTTTCCACTCATTGTTATGGTAAACACGTTTTTTGAACATAAAATTAATATTTACTTAATTTAATTTAATTTTTAGATATGTAAGAGCGCAGGATAAAGTAGAGAAATCTAATAAATACGAAGATGTGCACATTCGAGCGAAAAGTGGCACATTTCCGAGCGAGGGAGGCTAATGAAGAGCGACGCGGAGCGGCGCGCTTCGTTTTCCCGAGATCGGAATGTGCCACTTTGAGCTCGAATGCGCACACTCAGTTTTAAGCACGTTTCACAATAAATAAATTGCTTTTTTGGGCGACTGCCTTCATACTGTGCAATTTCCATTAGCCGTGCTACAATTTGACCCTCCAAGCGCCGCAAGAAGTATAACTTCACAGAAAAACAGATTACAGATTTTTCCGCATATTCTGTTTTTCAACTTCAAATTCGTTTTACAATTTAAATCTTCTTGCATTCGGTTACGTTAAACCTTCATGCATGAAAAATGTTGGCGGAATAATATTTCCGCAAAATAACATATGTCGAACGGGAAGTAAATATTTTTCCTCAAATATCTGGGAACTCTTTCAAAGTGGAGGATATTAATTTCGGCTACCTGCGGTTTCGGAGGACCGAAAGGAATTTGAGGAGACGTCGTAATTGGCAACCTTAAAAAGAACATCCGAAAGGAAAAAAGAAAAAATATGGACAAACGACGTCGTGGGCTTAGTCGCGACCTTTCGTGAGTTATTTTTATTGAGCTCTTTAGAGGCATACCTTCGGCTTATATTTATTTATAACGGACCATTGTATATAAATAAATTTTCTTATTATTGTGTGTTGGGCGTCCGACGCTTGCGAGCCTCGTACCAGTTAGAAATTTAATAATTTTTATTGGCGACGAAAACTTAATTTGGTTGAGATTGCGCAATACATATACGCGAAGAGTAAATTTCGGGGTAAAAAAAGTAGGACGAAATAACGTTTTAAAGTCGATGTGGTTAATCTTGGGCGCTTTTCAGGGCAACAACCTCCTTAGGGGTGGTGATGAGCAAAGCAGGACCAAGACCAAGACTGTAATAGTCTTGGTGTCGGTCTTGGTCTTGCTTATTCGGTCTTGGTCTTGGTCTTGGTCTTGCACAAATGTTTCCAGTTTTGATTTTGGCCTTGGTCTCGTTCATTCTGTCTTGGTTTTGGTCTTGCACAAATATTTTCCAGTCTTGGTCTTGTTCATTCTGTCTTGGTCTTGTTTTTGCACAAATGTTTCCAGTCTTGGTTTTGGTCTTGGTCTTGTTCATTCGGTCTTGCTAGCATAAAGACAGTCTTGGTCTTGGTCTTGGTCTTGGTCTTGAAAAAATGCAAGACCATGACCAAGACTGCAAGACCAAGATCAATTTTGCTCATCACTACTTAGGGGCGAGGAGGAGTAAATTTGTCCATAAGAAAAAACAACGTAAGAAAGTAATTTCGGTTTTTTAATTTGAACCTTTTACTCTCACCGGGCCAAAAGAAGTATAACTTCCTAACGCCATCGATTTGCGAAAACCGAAATGACTTTCTTGCCCGCCCGATATCATAATAGCGTTAAGGTGAGGATATCGCGTTTTAAGATTAATTTCAGATTATTGATTCTCGATGAAACATATTCATTTTCTTATTTCAAGGCGCATCCAAGCGAACTGTTACGTATCTCGACAGCGCTGAAACGTGGCCGAAGGTCGCGTTCAATCCCGTCGGTACTTCGTGATATGAATATTTTGACTACCTACAATCTTAAAACAACATTAACTCAGAAAGTAATTTATTTCGAGCAATGACGGGAACACAACTCAATAAACAATTCGCAATTTGCTGAAAGCGAAATTGATTATGTATTTTATTACATCGTCGCTGTTAGATTTCTGCGATGACTCAGTTCAATCAACCCTCTTTTCGCTTTTACATTTTATTTCATATTTTTCGTGCCGGTTATTTTTAAAAATAAGTGTTTCGAACTCTCGACCGATGTTTGTGGAGCTCGCAGCCTTCCGTTTGCTTCTAAGATATTTCGGTTATTCATACAGAAGTGCCGGACTCGCATTCAAGCTGCACTTTGAAAATTTCAAAACGTAATCTCCTCCTTTTAGCGAAATTGCTCGCGTTTTAATTTGCACGGCCGCGAATGAAAACTCAACGTTCGAACCCCCGAACGCGAAAGTAGGAAAAAAAAAACAGTTAAAGCGACACATTTCAATTATATTTATGTCTCTCCGAAACATCAACGTTAAACTTGTTATTTTAATTGGATTCCCGAGCATTTAAATGCAACTCGGTGAAGTTTTAGGTTTTTGTAAAATCCCTCGAGAATTTGAAACCTAATTAAAATTTGCAAAACGAAGAAACAGCGAATGATCAACAAAATTTTGCTCAAAGCGCAAAATAAGACGAGCACCTTCGAGGAACGTTTCTGTAAGAAGAAACTTTGTAATTAGATAATCTTATTTTTCTGCTTACGCAAATATTGTTATCGAATTAAGTGGGAAACGGCCCTAATTTGGGCCCTTTCAGGTTTGGACCGCGCGCCGATTCGTCTCCGGCAAACGGTTTTCCCAACGGCTGTAATTTAATTTGTTGAGGTTTTTTTTTTGTGTAAAATCAATTAACGGCGTCGATTCTTTCTGTGGCGTCGGTGTTGTCAGTTAGAAATTTTCTGTTTACGTTAAATAATTTTTTTTGAAGAAATTTAATTATCGAAAAGTTGTTCGGCGAAAATATAAATTTAATTATTTCGAAATCTCTTCGATTTTATAATGGCTTTGGAAGCATCGCTTCCGAAGTAAAAGGGGCAAAAAAAATTAATGCAACGTCGGAAGGATAGCGTACATCGAAAGTTGTATCGACTTATGGGGTTAGTTTAATAACGCCGTTCGAAGATTTCCATTTTGTCAGATTTTCGTTTTTTAATCAACGATTTTTGAGATATCGAAAATTTTTGGCTCGCGAGCGCTCACATAAAGCTTAAAATCTGTGGGAATTTTGAGAAAACCCAAACCATAATTTATTTAACAGCTAATTTGAATACAGAACATTTTCTTGAGAAGTCGTAAAAGGCAGAAGAGCAGCACTACGTCCAGAATAATTTTTTTTTGTAAATTTCCTTCTCCCTAATAAATTCTTGAAAATAAAAAACCTCTTACTGTATTTAATAAAGAAAGTTTGTAATAATTAAATTTATTAAATTTAAACATAAAACTCTTAAAATTTCAACTTCAAAGACTTTTTCAACTTGATTCGCAAATTCTTAACAATCGCAAGGGCCGAATATTCGTAAAAAATTAACAAGGCTCGCGGTTGCTTTATATAAAATTATAATTAACGGAAATCTTATACTTTAAACGAGCCATTCTTGTGGTATATACATATATATTGGTTTCTGAAAAAAGGCTTTAACGATTTGGATGTAATTTAATATGTAGATAATGTTTTACTCTGCAATAGATAAATACAGTGGAAACTCGGTTATCCGGACTAGCTATTGTTGTAGTTCATTCGGATAATCGAAAATTCGGTTAATTGAAAAAAGTTAAAAATTATGAAAAATGAGCGAAGCCCAAAGGAGACATTTTGAGAACGCAACTACGGTTTTAGAATTACTTAAATTTTTTTAAAGTAAATCGATCATTGTTAATCGTGGCGAAAAGCGGAGTGTGCACATTCGAGCGAAAAGTGGCACATTCCGATCTCGGACAAATGAAGCGCGCCGCTCCGCGTCGCGCTTCATTTGCCTCCCTCGCTCGGAAATGTGCCACTTTTCGCTCGAATGCGCACATCTTCGTGTTTATTGAATTGATTTATATTAATTTAATTTAGTTACGTCAGTTGAAAAAAATATATTACACCAACTTTCTTGTTAATCGAGTTAATTTTGTGTAGTTTTTAAAAAAAATTACTTTTCGGACTTTTAGCGTAAGCATTTCGGTACATTTATTTATATAGCAAAAAATTCATTATTTTGGCTTTAATTTAAAAAAAAATCGTCCAATTCTGACGATCAAAACCGGAGATACGATTTTATTAAAAACACCCTCACTCGGAGACTCTAAGGCCGAGAAGCGAAGAACCCGATATTTGAAAAATTTGGCAGCCTATTGTAATTTTTTAAGTAAAATTGTTTAGAAAGTAAATTAATTATTGTGAATCGCGCTTAAAACCGAGTGTGCACATTCGAGCTCAAAGTGGCGCATTTCGATCTCGGGAAAATGAAGCGCGCCGCTCCGCGTCGCGCTTCATTTGCCTCCTCGCTCGGAAATGTGCCACTTTTCGCTCGAATGCGCACAGCTTCGTGTTAATTGGATTCGATTATATTAATAACAAATCCTTCAAATCCAGATTTTCTATTTGGAAAAAGTTTTCACTTGAAAGTGCACATACTCCTTCATAATTGAATTGGTCTATCTTATTATTTTTTGTTACAGATAATATTAATTAAATCAAACTGAACTAAATGTACCACTTCTCGCTTTTCTTTTAATTAAAAATTACAGTAAGGTATTTTTACCAAAAACCACATTTTTAATTTAGTACTTTTAAACTAAACTAGATGGGAGACTTCATTGTACCTACCAAGAAAATAAATGGGCAAATAATCATAAATGGAAGGGTAGTTTTTTATGTTCAGTGATCACTTTATAATTGTATCAAGTGGTGTTCTGGTTGGGAAATGCGTTACTTTTGGTTGAAATCTTCGCAAGTCGGTTGTGTTCAAAAAGGCTTGAATAATGATCAATATAAATCAAGGCTTCGAACCGGAACTGAACCGAAAACCAAGAAAAACCGACTCGTTCTTTTATTCGGATTTTTTAGAAACACCTACAATTTTATTTATAACTTTTTTCATTAAGGAATTGACCGTACAAGTAATTTGTATTTAATTAAAGAGGCTAGAATGGAATTCTTCTGAGGATTTCTTAATATAATGAGAAATTTTTCGTTTAACTGAATGGTTCGTGTAAATGAGGTTTCACTGTACTTTGAATTAAGATACACAAAAGGGGGTGTTCATTTTTAATAAGACTTTAGAAATAAATTGAATAGTTTTAACTATGGACAGTACATGTTTTTGATGTATTGATTTTTCGTTATCGTTTTTGGCTTCGAGCCCCGGAAAAGATAAGAAAATTTACCTACCTTCAGTTTATTTCTATTCGTCGACGCATTAACAAGTTAATCACAGTGCCTTTTACAATGCTAATTATTTATGTTTAATTAACAATAAGTGCGGTGATTACTCACAGAGGTAAATACTTATTTATATATTGACTCCCGTTAGAGTAAAATTTGTCCTTAACTGGTTTGGGACTGGTACACTCACCCTACATGAAAAAAATAGTTTAACTTTTTCCGAATTTTGACTCTTATTTCTCAACTTTTTTTTAAACATATCCCACCCAAGCCATTCTAAAATTTTGATGGACCTTTTATGTAACATATAAATATTTTTTTATATTTAAAAATTGAATTAATCCATAAATGAAGTCTAATTACAACAGTGTATACAAAATGTGCCTTAAAACTAATTTGTTTATCATTTTTACAAAAATGAAAATTACCCAAAAATATTTGGAGACATTAATTTTGACATATAAACCTTCAACAATCTGCAAAAGATGATATAAAAATCAACTAGTTGATTTTTAGTGGCCCACTTCAGAAAATATGACTCATATACAATTTTAATTAATCAAAAATGCGAATTAGTAAGCATTCGAAAGTACACCTGAAATAATTTTTATCAAGCTCGCTACAATTAGGCGTGCGGAAGAGCACCACGATAACTTATCAAAATGTATAAATATCTAACCTTTTTCAAATAAAAAATAGATCTAATTTATTCGACTTTTAATTTTTAGAATTGAAGAATAAAATAACAATATAGGCAAATTCGATAAATAACATTCTTTAATAGGTAGCTTTTTTTGTGGTGAAATATTTCGCCATTAAGGCTCAATACGTAGAAAAATTGTAACGCGATCACAATTTCCCCAACACTCGAAAATTGCAGCCCCTTCTACAAAGAAGCTTCACTTCAAAAACCCTCATTCCTTATACGATACTTTGTGTATCTGATAAAGTTTTTCTTTAAGTGTACAAGACGTTCGCTCTGACCTAAGACGTCTTCGAAACAGCAGCGGTAAATCGTGGAACAATTTTCTAAATAAAAAAATCAATCAAATTCGATCAGGCGTAAGGGTAAACTTCAATTTTCGATTTATAAACTTTCTAATCGAATGCACGTTATTGGATAAATGTTTCTCGACTTCCTTTTTCATTCGGAAACGGTCGCTCGGAAAGGTTTTAGAAATTTTTAAATTTAAATGTCATATTAAATGGCTTCTCTTTGGGCTTTACGTAAATTACTTTCGTTAAGTAATTCGCAACTTTGTGTTACTCATACGTAAACGATTCTATCGGAAAAGACAGAAGGCGAAAAAAGTGCACGAATTGCTTTTAGACTCAGTTTGGTAATTTGCTTTGTTGCTTTGACACGACTGAACGAAATACGTTTAACGTAGACGAATATTACGGACCATTTTAACATCTGCAGAAAATTTAAGGCCATTATTATTTAATAAAAAGAAGTATTTTATTGATTTGTTTACATTTTCGGGGGTTTGCAACTTGGAAATAACCTCATGGAAGAATTAATGGTGACTGATGACCGAAAATAATTAAATTCGCAGGATTTGATGTTAAATATGCAAAAAATAACATGGGTCCTTTCTTCATTGTTCCCTCGATGGCTATTATTGCTTCAACGTGAGGTTTTGTATAAAATGCGACAGAAATTAGTTCCATTAGTATGCGTTACAAGCATGAAAAACATTTTTTAACATTTTTCCTTTTCGAACATATGGAGTTCGTTTTATGCCTTTGCATATGGAAGAATATATCGGCTAGAATTTGCAAAATTGATGTTGGCACCGAAGTGCCAAATAAAAATCTCTAATTCTAGGACGGTGTCAGCTATTTTCTAAATTAATTTTAACCTTGCGGATCACTCGAAAAGCCAACAGCAAATATAATGTGTCTCTGCCAATAGTTTATTTTTACCTTTGGATGTAACATAACAATACATTTCTTATTACGAAAATTTGTAGTTGTATTGAAATTTTTAAATGGTCGTTTTCAGGTGAATTCATAAGTGCCGAAGCTGTAACTTCTAGGATTAAGATTAAAATATTTTAAGCCGTTCAGAGTTGGTGACAAGAACCCCGATTTTTTTCCTATTAAAATAAGGCTTTATGAATAACATATTAAAAATTCAGGACCGTATTTAAACCCGAAGAAAGTTTTTCGATTTTTTACATATTAGTAATAACAATCTCAAAAGGGGTTTTTGAAATTAAATGATTTTAAGACGTTCTGAGTTAATGACAACTACCCCAATTTTTTTTCTATCAAAATATGACCTTATTAATAACATATTAAAAAATCAGGCCCGCATTTAAACTCGAAGACAGTTACTCTATTTTTTTAATATTGTTAATAGTAATTCTTAAAATTTTTTTTTGATGCTAAATGATTTTAAGGTTTCTAAGTTAATGACAACTACCCTGATTGTTTTTCTGTTAAAGTAAAACGTAATTAATAACATATTAAAAAATCAGGACTGTATTTCTAACCGAAGTAATTTACCCGATTTTTTTAATATTGTTAATAGCAATCATTAAAACGATCCCCAAAAACTAAATAATTTTAAGGCGTTCTGAGTTAATGACAACCACTCTAATTTTTTTCCTATTAAAATGGATCCTCATTAATGACATAATAAAAAATCAGGACCGTATTTATACCCGAAGTAAGTTACCCGATTTTATTAATATTGTTAACAGCAATCATTAAAACGATCTTCCAAAACTAACTGATTTTAAGGCATTCCGAGTTAATGACAACTACCCTGATTTTTTTCGTTATATAATAAAGCCTTAGTAATAACATATTCAAAATTCGGATCGGTATTTAAAGAAGAAAGCAGTAAACTGATTTTTTTAAATGTAAATTATCGAATTAAAGACCGACTGGGCAGTATAAAACTTTCTCTTGTTAGAAAATTATCTTTGATTGTTCAATTTTAATTACCCCGTTAAAAGTTTTACCGGAACTCAGCTTTTCTAATTTGTATTTCGTTTGGAAGGGCTCTTATATGTGTGTTAAATTAAGTCATTCAAAAGCAGAATTGGCGGAAGCCTTAAAAATATTTATGTTGCGTTTTTTTTGGTTTAAAAAACATTTCGTTTTAATTAGAGTAATTAAAGAGGTTTTCATCTCCGAACTTAACAAAATAATAATAATAAAAATAAGTATTTCTGTTTATTTTTTTAAGATTTCGTAAGACATATTGTAAGGTAATTCCTTGTTAACCTTTCCGAAAGTATTTGTCGTTTGTACTTTAGCATAAAACCCGCAGGAATTAATGGAGCTTAAAATAAGAGGGAAAAATTGCCTAATACAAATAGAAATATAAAAAGCTGTATTCGTGTTAGTTAAAGAACGGGCTCTGTTTTGGTTGAATTCAAATGCAAGTTGGAAAATCACCACGAATAAATGGTGGGCACCCAGCCGAGCGAAAGACGAATTTATCATTCCGGGACGAATGTACTTTGTTAGATAACTTTTCATTTTTGAAGAATAAGTTAAAGTCGTACAATGCGATATTGTTTGGGATTAGCTTTGTAACGTTTTAAAGCTACTATTTTATTGAATGTGTTGTCGCTTATTTCATTTCGTAGGGTGTTTATTGTGAAAGCTTTTAGCGTTATTTTGTAATTTCCGGGATATGAGATTTGAAACGTCTTCAATTTTAAATTCCTTTTTTTGTATTCCATTCGTGTTTTTGTATACCTAATGACTTTCTAAAAAAAATGTTTTTTTTTAATGTAATTTATTCAAACGTTAAACGTTTTATTTACCTACCACATTTCTGGAATTTTTCAAGGATTGATTTAGTCGTGTCACAAGAAGTGATCTGTTATATTAATGTAATAAATATGTCGAAAATATTTTAAAACGCAGATAGGAATAATTCGATTAAAAATGGAATTGAAATTAGACTCTCAAACCGCATTGAAGGGTATTGGTTTCGTGCAAATGGCATCTCGAATTATATGTTAACAAAACTAATAAAACTTTCCGGCCTCTTGATTTAAAATGAATAGCTTTAAATGTGCATTAGAATAGATATTTTCGATACGTGTGCGTAAAGCGAGAGATTTTGGTGGGCTTGGATTTTATAATTGTTAATAATTTATTTATCAATAAAGTTATAATAACGGGGTTTTAAAATTCGAAATGATTGGACTTTTAACTATAATTTTCATATAAATCGTTTTATTTTCGATAACAATAAAGGACCCAAATTAAACTAAGAAAATGTACTATTTTTCTTTCCAGGTTTACGTTTTTATTTAAAGTGTTTCTACAATTGTTAATAACTTATTTATTAATAAAGTTATAATAACGGGGTTTCAAAATTCAAAAATATTGGACTTTTAACTATAGTTTTGATATAAATCATTCTATTTTTGGTAGCAATAAAGACCCAAATTAAACTAAGAAAAATGTACTATTTTTCTTTCCAGGTTTACGTTTTTATTTAAAGTGTTTCTATAATTGTTAATAATTTATTTATTAATAAAGTTATAATAACGGGGTTTTAAAATTCGAAAACATTGCACTTTTAGCAATAATTTTTATATAAATCATTCTATTTTTGGTAACAATAAAGGACCCAAATTAAACTAAGAAAAATGTACTATTTTTCTTTTCAGTTTTACGTTTTTATTTAAAGTGTTTCTATAATTGTTAATAATTTATTTATTAATAAAGATATAATAACGGGGTTTCAAAATTCGAAGATTATTAATTCAAAATGCTTTATTTTAATTATACAGGGTGTATCAACGAATATTTGACCCCACCAAAAACTCGGAAACACTTTCTTAGAATTCGATGTTTTTATAAATCTTCCTCGAATACAATGCTTGATTGTTTTTTTTTTCCTGGAGCTATCGCAACAAAACTTTCCTTTTAAAAAACCGGTGCACGTGCATTAGAAGTTATACTTCTTTGGCGTAATTAAATTAAATATAAACACGTGTAAAAATTAATATTAATAAATTCAATAAATACGAGGATGTGCGCATTCGAGCGAAAAGTGGCACATTTTCGAGCGAGGGATGCAAATGAAGCGCGACGCGGAGCGGCGCGCTTCATTTTCCCGAGATCGGAATGTGCCACTTTGAGCTCGAATGTGCGCACTCGGTTTTAAGCACGATTCACATTAATTAAATTACTTGCTTGGACGGCTAACTTCATACTATCGAATTTTTGTTAAATGTGCGCGCGCAACTTTTGTTGCCCACTCAAATTTTACTCTCGGCGCTAAAAGAAGTATAACTTTGAAAATATTCAAGATGCTCTTTCTTTAAAATTTGATATGGCGTTATAAAACTGCAGAAGATGTGTTTTTCGTTTTAAGGAAAATGAAATTATTGAAACCGTAGAATTTTCAGGCGTTAATTTCTACATCGCCTCGCTCGAAAACTAAGTTAAATAAATAATAAACCTTTAGAAAGTTGCTAAAGTTGGAAGTCGTAGGAAGGTGGAAGTCGTGTCGCGAATCCGAGCTCGGTATGGTACAAGAACTTATAAATTGTTGTGATTTCGATTCGATTCTAATTCAAAATGTGGGCTTTCGACAAAGGATGTTAATTAGGTTTTATTTTGGTTTATGACCGCTGATACTGACAGTTTGTGGCTTTGAAGCGATGCGTGCATTGATCAATATGCGGTTATTTCTATATGTCCTGTAATAACCGTTTCGTGTAATATTTGTAATTGCACGTAAATTATTCGAGGAAGAGAAATTACGTGAAGAGCCCTTTTGTGCGTTACCATAAATATCTGTTCTTGTTCTCATTAATTTAAAGCGAGTAAAATCCGACTTGATTAGCTCTTAAGTTTTGTTAAATAATCGAAAAGTTTTTATTAAAAGCATTTTCGGTAGCAATACAATTTTTAGTAGACTTATAAATGAATTTTTTTAAAACAAAATGAACAAATTTCCTTTATTAAAAATCAACTCGGTAATTTTCTGTGCACCAAAGACTTGTGTTATTTTCTCTGCGTTTTCAGCGATATTAGGTCTGAGCAAATTTACTTTAAAGCAATAAATCGTGGCTGAGTATCCATAAAAATAAGGGATATACGAGGTCTTCCGAAATTCTTTGCGTTTAATGTTAGTGGGTGTACGACACGCACGTTTACATTCAAATCAGATTTCGTTTGGCAAAAAAAAGAGATATTAAACGGTTTATTTCGAAGCAATGCAAATTACTGAATTATTAATTGAATAGTTGATGTGATAATGTTACTAAATCGAAATTATGATTCAAAAAGATTAATTATCGCGAAATGTGTACACGAGTACTTTAACGATTAACCGAATTTGGATTTAATGGATTGTTAGACTTACTATTACATTTCACTAATTTCGGTTTTGTAATAGTACTTTACAGTTACTTCCGCAAATTAAACAAATCTAAATAAGTGTTCATTAGATTTGCTTATAAGTAATGGTAATACATTTTTAATTACATTTAATACGAATAGGTACCGAGACTAATCTAAACAATAAAAGTTTGTATGTAATATGTTTTTGTATACTCTAGGGTCATTTATAAGTGGGTTAAGTTGCAGTACTTATTCGTCTGACGCCCGGTGTAACTCAACCTTAAGTTTATGTATTACTTTCGGCACCCTGAATCTATAACTACGGCAAACAACATTAAACATTAATTTCACTTGTAATTAACATCAACGTACAACACTTGCAAATATTAATGTTAGAAAATCTAATAAAAAAAATGAAGAGCAAACAATTTGGTAATACGAAATTAAACCCTTTTAAATTATATAAAATGTGGATGCCGAGATACTTTCAGCATATTAAAATCAAACAAGGACAAAGGACATCCAAATATAGTCCTTGCCCCATTATATTACGATCAGTTTTAATAAAACGGAAAATATAAAATTGCTTTCTTTGTTGTTAAGGCAAAGTTCGATGGAGTCAAGGTTCTCAAATTTGCAAGGCCCCAAATTCGGTTTCGATATTATTTTTCTACGCCAAATTGTGTTCGTTTTTTCGAAACAATTATTTAAAAACGTTTTTATTTCAATTTGGTTCGTTGACTTCCAATAAAACTGGTTTATATATCGATTTGCACGTGCGACGAAAAATCAATATTAATGAATCGTTTGTTAGTTCGATAGTTTTCGAAGAGGTGTCGCTCTGATGCAGTTTTTGCTTGTTACCTTTAGAATTGTAACTTTTCTATTTTAATTTACCACGCTGGAACTTTATGTTCTTTGTTTTAATATTCGTTGTGAATAAATAACAAAAATAGTACTGTTTAACATTTGTAATTGTATCCTTTGTAATTAGGCTTGAAACCGAAAGGGTTGTTTAAGCTAAATAAGAGCTACAGTTCTTGTTAGTATTTAACTAATATTTATTATTATTGAACTAAAATTAAACTAATGCATTTCGACTAATTGGGTAAATGTTAGGTTTTATTCTGTTTACCAAGTACATTTAGTGCAATACTTTTTGCATTTAAATGTACCTCATCATTCTAAGGATTTGTTTCTAACTGAGTTAATTTGTAAAGCCATTATTTTCAATAATTTAATTATGTTGAACCAATACCATTGTACCTGTTCAAATTGTCCACTGTAATAACACTCAATTACAGGTATTATTTCTCTTCACAACATTCGAGTGGATGAGAAGTGCATTCAGTTAATCTTTTATGGCCCTACACTAAAACAGACGACCATTACATCATCAATTCAACATCCATTTGTACAACAAAAATTTATTTAGTCGCCCTCCAATTGCAACAACATCACAAGAACGGCGTAAAGCAAAGCTTGCGATAGCTACCCATTTAAAAAAAAGTCCCTACAACTAAAATAGTAAATCAATTTCGTTAAGATCAATACAAAAGTAATAAAATTAGAAGCAACTGCTACAAGCTCGCATAATCCATATAATGTACTCGACTTTGAGAAAAATTTATAACAAGTTAACTTTTGTTATTAAAAGCTCGTTTGAAACTTTCCAGCGAAATTTTCGTTTTATACATAAAAGTAGCAAGCGACTGCAAAAATTTACGTTTGAAAAAGTTCGACGATGTTCAGCGTTTAATGCTTTCAATTTGACAAGTTTTCATGGGTTTTTTTTGGAAATTAGTCAAAAACTGGTCGTTAGCTTTTAATCACAAGATGTTTGTTTGGATCAGGACCGAAGTTATTTATTTATTTATGGATGTGTGAGTGTTTTTTCATTATAGGGATTGACTGTTTACATTTTAATACGAAATTTGTGTTGCATGTTGTAAGGCAATTGTAAGGACCGTTATCTAAATTGAAATTCGGGTCAATTATTAGTAGAACAATGGGATGTCCTGACACTTGAACGGTCTGCACACAGCAGTTCTTAGTTCAATAGAGCCTAATCAAATTATATATTGATAAGTGGACTGTTAGTTTGATGATTAATTTTAAAAATAATAGGAATTTAATTAATTCCTTATTGTGTGGCATTTTTGTAGTTATTTAATTTAATTTTAGATTCACAATGATTGAAAAAGCTCTCAGCATGGCCTTTGTCTTAAATATTACAGCATAGAAAAGTAATTTTGTTCGTTCCCATGTTTCATTTTATGAAGAGTGCGTTTTTATTAATGTTTCACAGCTTACACAAGGAGAACGGTAATTCTCACTATGTGACATGGGGATTATTACCATGCGGTATGGTAACCAGACCTATTTGTAAAGAAATGGGATAAATTACTGTTTAGCATGGGACTCATGAATCCTCTACTGGAGATTTCTACAACGTTACATGGTAGTCCTAGCAACCAAGTGACATGGGAGCCATAGCAACCGTGCGACATGGTAGCCATAGCAACCGTGTAACGTGATAGAAATCACCATGTGTAGTGAACATTACTTGCTATACATTATTTACTATATTCTGACTTAAGATATGTTTTTTATTACATTGTAGCTTTTGAATTTTTTGGACGTCTCAGGAAAAGTAGAACTTGTAATCAATTTGAAGAAGTAAATACAGTCGAACCTCGATAAGTCGAAGTCGAAGGGACAGCAAAAATAATTCGTCATATCAAAAACTCGAGTTACCAAAAGAAGTTCAGTTAAATACTTTCGTATATATACATCATTCATTTTTTATAGAAAATAACCAAAATTGATCTACAATTATTAACATTATTTATTTTTATTAAGACCCTAAAAAATATACTTATTTACATATTATTTACTGTTAAATTTAAAGTAATCTAAAATGGTCTTTTGCTTTATTGCTCCAAAATGTTACGTTTCTACAAATTTTTCTAATGATCTTACCGATAATAATATATCTGTAGGAACATCTTCTTGAGCAGATAGGAATAGAGAAATAGTATCTATTGTTGAAGGGATGTTTACTGTAACATCTGTATCACTTTCACTTTCACATTTTTTCTTATTTTCTTCTAGCACTTTACTTATAATGCTTTCATCGCTAGGAATTTCAGCAACTTCCAAATCTTTATCAACGTTGACATTTGTTATTTCTATCTTCAGCAGCTACAATTAGGTCTCTGTTTTTTAAAATAGTTGATAAAGTGTTTGCGGGAATACCAAAATCTTTAGCTATATCCTTTTTTCTTTTGAGCCCACGTTCCACTTCTTTTATAAGACTAATTTTCTCCCTTATGGTTAAACTTTTTAATTTTCGTTTACACTCCATGTTAATATGTAAATAATTTTAGAAAAAGTATTAAACTTTTTTGGATTTTCTGTTATACTCTGTTACAAACTATAAATAACGTAAAACACATTTGTTAGTCTTCGTAGTCGACGAATAACTGGCAAATTGAAAACTAAAATGCAAAAATAGTTTCTTTTTTTGTAAAATAAACGGTAAAACCATCTCAAAAATTTATAACTGTTCATAAGGCATTTAAACATAAATTAGTTTTTAAATCCAATTGAAGTGCCGCCGTCAAAACATTCTTGTAGTATAAACCTTTTATTTGTGGTTAACAATAGAACTTTTAAAGCATCAATAACACCAAACCAAGCCTTCGTTAATCCTCTCTCAGGTAGCGAAATTTTTAGAAAAGTTGTAAAATTTAACTTCGAGTCATCGACCTATTCACTAATGTAAACTTGAATTTAATGAATTGTAAAACGCTTCGCCTAATTAAATAATTCGATTTATTAAATTTCGAGTTATTGACATAAAAATATTAACGTTGAGATAGGCAAGTCCTAGGGAAACTTGTTCGAGTTCGAGCTATAAAAAATTCGGCTTATTAGCGTTCGACTTATGGAAGTTCGACTGTATATAAACGGACATTCTTATTTTATTTAATAGCTTCTAATCAATAAAGGCTAAATTTAATTATTATTGTTTGAAATTGAGTGCTTTTCTAAATTGTGAATTAAAATTTCCCAAATTATAAAATCTTAGACTATTTCTTTAAGCGGTGTTTTTTATAACAGAACTCATATAAAACGTATGCTACAAAACTTTAAAAACGAATATGTAAATGGATATTATTATTATTATTAATAATTCCAAATTTATCAAGGATATATTTCATTATTTTTGTTGAAAATCGAACTCTTCAATTTTTAATGAAAACTTTTCAAAACATATTATATTTTTCGAATTTTTAGCGCATATATTTGATAAATATTTATAAAAAAAACATTAGTTAAACCGAAACTCTTATTTTTTAATAATTTTTAATTTACCAAGCAAAGACTATTATTCAAAACCTTTCACAACATAAAATCTTATTCTATTTTTTAACGCATTTCTTTTCATACAAAGTTTTATATGTCTTATATTTATAAAATAACCCAACTTTCGTACTACAATAATAAAAATTGGGACCGATTGTTAAAACTTTTAAACTTCTCTCTGGTCGAGATTTTCGATTGTGATTTTTAGCAGGCCTTTCGCATTTCCCTTTTTTTTTATTTACGATCCATTCGCTCAATAAGGACGAGCACCACACCGACTCCCGTTTATAAAATAACTCGCGCTTATAAACAAATAAACATTTAAAAATAACTCACGCAAGACAAAATCACTCGCATCCAGTTTGGTAGTCGAAGGCAAAGCAACGCAAAGCAAACAATTCACGCCGCGCTCCATTTATCAGTAGGCTCCACGATACCTCTACCAAAATGGAAGAAGAAGAGGATGAAATCACCGCCACGTCCAAAACGTCCTCCACTATCACCCTAACGCGACAAAGTTTTTCCACGCTAACCACCACCTCGACAACGGCCAGCACCAGCGAACAAGACATAGCGTCGGAGGTTTTGCCGCAATGCCAAATAGTGACGCACCAGGCCAGCGGCGATTCCTTAGAGAGCGAAGATTCAACATCGCACCGCTTCTCGTCGTCCCCCAGGTATTCCCGCTCCTGAGCAAATCGCCGCACTCGAGCTCGTCCCAAGAAGATTACGAGCTGGAAAAACATAATAAGGGCCAATTTCTGACAGCGGGGATTCGTACGGAAACAGCTCGCAGCATGGAGAGCCTGCGAACCGCCTCCAGGACCTACCATTCGACGAGCGAAAGGGACATGCGAAGATTTATCTCCGAGAGCGTCGAAACGAAGTCCTTGGAGAGCTTGGAAAGGGAGATCAAGCTCAAAAGACACGCGGTTAGCGGGGAAGGCGGAATGTTAACGTCTTCAGAGGAGCTGATCAGCGCCGAGAAGCGAAGGGGCCTGTGGTCCGGAAGAATGAAGGTTCCTCAACATTTAAGTTTGCCGCCCCCGACAGGATATTTGAGTTTGAGTCCCGGAGATAGAAGACTGACTATACTTTCGCCGCATTCGCCGCACAGGAGCGGGCACGACCTCTTTCACATGTCGCAAATTACGCTGAAGACGAGGAGAAAAAAAGCAATGATTTTGCCTAAGCTGGTTTTGCCTAGAAGCGACTCTGAAATCAGCGAGGTCTTTTCCGAGCACTGCGCCAGCACCGAGTAAGTGTGTTTTTCGGGGGCTTTCGCGATGCGACAGTTTGGAATTTAATTGGAATTGGGATTTAATGAAATTAAGCGTGATTGAAATAATGACGTTTGATCAAATAAGGGCTGCGATTGCGTCAATGGGATTTTTTAAAGCTGGCCCGATGTTTGTAGGGTTTGGTTTTAAATTGCGCGTGGAACAGATGTTGAGAAGGAAAGATTGATGGGTTTAATGCAGTGTTTCCCAACGTGGGGGCAATTTAAAGGTTTAGGTGGGCAATATCATTATTCAATTTGAAAACGTACTTGATTTTTAGTTATCTACCTATTATACAGGGTGTTTTACGACGAATTTACACTATCTATATCAGTGATCCTCAACCACTATGCCGCGGCACTTTTGTGTGCCGCGAAATTCTAAAAGTGGGCCGCCAAATTTTAGATATATAATTATGTTAATACTATTAAATAATATGATTTAAAAAGAAAAATCTTTTTAACAGGAATAAATATTTAAATCTATAAAAAGTAAATAATCTTTACTTATGTTTTTCTTTGTGTGCCGCCAAATTTTGAAATCGTTAAAAAAGGTTGAGAATCACTGATCTATATGTATATTACAAAAGTGCTTACACGATTTTTATAAAAATTGGTATAGAGAGTTAACAAGTTATGGCAAATTCATGGAAAATATTTTGACAGACATGCCACTTCCGGTTATACCGGAAGTGAACAGCAACTTTGTTATTTTAAATAGAACACTCTATGTATTATTAACTTTTCGGATTCTACGTTAAATTTTAATATTACTTTTTATACAATACCCTATACCTAAATTGTATTAATTTTTTTAATGAATAAGTTGTCAGTTTCAGACCCTTATATTAAAAATTCTATGTGAACATCCCCTATATCAAATAAAATAAGTCTTGTTGGGTTTATGAGTAGGAAGATCAAGCTAATTGGGGACCTGGCCAAAATTGCTATATTGTATACAGGGTTAGTAAAAAAAAGCGTAGAAAGGTGTAGAAAATAATAACACGACCTACTTTTAATAAGCAACAATAAAGCAGAAATAATAAAAACTCTTAAACTTTTGTTAATATCTCAAAAATGCTTAGGTTTAGGTATAGGAAAATACACATAAACTCCCTTATTTTTGGCCGTAGATTTCAGTAAAAAGAAAGATATTAGACTTTTTTGAAGTTGAACTTTCTACATCTTTTTTTGCTAACCCTGTATATAATAAAGCAATTTTGGACAGGTCCCCAATTAGCTTGATCATCCTACTCATTAACCTTTCAAAACTTATTTTATTTGGAATAGGGGATGTTCACATAGAATTTTTTAATATAAGGGTCTGAAACTGACAATTATTTATTAAAAAAAAATTAATATCTCTAAAAGTATACATTTTAGGTATAGCGTATTTTACATAGGGGAATATTAAAATTTAACGTAGAATCCGAAAAGTTAATAATATATAGGGTGTTCTATTTAAAATAACAAAGTTGCTGTTGTCTGTCAAAATATCTTCCATGAATTTGCTATAATTTGTTATCCCTCTATACCAATTTTTATAAAAATCGTGTTAGTAGTTTCCAATATATAGATAGATAGTGTAAGATTGTCGTGAAACACCCTGTATGTGTTGAAAAACTATTTATTTATTTTGCCTTAATAATATCATAGTGATTTCTTTCTAAAACCTAAATCTTGTGTCTTGAACAAGTTGTAATTAGGCTTCATATATAGAATAATTCAATTTTTAAATACAAAATAAAAAACCGGTGCGTGTACTCATGTACGCGCATTAGAAGTTATACTTCTTTTGTGTAACCAAAATAAATATAACCACGTGCAAAGATAAGTTCGATAAATACGGGGATGTGCGGGTTCGAGCGAAAAGTGGCACATTTCCGAGCGAGGGAAGCAAATGAAGCGCGACGCGGAGCGGAGCGCTTTATTTTCCCGAGATCGGAATGTGCCACTTTGAGCTCGAATGCGCACACTCGGTTTTAAGCACGATTCACAAGTATTAATTTACTTTCTTACTTCAACCGTTGAATTTTCGTTAGCAGAGCTAATATTTTACTCTCAACACGTCAAAAGAAGTATAACTTCGAAAATATTTATTCTACATAGAGGGCATTTAAATTCTAGAACGGTTTAGGTGGGGCATGTTAAAAAAAAGGTTGGGAAACACTGGTTTAATTGGAATTTAATTAGACTTTGATTCGGGTATCTAATTTTGGAAAATAAATCTAAATTCGAAAACACATTCAGAATTATTTTTTTTTAAATTTACCTACTTTTCCACATGACTAATTTGATTTTTTTTTACAGGTAAGTCTGCAATTTGTTTTGATCTTTTGGCTGCAGGGGTGAGTTTAATAAAATCATGTTTTGTATCTCTAATTTGGAATTTGATTCGGAACGTTGTCCTGGGATATTTTGAACACATGCAATTAATTGCAACGTGTTTGTCGTTATAATCCGATCTACTTAATTTATGAAATGATGCTGAAAATGGTGTTATACTAAACTGGATTTACGCTACATCGTATTGATTTAATCGTTCAATATTTAAATAACATTATTACACTCGGGGGATTTAACCTCTTCGGTTGATGGGCTAAAAGGGCTTAAAAGATTTATTTAAATCAACTTCTTACGGTTTGGTTTAAATATTTAATTGTAGTTTGTGGATATCGACTTATAACCACTTATAAAAGTTTTTCAAAAAAAACACATTAAAATAAAAATGAAATTGTTTAATTTTTAGATAAACTACGAAAGGAGACAATTGGACTGAGCAAAAACTTTCAATTCGTCCGTTCAATTAAACTAAATTCATATTGATTTAATTTTGAAATAACATAATTGTTTATAAAGAAGGAACTAATTTTTTTTTCAATAAAATAATCGTTCAAGTTCTTATTTTTACTTCTTGGAACGGGATTTTAATTTCAGTTATTGGTTAGGACCGCAGAGAAATGTTTTTGAAAAACTAATCATTAAAATAAAAATTTAATTACTTAATTTTTAATTAAATTTCAAAAGAAGGTAGGTATGCCGGCTCAAAGACTTGATTCATCTGCTTGATATTCATTCTTGATCTTATTTTAAACAAAAATAGATATTGGTAACAGTTCGTCAATTGCAAAAAGTATTAAAAATGCATTTGGACCTACCCCACATAAGGGTGGCCGAAGAAACGGGATGCCAACTTAAAAATAGACGTATTTACTTTGTAAACTTAAATATTTTTGTACTAAAATGCCTCTGTCGGCCATCCCGAACCAGTCCGGTTGCCTATTTGTAGGCAGCCCGTGTTGCTGCTGAGGTGGTGATTGTCGTTTGGGTCGCCTGTACGTGAATTTGAGAATCGAAAGCACAAACTACAATTTTGGAAGATTTCAGGTCCGTGCGATGTTGCCGAATCGTATTTTTTGCTCTTATTTAATAAATAAATCTTATAAACCGCATATCGATTTAATATTGATTTAATGTCTCCAGATTGTGTTTGCGTTGAGTCGAAGTTGATGTCTTCCGTCGGCGCTTTTACTAAAATCTATAGCACGACCAACTTGTTCGTTTTAATAAAATTATTTTACGGGGTGCAACTCGCCCGTAGTTGTTTAGAATATAATTGTCTGCAGCTCTGCTACAATTAAACAACCTTAATGTTTTAATTAAAGTGTAATATAGTTTACTTAACAAAGTTGCTAATTTTATTATGCAGCAGTCCCCAAATGCCTTTCGGATTTGCTTAGGTCGCATCGTCCATTACTCAGCTGTTTGTTGATTTATCGCAAATGGAATCGAGCTTATTTACTGTTCGTTAACGATTTATTTGTAATTACTTCCTAGAAAAACAAAATAATTTGCTGCGGCTGCCGATTTGAATAGTAAATGATTTTTATGTAATTGTAGGTTATTGTTTTCGATCGATAATCAAGTTTTAATTTATGTGAGAAGCTGAGTTGGTAATTTGGCGTTAACCCCTTTAGAGCTGAGGGATGGGATTATAGTAAAATGGTGTATTTATTAAATTAAATGATGGATTAATCTTTTTTAAATTGGAATAAATATTATTATTTCCGATAGCAATTGAATTAAGGATTTTGGTGCCCTCAGTGCTCTAGAGTCATTATATAACGCCCCCTGCCAATTGTTTATTAAGTTTTTGAAATAATTTGGAGAAATTTTCATAAAACACGATTTTGTTTTTTTATGGAACTAGATCAAAATCATAATGCTCTTGGTCCATCGAGCCGGATCAAAACAAATTAAATCATAACTAGTTGTCTTAAAACTATACGTATAGGAAAATTAATATTATCATGTTTTGCAAAAGGTTAAAAATAAAATCGTTGATTACTTTTTTAAACAAATTACTTTTTCGAAATGTTGATAATTTATAATAATATCTTTGGCATTGAATTCTTTAAAGTAGAAGACACTACTTTAAATCGATAGGATTTTTATTTCTTGCAATTTTAAATGGGGGTGGTTAATTAATAACCCAAAATAATTTTTCTAAATTTTTTGATAATGAATATTAGGATTCTCCTGTGCTCACGGCTCTCTCGGGCCGGGGACCCCCTTTGGTCGGGGGTCTCTGGTATTTTGTCCGTCTCGCCACCTTATTGTTACGCCACTGCTATATACTTTAGTAGGTACCTTAAATTAATTGAAAATTTTGTAATAAAAAATGTCAGGATCTTCACGTGCTCATGGCCCTCTCAGGCCGAGGGCCCCCTCGTATTTTACCCGTCCTGCAACCCTATTGTGCCACTGCAAGGGATTGTTTGTAATCGAAATTTTATGCGACTTGTACTTACTATTAGTACTTTTAATTTTTACTTTATTTCAAATGGCAAAAGGACTGCATTAAAAAGGCCTTTAACAAAATTTACATTGTATCAGGCACTTCCATATGTATTCATTCTTATTTTGTTAAACAATTGGTTGTTTATTGCAAAGAGTTATGTAAATATTTAATGCGAACATCATAATTAAATATTTGGGAAAACAACAATTAAACCGTTGTTTAATTTTTGTATGGCAAAACTCAATAATCGAACTTGTTATTAACAATTACAGCATATTTTTTAACTGTTTAATAGCAAATGATTCAATTTTATCTAACGGTATACTCTTGGCAATTGTAAGTTATTGTTTTCGATCGATAATCAAGTTTTAATTTATCTCAGAAGCTGATGTGGTAATTTGGCGTTAACCCCTTTAGAGCTGAGGGATGGGATCATAGTAAAATTGTGTATTTATTACATTAAATGATGGATTAATTTTTTTTTTCATTTGGGATAAATGTTATTATTTTAGATAGCAATTGAATTAAGTATTTTAGTGCCCCCAATGCCCTGAAATCATTATATAAAGCCCTCCTAATTATTTATTAAGTTTTTGAAATGATTTGGAGAAATCTTCTAGAAATTTTCATAAAACACAACCTATTTTGGTTTTTTATGGAACTGGATCAAAATCATAATCGTTTTGGTCCATCGAGCCGGATCAAAACAAGTTAAATCATAACTAGTTGTCGTCAAAATACATGTATAGGAAATTATCAGGTTTTGCAAAAGGCTAAAAATAATAATCGTTGATTACTTTTTTAAACAAATTGATTGTTCGAAATGCTGATAATTTATAATAATACCTTTGGCATTGAATTCTTTAAGGTCGAAGACACTACATTAAATCGATAAAATTTTTATTTCGTGCAATTTTAAATGGGGTGGTTAATTAATAACCCAAAATAATTTTCTAAATTTTTTGATAATGAATATTTGGATCTTCCTGTACTCACGGCTCTCTCGGGCCTCTTTGGTCGGGGGCACCTGGTATTTTCTCTGTCTTGCCATCTTATTGTTACGCCACTGCTATATACTTTAGTAGGTACCTTAAATTAATTGAAAATTTTTGTAATAACAAATGTCAGGATCTTCACGTGCAAACGGACCTCTCGGGCCGAGGGCCCTTTGGTATTTTACCCGTCTTGCCACCCCATTGTGCCATTGTAAGGGATTGTTTGTAATCGAAATTTTAGGGGACGTGTACTTACTATTAGTACTTTTAATTTTGCTTTATTTCAAATGGCAAAAGGACTGCTTTAAAAAGGCCTTGAACAACATTTCAATTGTATCATGCACTTCCATATGTATTCATTCTTATTCTGTTAAACAATTGGGTGTTTATTACAAAGGGCTATGGAAATATTTAATTAATATTTAAATATTTGGGAAAACAACAATTAAACCCTCGTTTAATTTTTGTATGGCAAAACTCATTAATCGAACTTGTCATTAACAATTACAGCGCATTTTTTAATTGTTTAAACAAGTATTTGTTGCTCCCCAAAGTGTAATTCAAAATTCCATTAAAAACGCAATGCAAATTAAGAAATCGTTTTAGCGTCAATCCAATGCATTTCGAGCGTACGGTTATCGTATTTTGCCCGGGGCTATAGCAAGCCGACCTTTAAAATTGCACGTAGCCGTGACGTCACCAGTCCACGTGGACTCGATATACACATGCCAAGAATTTTGCAAACGCTTTTGATTGGTTTATCGCAAAATTATCAACAATTCGATTGAAGGTTGCAAAAGCAGTGGGTGGGCTTGTTTATTGCCCGCTTTCGAACGTGCAGTATTTCGCGTGTGTTTATCGAGTGTGAACGTGGTGCCAAATTTGGGGACTTTCGATGGGAAAAAATCCATCCGGTGGCTGTGTGGTGCGGATCTAACCGGGAACGGGCGCTTCGAGACTTCAAAGGTAGACCATTTGTGATTTTGACTTTTGCAATAATCAACCTCTTGTATGTTTAATTATTTATTTAATGGCTTCAGAAAAGATTCGATTTAAAAAAAAAAGGATGTACAGAGGTTGATTGTTGTATCTACTGTTTTTTTGATTATTGTGTTTTTTCCCATTGATCGGCGCTATAGCACGCAGCGGGCTGTGGATACGGAGTTCCAAGCCCGCTATAGCTACTACTATCTTACATAAGGTTTTCGGCCCATATCAAATGAAGGCGATGCGATCTAACGAACCGCTTTAGATTCTTAGTTGTACTTTGTTAAATGGGCATCGATTTACCTAACGTTGTATTTTAAATAAGTTTATGGAGCAAAGTTTTAATGGAAACGTGAACGGCTTATTAATTGCGAGCGGGCAAAGTTGCAGTTTAATCCTTTAATAATACATGTGCTTATGCAATTTCGCAAAAAGTCACGCTCGATAGTCTCTCGTCGGGGTGCCTCGATACTCTCGCGTCGGGGCGCCTACATTTTTGGCCACGAATAATTAGTACCGTACAAAGTTGAATTTAATAATTAAGCTTGTTTCAATTCAAACGTGACTTTGTTATCTCGGCAACTAATGTATGGGGGATTTGTAGTGTACATCTTAAAACGGAAACTTAAGCTCGGATTATAGTTTTCCTTGTTTGGAGTATACTGCTTGATTATATTTGGCTCCGAAATTGTGTTTTACGGTGAACAAGTTAACAGATTACTTGGCAATATCTTGCGAGCATCCGCGACGGTATATGATTTTAGCAAACTTATTGATCAGAGATCGGAAGAATGTTTACGGCCAAGTCCTATCTTACCAAACTCCCTTATTTCACCCTGTAATATTTTATTTAAGGGGGTATTTTGGTGTAGAGGCACAAATTTCAGGTAATTTTTGAAGTGCCGTAAAAAAAGGCAATCAAATTTTTACTATCCATTTGTTCATAAGTTATTTATTAACGTTACAAGAATACAGAAAAAATAAAAAAAGTTAAAAATTACAAAAATTAGCAGCTGGAAAAGTGGGGGCTCTCAAAAAATTCGTACGTGACCATACCCACGATTCCAACCCTCCTAGCAATCTCAAACTAAAAAAAAAAAAAAGATTATTAATCTAGAGTAATGCGCAATGTCTGGAACTACGGAAAAGTTGAAAAAAAATTTTTTTTTCCATAAAATGGCGACTGCCTGAAAAAAAAACAATTTTTGTACCACTTTTTTTGACTTTTTCGATCTTTTTAAAAATAGAAAAATTGAAATTTGGGGATGAGGACAGTTCCAGATATAGAGAAGTCTATAAAGAAGACTCAAAATATTTCAAGTAAATCGGTCCTGTAGAACTTGAGAAATCATGGGTAAAATCCTTTTAAGAGCATATTCTTGAATGTCTAAACTTCAGAAATATGATAATAATTTTTTTTTCGATTTTTTCAAATTTCTAGACCAGAATACCCCCTTAATTAAATCAGAAGATTGCATCCTTCAAGGTAGTTCACTCGTGACAGTCGGAGGTAAAAATACAGATTTACAGTCAGTACGAAAAAATTAATACGCTGTCTTTCTAAAGTAGGCGACCAAATTTAAGAGTAGCCAGGGGATGTAATTCTGAAACAAAAAGTTTTTTGGCGTTTTCGTATCTGAGGCACATGTACTGAATTATTAATTAATTAATTAATTTCGATAGTCAATCAGAAGCAAGCTATAGCGGTAAGAAGAGTAGCGAGCTCCTGCCGTTCAAGCAAAGTGAGGGGAAGAGGGAATTTTTTTTTACACTACTTTTGCTAGCAAAAGGAGCCCCCATCTCCCAGATTTTATAAAAAAGATAAAACATCTCAAAAATAATTTAGTTTTCTCAATTTAAATTTTTAAATTAAATTTTTTTTTTAAAGTTTTAACAATAATCTTATTTAGGGGAGCTGGGGGTCTAAAATTATTGAAAGTTTGGTTGGGTAATACTTGAACGCTTCCCAGCGAAACTCGGCGGGAGCTGGCTACTCTCTTCTTGGCGCTATAGCTTGCTTCTGATTGGCTATCGAAATTAATTAATAACTTAGTACCTGGTCCTCAAGGTGGAAAACGCCAAAGGACTTTTCGTCTCAGAACTTCATCCCCTATCTACCCTTAAAATTTGGTCTCACCTTTTTGAGATACCATGTATATTCAATGGTTTTGTTAGACTGTTATTATGTACACTAGGATTTTTGAAAAAAAAAATAATTACTCAACATCTTGAGGTGGTCCACTGATTTTTTAAATTAAATTCAAGTTAAAATTCTTTAGAAACAAAAAAAAATTTTTTTGGCTTGTGTTCTTCAAATTTATCTAAAAATGAACAAATTTGATCGTTTCTAATTCAAAATTCACTTTAATGCCTAAGAAAAGTATGTTATTGTTTCGGAATTTTTTTGAAAACCGCAATAATGGCGATAGAAATTTTTTTCAAGTTAATAATTGTTAATGGGCAAGAAAGAGGACACTTCGCAGCTTCTGGAACACTTTTTTTTTTGTTTCATAAGAATTTTAACTTAAATTTAATTTAAAAAATGAGTGGGCCACCTCAAGATGTTGAGTAAAAAAATTTTTTTTTCGCTCCACCCTAATGTACACTTTAATCAATAATATCACTGTTTAGAAACACTCAAAAAATTTGATTTTTTAACGAAATAAATGTCACTTAGCTCAGTATCATAATGCAATTTCCTCGCATCCGTAGAAAAAACGAATTTACGAGCGAAGTACCTTAAAAAGGTACCCGTAAAAAAATTATGAGCTTTTCTCTCGGTCGATCCCTCTACACTTGTTTATATTTTTCGTCGGTTTTAAAGGAATAAAATTTGTGTGTACGTCGCTTGCAGAAAAAACGATTTATTCTCATCCATCACACGAAATTCGCGAATTTAACATAATTTACTTTTGCAAAGCGCGTTGCAGAACGTACACCACCACATTTTTCGCTTTATTAATGCGATTTGTACGAGCTGCAAAAATTAATAACCAATTTACTTGGCAATTAGAATATTCCTTATTAAAATGCATGTTAATAAATATTCAGGAGGGCGATTTTACTATTAAAAGCCAAGATTAAAAATACAATCTTAGGAAAAACACACTTCTAAAAGCGTTCATGCAAATTGCCAGTTAATTACAATAATTAAATGCGGAGAGAACTGTTATTTTTGTATATTCGTATGATGATAACGTATTATCTTCTTTGCTGTTACTGCTTTGTACGAGTTTATCTGAAAGCTTTGCATGTTATGCTAATTCGAGGAAAATAGTTTTCCCGTTTAGTTCAAGGTTCTTGATTCTTGGGCCGGCATAAATACATTCGAGCTCGCATAAATGGATTTATAATAATTGTTATAACTACAAAAGATGCATTTATGAATAATTTACACGAACATGTACACGGTGTTCGATTAGAATTGACTCCCTTGCTGCTGTGACTTAATTGCTTTCTTGACATCTTTGTTGGGGAGAAAGAAGCTTAATTTAGTTTCGAGTGTTAGTGTTATTTTCTAATATAAAAATCGTTATGGCTTCTATTTTTCATCGCATATAGCTCGCAATATTTTCTTATTCTTCTCAAGTACGCTCGAAGAGTAATGGTTATTGGGAAAGGGACCTCATTTCAACTAAAAAAATTTTACGATCAAACTTTTCAGGCTTAACGATAGCCAAAAATAAATATGCTTTATAAATAATAGGGTTTCGGGTTTATTTACATAAAATTACCGAATTCAGATTTTATGTTAATTAAAATTAACATGATGGTATAATGAAAATGTTATGTTGTTTTATTAAACGAACAAAAACAGTCTGGGATAGGTATATACTCGAACTCGTTTTTGCACGGTTGATTTCTTTTTGAAAAATTCATGTTAAAATATACATAGTGCATATGGAAAATAATAAGATTGATTTTTAGTATGGATCAAAGTATACTTATCATATTACTTGCAATATAATAAGTACTAAATCATGTAAATTACTTAGTTTCGTTCTATTCATTTTTTTTGCATAATATTTTTATTATTAATTCAAAAATTAAGATGTCGTTCAAAAATCTTATAAACTAAAGGAAATGTGGAGCTCCCAAATTTAATTATCCTAAATCTTAATAGGAAAATTATTAATCTTTGTTTTAAATATTGTTCTACAAAATTCAGCTTTAGGGCATTCGAGATTTTTGGATGTAGGTTGGTTCAAAAGGTCTCAATGTCAAAAAAATTAAACGCTGTCCAAAAATCTCTTAAATTAAAGGAATTGTGGATTTCCCAAATTTGAATATGTTAAATTTTAATAGGAAATTTTTCAATCTTTTTGTTAAATAATATTCTACAAAATTTTTACCTTAAGCCATTTGGGATTTTTGAACGTCCCTTAATCAAAAAAGTCTGGAGCACTCAAAAATTTAAAACCTCTTTCAAAAAACGTTTAGAGCTTAGAGCTCACAAATGTTTGGTATCGAAAATCAGTAATTTTTTTAATTTCGAGTTTATTTAAAGAAATCCCATGCAAAGTACACGTATATGGACACCGTGTAAAAAGAGTTTGAGTATATGTAATTAAAGTTTTTCAAAAAATTATATTTAATTAAACTTTTTATTTTTCTCAAGCGATTTTGTTTAAATTTTGGTCTTATTTTTTGGACTTTTGTTGACTGATCAATTATTTTAAATTTAAAAATTGTTTAATTTTCTGTGTGAAACAATTGGGAATAATCAAACTGCGAGATGAAAATTTTAAATTTGTCACCGATAAGGTATGCGGACGGGATATAAAATACATTTCTTCAGAAACTCTAGTAAAAAGCTCTTGATTTATGCATTACGTGGGGGTTAATAGATCAAGACCCAAAAAACAAATTTCCGCCATTTATCTTTTTTGCACTTCAGATAAATGGATGTTTTGTGTCCGTGCGGATTTTTCTTGTTTAAGATTCGTAATTGTGGTTGTCCGAGACCGAAATTTATTAAACAGGTCGTTTGATGAGCGCACTAACTTTTCTAAAAGAAAAATCCGGTCGAAACTTTCGCCTCGTTTGACTTTACAAAAGATGTTAAGAATTTCTTTTAATTTCGTTAATTAAATTTGGCGTATGGGAAGAAGGCGCGCACCCCTTTAGTTCTAATCAGGAGTTGAGTTTAATTAACGTTTACATTAACCGGTTAATTCTCTTTAGAATTTAACATTTTCGAGCACTTCCTTTTCGGCGGAGGAGCACTTCATGCATTATTTTCGTCCCATAGTTTGTGGGGGCTTCCGGTCGAAAACGTAAACAGTGCTCTAGAATTTAATAATTGCTAATTAAGAAGTGAGCTTTTTATTACGAAGCAATTTTCTAAAATGTAAAATTCTCATTTTGTTTATAAATAATGGATTTGATAGCATCTCTGAATTTAATAAGGAGACTATTCAGCCACTTAATTTAATTGAGGGTTATAGCAGCAAATCGGCGCTTTTATTAATTGGTTCATTTGCAAATTTAATATCGCCATTTAATATTCTACTAACGTAAATTGTGATATTTACTAAACCACCAACGCTTTGAGGTATAATGTAATCTTTCCATAAATTGTTATAAATAAAAACTTATGATTAATAGCAATTGATAATTTGTGGAACACTTTTGCTTTGAAATAGTTTTGGGAAAATACGTAGCGAGAGTGTTAAAATCCAATAACCATTAACTTCGAGGTGTAACTAAAGATGTATGGTCACAGTCGAACATAATGTCTTTATTAGCCAATTCTGACCGTTTATCTGTGATCACGTCCTCCAATTTCATGAGTTGTTGGCAGCAAACATCCAAATTGATCATTTGGTTGCTTTGTACCAGATCTAAATACACAAAACCTTTAGAAACTTACCAAATTGAAAACATGGTCTTTTTTTGATGGATTTTGGCTTTTACAGAGGCTTGTGCTTGCTCAGCTCGCTTGGTCCATGACAGTTTTCGATCAGTATCATTGTAGACAACCCATTTTTTATCACCAGCAATGATTTATGTTAAATACTGATTGATTTCGTTGTGTTTGAAATTAAAGTCAGTTTTGTTTAAAATATAAAATGAAGATTTAGAGAAAGTTTTATTGTGATTTCCCTTTCTTGGTCTTGTCCAAAAGAAATCATCCAATAAAAGTGTTTTACTTTAATTAGGGTTTTTAATTGCCGTTAATACGTATCCATAAAACGAATCGTTCAAATTTTTGATTGTGAACTGGACGAATTAAGCATTTGACGTTAAATTGTCAGATTTATTCTTGAAGCATCGCGTGCTTCGTTAGAAAAACCCGGTTAAATGTAATCTTTACAAAAGGTAAAGCTGTGGAAATGGTTAATTTGAAGAACTTTTTTATTTGTTCCTGCGGTTTTCAGAAACATACAAATCGACTCGTTTACTACATTTTCTCCTCTTGAAAATAACAGTCTCGCTTGAATTTGGAGCTTTTTTCTTCTACATTTCTGTTTGATCGGTTTTATTAAATTTAAGAAATGGTCGTAATTTGTTCGAAATCGGAATTTCAACGTGGAAACAGATTTCAATTAAAGGGAAATAAAAACAGTGCCTCTTAAAATCTGTTTTTCTGGAATGTTTCAAAGGGCAAATGCTTTTTTATTTTTAAATGGATGTTTAATTAAAATATACTTATAAACTTCATTGAAATTGACTGAAACAGGCATTAACCTAAGAGTGCATTGTTTTAGATTTTAAATTTCTAGAAAGAAATTTACCTGAATTACTATAAAAATAATTTGACTTAATAAGTACGTACAGTAAAACCTCAATTATCGCTGATTCGATATAACGCGGTGTGCTCGAGGTCTCAAAATAGCTCAAAATTTACGTCAGTTCAACTTCTTGTGATATATTTCAAAGTGATCTCGTTTAACGCTGTTTCGCGTAGCGCTAAGCGGGGTCTTACTGTATATGATAGTAAGTAACATAGAAATATTTTCTTTCGTGAAACATTTCCATGTTATTTTTTGATATTCGACTTTACTTTGCCTTTTAAGAATAACTTTAGCTTTGTTTGTATTTTATTTAATTGGATTTTTTTTAGAAATAGATTATCTCGCATAATATTTTCATTTCATTTAAATACATTTGGTCATTATTAATGCCGTCAGTTATCGATTCGGTAATTCTGACGGTTCGTCAATATTTTACTTATTTTACCTTTAATAGTGTGTACCAGGGCCGAGCTTAATCTGTTCTTAGGGTGGGACGGTAGGTTTGCAAGTTTTTTCAGTCAATTTCAGGCCCACGAAATCAAAAAAATTCGGAAAAATTAAAATCTGTCACACAATGCATTTTATATCTACTTCTACTTTAAATTCTGCTTTTAATATTAATGGCCACTTAAAACTTTGAAATTGCAGCGGTCGAATTAAAAATTAAGTTTTATTCTCAAAGCTCAAGTGTTATACTAATCCCGTCTAAAAATGTGTACTTGTAATTTCTATTGTCGCCGAAGTGTATTAAAAAGATAAACACTTTGTAAATATACGCTTATCAAAAGTTTACCATCAGGCCACGAATAGATATAGCTTTCCTTAATGTCACTGCATTGCTGCAGGTATAAAACATCACAGGTGACCTGTGACCTACATCGAGCTTTCTGTAGACATTGGTTTGCGACGGAAAACGAAGAAAATCAAACTACTTTAATATTCAAATGATGCCAAGCCTTTGTTCTTAGAACAACTTATTAAATTTGAACATATTTCAACTCGTAAGTAACAAGAAAAGTTTTCTAACTTGAATCATTCTTACTTTAAGTTATTTTTCTAATACCTTGTTGAACTGATTTAAGTAAATATGTAGTTTTTTTGAAAATCGTTTGATGTGCGATTGATTTTTTTAAATGTGGGGCATTATTAAAGCCGTTGAGATACGTTTTTAAAATTCAATGAAAAGCGACAAGGCGAATGCATTATTTGAATACAATTCAGTGCGACAAATTGTTTATTGTTCGAAAACGGCCGGTTTAATTTCAATACGGAATTCGCCAATCGAAAAGGCATTAAATTCGAGTGTATACGGGTCTCGGCGATTTTTTTAAATGGTTTTTTAATTTTTGTAAAATTATATAAAGCTTAGAGATGAAATATTTTAATTGACAAATTGATAAATGAGAAACATGGTCCCAATTTAGTTATAGTATGGAAAAAATGTCCCTTTTTGCTTTACTGAAAACCGCAGTTCAATATCTTTACTGGTTTTACAAAAAAAAAATTTTTGACTTGCAATACTGCAAACGATGAATTCGTTTGTAAAGTTGCAATACATAGCGAAACGACGGATTGCTTATTTCTCAAAAACGGATTGTTCTATTTGAATGTGGTTTTCGCCAATCGAAAAGGCACTAAATTTGAGTGGATACGGGTTTCGGCGATTTTTTTTAAATGATGTTTTAATTCCTGTAAAACTATATAAAACTTAGAGATGAAATATTTTAAATTGACAAATTAACAAATGAAAAAAAACGGTTTCAATTTAATTATAGTATGAAAAAAAATGTCCCTTTTTGACTTACCAAAAACCGCAGTTGAATATCTTTACTGGTTTTGCAAAAATAATTTTTTTACTGAAACGCTACGAACGATACCTTCGAATTCACTGTAGAAAAACATGTCTGAGCGACGGCTTGCTGTTTTCTCAAAAACAGATGATTTTATTTAAATACGGTTTTCGCCAATCGAAAGGGCATTAAATTTGAGTAGATACGGGTCCCGGCTTTTTTTTTTTTAAACGGTTTTTAATGAAATAATTTTTTTGATGAAATGTTATGAAGAAGTCTTTCAAATATATTGCAGAAACACATGTCGGAGCGACGGCCTGTTTATTTCTTTCATGCACGTGTTCCTCATTTGAGAACACACTAAATTTGAGTTTGTAGGGGCCTTACGATTTTTGTATTTTTACAACCAGATAAACATTTTAAATGTTATTGTTGAAATATTTTGAACTATTATTATCCGTTGAATAAAACTCTTCAGATTTGATAATAAAATGAAACAACAATTAGTCTTCTTTAATATAGTGAAAAGGCACATTGGAATATCACTAGCTATTGCCAAAAATATATATTTTTTTGAAATTTTAGAAACGTGGCAATTCGAAAACAGTAAATATACAAGCCCGTCGCTTACAAGTTCACAATTCATTTCACTAACCACAAAAAATCCAAAATCTTTATTTAAATGTATTTATAAATTACAGTAAAACCTTCATTTTACGGACACCTCTCGTAAAGGGGTGCCTCTTTACGGTGTAAAACTTTTTTGACGATTTTTGATGCTTTGTATGTGTTATAGTCCTTTTTCTTTGAGACGGACACCTTTCTTACACGGATAAAAATTTTATAACCATCGGTGTCCGAGTAGGAGAGGTTTTACTGTAAGTACAGTTTTTTAAATATTAATGTCTTGAAGGCAAAATGATAATATCTTTTACAGTTAACTACTCTTTCTAAATTACTACATCACATCAAAATTTAATTAGCAAAGGCTTTAACTAACAAGCAAATAATGTATTTATGTTATGGTTGGGTCGTGCCCAAGACACAAGCCACCCTTTTGTGTACGCAAAGCATTAAATGCCCTGCGAAAGTTCTAGAAAAGCACATTTATTAGTTCTCGCAGTCGCCGCCTAGTTCCCATGCCTCTCAAAATTTTGATCTTTGTTTATGTTGTGGAAATTATGTAAATTTTAATTTTGCCGAACTTTTTCTGTCGGGTCACGTACGGCATCGCTTGAATTATTTATATCGGGTTCAGATTCGAAAAGAACCCTTAAAAATTCTTTTGAATTCGTCTTATTATTAATATTTGAAAGTCGTAGGGCGTTTGGGATTTTAGCACTTTCGGCGAAGCTTTGAATTTATTTTCGGATCGAATTTTTGCAACTATTTAATACGTTTTATGGGTCTTATCAATTATGTATTTGTGGTGAAAAAAATAATGGTGTCCCTGCATGAAATTAATATCCTTCTCCCCCCTAATTGCACGTGGATAAATAACGCACGATAAAGCTCCATATTTTTTTTTTGAAATAAAAACAACTCGTTTGCAAAACATGTTCTAAACTCAAAAAACATATATGCCGCCGGTGAACTCGATATTATTTGTCTTCCTAAAGGTACTCCGCATTAATTATTGTAATTTTACCCGCATTTTCTGGATGTATTTGAATGGCAAACAAAAACTAATGGCACTGATAAATTATATTTATTGTTTACATCAAACTTTATAAATAATTGGTCTCGCGGCACCGGTAAATCAACAATTTTGCATATTAGCACTTGCCTTTTTATCTTTAATACAGTGGTTTTCAAACTTCATGTTGTTGTGTCTCTCTTAAAGAAAATTAGTCTGGCGTCTTGCTCCGGTACACCTATTTCTAGCTTTACACGGTAGATAGGTTACGGAGAAAACCGTGTAAATCGAAAATAAAGCAAAATATGCATAAATTGGTCAGGAACGTTTAGCAATTAGTTTTTTACACAAATATATTTTGGGGTAATAGCTAAAAAGTTTTCGGACCGCTGGCATATAGCTATTGCCCACTTAAATAGCGTGTAAATAGAGGGATAGGTATATTTCAGAAAACAATACAGCACATTTTTAAATGGAAAAAATGTGTTAATACAAAAAATTACACTTTTTGCTCCTCTCTGGGGAGCCCCCTCTCTCCCAGTTTGGAAATCACTGATCTAATAGCTATCTTGTTGGAGTGTTAATCAAATTTTATTGAAAACAAACCAATAACAGTTTTTTATAATTAATTACTACATTAATTACTTTTCGGGAGTTAATTTGTTAGAAAAAAAAAGGAAAGGGAATAAAAGATGCGTAAAGCTTATATCATTTAGCATTCACATAGCGAATTTAAAATGAAAACAAACATTCCGCATTACACAAAAGCAACGGGGAATAGTAAATTGCCTTAAAACAGTAGCCGGGTTTATTACGAAATAGTAAAAGGATATTTTTCCCCATTTTTCGGTACGAAAACAATCTATGCAATGCAATTTCTTTATCGTAAAGTATCCGACGAGTACATTTCAGGCGGTGCTTCGGCTGCAAATATTTAATAAAGCGGTGTTAAATATTTACTAAGGCAACTTTGTATACGACACGGTTACCAAACAGAATCTTTCATTAAATTTTCATAATAATTTGATGCTTTCGTGTAGCTCGGCTAACAAGAGTTTGCATCTTCGCTTGATTTGAATTTATAACGTTACCTAAATAGTGATGTCAAAGTAAATATTCATTTAACTGCAGCTTTGCTTTGATAGAATGGTATAAACGGGAATTTTCCTTCGGGGTTTTCAGGTTTGCTTGTGGACTTAACTTTGTTAAAACCGAATTCATTGTTTTTATGTCTGGTCACAGAGTAAAGTTGCTGAAATCGTACAAATTTCGGTTTTTTGTTTTGTATTTTAGTAGTAATTCAGAAGAAACTCATAAATAAAGAAGTAAATTAGTAGAATTTGGTTATTTGGCAGTTGCATAAGCTTTTTTGTCAGTTTAATTACAGTAGAACTCCAATTAACCGGATTCATGGGGATCTGACTCGATCCTGATAACCAAACATTCAGAAAATGAAAAAATAATTTCTTAAAAAAAGAATTGTACTGTTTGTCATGGTACATACATAAATTATCATTTCTGAAATATTTCGGATAATTGGAGTCCTACTGTACTTTTTATTTGCGGATGTCATTTTTGGAAAAGCACATTATTGATCAATTGGCATTTAAGAAATGCGCTTTTTGAGGTTTCTTAAATGGTACTGTTGTTTTTATTACGGGAACTTTGTGAATTTTTAAACCGTATTCGAATATCTCTTCTGATTTCTGCAAAAATTTATTTTACTCATGAATGCACTGCAGAAATACATATGGGATTGCATTTTTCTCAAAAACAGGTGGATGTATTTAAATGCGGTTTGCACCAATCGAAAAGGCATTAAATTTGAGTCGATACGGGTCTGTGGAGTTTTTTTAAACGGTTTTTTCATTTTCTAAATTCGAACGAAACTTGCAATTGAATTATTCTAAAGATTGTAATTGAAAAATTTGTAATTTGGTTCGTCTTCGAGAAAAACAGTTCAAATTTTCTGCTAATGTGAACTAAAAAATTACTTTTTAATTTACGGAAAACCGTACTTAAATATCTCGGCTGGTTTTGCAAAAATCATTTTTTTTTTAAATAGAGATACTACTGTAACAGATTTTCTTTTTAAAGATAACTTTGTACGAAAATATAATTATTTTTATTATTTAGCAATATCCAAAAAGCATTCGCTTAAAAGACATTCAGAAAATCGATAAACTTCTATTTTTTTTATTTAATTTAATATTCTTTAAACAAACCAACTGAATTACTATTTATTTTGCATTAACCTTCCGTGTACTAGGTGGGGTATACCTAACGTGAACAATTTTTTTTTGTTAAAACGGGACGTTTGGTAATCTTGCTTAAAACCGAGTGTGCACATTCGAGCTCAAAGTGGCACATTCCGATCTCGGGAAAATGAAGCGCGCCGCTCCGCGTCGCGCTTCATTTGCCTCCCTCGCTCGGAAATGTGCCACTTTTCGCTCGAATGCGCACATCCTTGTGTTTATTATATTAGTATAATTTACCGTGCGCTCCTTCAAATAAAAAAAAAATAATTTAATTTAATAAATATTGATATTATATTCAAAAAACGTATTTACTATAGCAATGAGTGGAAGGGAGCGAGAAGATACAATAATCTTGTCAATGCAAGTGAGAGGGAACGATTAAAATTATTCAATTAATTTTTTCTGTAATGTATTGGTCTAAATTATTGCGAATCATTAAGAAATTGCCGTGAAATTAATTTGTATTTCAATAAGGAGGCAAGAATGAAATTCTTGTTAGGTTTTCTTAATATTCGGTATCGTAATTGACACGTGTCATTGAAATTTGGTACTCAATGACTCAATAGTTTATAAGGTGAAAAAAAAGTTAGGTTTTTGTATTTTTATTAATGAAAGTCTATTCCAATGCATAATTAAATATGTGTTTTACTTAAACCTATTAATTATTAGTTATTAAAATATATTTCTTATCATTTAACTGTCATAAAATACAATTTTGGGGATTTTATGTCATTTTATTTTTGGGGTATGGCAAACCCTACCTAGTAAGGCATGTAACATTTAGTCACCTAGTATGCGGAAGGTTAAATCTATTATTATAAATTTTTAATAGGGTAAAACGTTTAGTGAATGACCGATTTCTTGGATCAAAAGGTATTTTGAGATGAAAAAAATAGTAAACAAATTAATAAACCCAAAACAGTTGTTCTATTTGAAATAAGATACTATTTTAATTATTTTAGTTATACACATCTTTACGATTTTTATTTTGTTTTTCACTTAAATGAAAAAGAAGACACAGAAGGTTGCATAAATAAATATATCATAAATATAACTAATTTTTTGTAATTGTTATAAACCTTCTTTTTCGTAACGGTCATTCACTGGTACAGGGCCACGGATTGAACGGTTCACCCCACTTACTTTGGCAAAATAGACTAGTTATTTGTTACAAAAACGATCCAAGCAACTTTCCTTTGACACCAACAAATTAAACTTGTACAAATCTTCATGCCATTTGTCGATCGCTCATCTGACCCGAGATTAAAAAACAAAACCCAAGATAAATACAAATAGGTAAACGTGTAACAATTGTTGGAAGCAATTAAGGATTCTTTCAAACACTGTACGTGGATAATTAAACGAGGTTCGTGACTGAAAGTATTTATCATTACCGCTAAACTTCTGTAATATCTTTAATCTCGTTCAGTTTTTTTTTTTACTCTAATTTACAAAAACGTTTCGAACAGTTTTAACCGTTTACCGATGATAATCAAGCCTTTAATGTAGAAATTAATTTGTTAAATTATCAAAGTTAAAAAAGTCTTTATTTAAACATCGGAGCCCGGAATAAATGTTTGAAGGAATCACGCGATTTGAGGAAGCACACATTTAGACGACAAGTTTTTTCTAATTAATGTTCTTCTGTGGTCTAATTGCGGGCGGAAGACAGAAATAAATTCGCTACACGTTGGGCTAGGTGAAAAATTCATTTTCTTTTTATTTAGGTTTTGGCAGTAGGCTTACAACTCGGAATTATGTTCCTTTGTGCGTTAGTTGCGTTATATTCTCGACACGCTATAAATAAGTTAGGTGGAATGCTTTTGATAATCAACAGAAGCAATGCTAATACCCAATTATTAATTATTTACGGATTTATAACGAACTGTATTTCTACTTGTTTTTGCCGCTTTAAAGCAGTGGTTTCCAAACTATATGATACTGCGTCTTGCTTTAAAAAAATTAGTTTTGAAGCCCCCCCACTATACACATTTAAATGAATGATTGAATTGTGCAGATTTTGCTATTTTTCGACTTACAGTTTTTTGGGAAACATGTCTTCCAATGAATTGTCTTAAGAAATAATTAAAAATACACATCTTCTATAGCAAAAAGAAACTATAATTTTTATATAAATCATTCTATTTTTGGTAACAATAAAGGACCCAAATTAAACTAAGAAAAATATACTATTTTTCTTTCCAGTTTTACGTTTTTATTTCAAGTGTTTCTATAATTGTTATTAATTTATTTATTAATAATGTTATAGTAACGGGGTTTTAAAATTCGAAAATATGGGACTTTTAATTATAATTTTTATATAAATCATTTTATTTTTGGTAACAATAAAGGACCCAAATTAAACTAAGAAAAATATACTATTTTTCTTTTTAGTTTTACGTTTTTATTTAAAGTGTTTCTATAATTGTTAATAATTTATTTATTATTAAAGTTATAGTAACGGGGTTTTAAAATTCGAAAATATGGGACTTTTAACTATAATTTTTATATAAATCATTCCATTTTTGATAACAATAAAGGATCCAAATTTAACTAAGAAAATTGTACTATTTTTCTTTCCAGTTTTACGTTTTTATTTAAAGTGTTTCTATAATTGTTAATAATTTATTTATTAATAAAGTTATAGTAACGGGGTTTCAAAATTCGAAGATATTGGACTTTTAACTATAATTTTTATATAAATCGTTCTATTTTTGGTAACAATAAAGGACCCAAATTAAACTAAGAAAAATGTACTATTTTTCTTTCCAGGTTACATTTTTATTTAAAGTGTTTCTATAATTGTCAATAATTTATTTATTTATTTATTAAGCACGATTCACAATAATTAATTCAATTTCTAAATAATTTTAATTAAAAATTACAGGACTATATTTACACCCAAAAACGTGTAAATGGAGGGATAGGTGTATTTCATACGATAATACAACACTGCCTCAATAGAAAAAATGTATTAATACAAAAAATGACAGTTTTGTTAGTCTATTTGTGTTCTTTTTAGTACTAGTCTGTTACTTCTCAGGGGGGCGCGCCCCACAGTTTGAAAACCACTGTTTTCAAGCGAAAGTAAAACACATACCACTTTGGTCGCCGTCGTCGAATATAACTCACCACATTTTCACAATTCGTAGATTCGTTTTAATACATTTTAAATTATAGTGGACTTGAAATTTTTGATCTTATTTCAGCACCTTTCAGACTTGCAGCTGAAAGAAGCTGTTTTCGGACGCATAAATCTGAATTTTTCGCATAACTTATTATATAAATAAATCGAACAGCTGTACGTGTTTGTTTACACTTCCTCATTCGCTAATCACCGAAGGATCTTAAAAACAGTCTTAACACGATTTTTGGCTCATCTATTTACTTGCGGCTTCTTCAAAACAAACCTCTAAAATAGCGCGTCATTCTAAATTCTTCGGCGGTGTGCTTTATTGGTTTTTCGCCTACTTTTAATTCGTCGGCGAAAATTTTAATTTTATTGCGCCATAAAGTGTGTTGGAAATGAGGGCAAGTGTTGGTTTTTTTTTCGAAAAAAAATACGGGTTCGTAATTAAATTCTGAAGAAGGGGCGCGTTTGTGTATGTGTGCGCATATTTAGATACGGCCTTTGAATATTATGAAGACGCTTTTTTGCTTTTTCGTGTGGGATCAAAAGAATATACAACGATCTTGAATAAATTTACCCCTAGAAGTTCACTGCTTTTCTATTTTGAATAAAATTGAATCTTGAAGTGCTTTAACTATATCTATAAGTATTTTCTTTGTGCGTTTTCTCTATTTGTATAGAATTGAATATATTTTTGCTATTTTTAATTGATTTTAAAATAAGAGATGTAACGGTAGCACTACAGTAGACCCGCGGTAATCCGGCGCCCTTTGTAAACAAAATTGAGAATCCGACACCGTTTTGCAAAACATTTGTCGGCTTGCCGAGGGGCGCCTGTATAATTCTTTAAATAATTATGGTTACAGTATGAAGTTAGCTAAGGGGTATTTATTTAGCATATTTAAAGCGCTTTATTTGAAACTTTAAATCGAAAAGACATTAAATTCAGATAATTGGGATTAAATAACCAATTTGTTTAATAAAAATTAATTGTAGTAATGTCCCCAAAATGCCTTTGTTCTAAAATCTCATGGGATTTAATGTCGTGGTCGAAGAGTTATACGAAACTAACTGGCGATTTTCAAATTTAGATCACATAAAATCGTGCGTTAAAAGCCAATAAAATTTGTTTATTTTCTTACCGTTTCATGAGTTCAAAACGCTTTATTCGTGATATTTTCAGTACGATAATAATAAACATTTTATACACACAATTCGCCATAAAGTTGTTAGTAGCTATTGAAATTGAAAAGAAAAATAAACCAATATTATTAACGATAAATTCCCAAATTTAATTTGTTTATTTATTCCCAATTTTTTACGCTTGGTTTTGGGAATATTTCGTGGTACAAGACTCCGATGAAAATCTCATGATTCGATGAAATCAATCTTTGAACCCTCGAAGCGTATTTATATTCAAATTTAATGTTAATTTTGAGTTTTATGAAAATTTCCTATTTTGCCATGGCTAGTATCTTGTTACCTGGTTGACTTTAAGTATTAATTTAAATTTTTTTGAGATTTTTTAAATTGAATATTCATAATTTGCTTAGTCGCACTCCCTAATATATTTAATTTCCAATTAACAGACCTGAAGTTGGCAATAAATCCTAATCAAATAAATCCGTTTATGTTAATTATTTTAATTGGCCATTTCCTACGATAAATCATAATTTCTCCGCCGAAAATGAGTTTCTAATTATATTTTATGTGGCAATTCGAAATCGATTTTCAGCGCTGAAAAGCTACCGCAACGCCATCGGTCTCGAAACGGCCGAACCTTCTATTTCGAGCTTTTCACGAAACGGGAGGAAAGCTCGTCCTTGTTGCCGGCTACGAAGTGTAGGTGGCGTTGTGGTAGCCGTTAGATGGAAATTGTAAAGCTCGAAAACGAGAAATGATTTGTAAAATTAATTCGGAGGTAATTTTTTTTGCAAGGGAAATTGAAATGATTGATTTTTGGAAAATAAAATTAAAACAGGTTTGTGATGCGATAATGAAACAATAATATCGTTTGAATTGTACTTGTGGCGCTCTGACCTTATTGTTTTCATTAGGGGTTGTTTCGTATAGCCATTGTGTTAATTTCGTACACCCTTCGTACTATTCCATGTTGCCTGTCTGTTAATTTTAGTTGCTTGTTTGATAATGTAATTTAGGGTTGAAATGTAGGACTTGTATTCGAATTTAAAAACTTGTTTGTTTCCATTACAAAATAATTTAATTACCGTCGTTCGCTTTGTTAATGCTTTGTTCAAAACGTCCAATTCTTGCATTCAAAAAAAGCAGAAGAAAGAAAGCAAAAAGGAACAATAATAAAATTAGAAAACTTCGTTAATCTTATGGTCGAAATGAAAACAAACAGGCTCGTTTGAAGTTTTACGACTGTCAAAATTAGTCTACGTTGCGGAATTCTTCAAACATTTTCACATAGTCTGAGATTCCGTTGGCTTCGACAGCAATTCTTGAAATGTTACAAGTCGAAGGAGAATAGGTCGATACTTAAAAAAATCCGCGGATTTGCCAGCCTTTCGGCAATTCAGATTTAATAAGGGCATTTAAATTCAAGAGACGCGACCGTTTAATTTATTCACAAATTCAACTTTCCTCTGATTTTTAATTACTTTTAAATTCGGCCTGTTGGATTTTTAATTAAGCTTTACATTGAAAAAAAATCGGCCTTTTATCTTGGATTAAATTGGGGCTGTGTTTGATACACAACTACGTACAGTGAGTTTCGCAAAAAGTTGGATAATGTTTAATATTTAAAATAATAGACATTGTGTAGGTGCGTACATAGGTAATTATTTTTATTAGTAAAAACTAAGCAGGCAATCTATGTGGCGCGCACACACCTAACGAAATTTCGAGAGCTGTCTAAAAAAGTAAATTAATTATTGTGAATCACGCTTAAAACTGAGTGTGCACATTCGAGCTCAAAGTGGCACATTCCGATCTCGGGAAAATGAAGCGCGCCGCTCCGCGTCGCGCTTCATTTGCCTCCCTCGCTCGGAAATGTGCCACTTTTCGCTCGAATGCGCACATCCTCGTATTTATTTAATTTAGTTATATTAATTTTTACACGTGCTTATATTTAATTTAATTACGCCAAAGAAGTATAACTTCTAATGCACGTGCACCGGTTGTTTTAAATACAAATGTTTTGTTGCGATAGCTGCAGGAAAAAGAACAATCGAGCATTGTATTCGAGGAAGAATTATAAAATCATCTAATTCTAAAAAAGTGTTTTCGAGTTTTTGGTGGGGTCAAATATTTGTTGATACACCCTGTATAATTGAAATAAAGCATTTTGAATTAAAAATCTTCGATTTTTAAAACCTCGTTATTATATATTTATTAATTTGGGTCCTTTATTATTACCAAAAATAGAATGATTTATATAAAAATTATAGTTAAAAGTCCAATATAATCGAATTTTCAAACCCTGTTACTATTACTTTATAAATAAATAAATTATTAACAATTATAGAAACACTTTAAATAAAAACGTAAAACCGGAAAGAAAAATAGTACATTTTTGTTAGTTTAATTTAGGTCTTTTTATGTTACCACAAATAGAATTATTTATATAAAAATTATAGTTAAAAGTCCCGTATTTTCGAATTTTGAAACCCCGTTATTATAACTTTATTAATAAATAAATTATTAACAATTATAGAAACACTTTAAATAAAAATGTAAAACCGGAAAGAAAAATAGTACATTTTTCTTAGTTTAATTTAGGTGTTTTATTGTTAGCAAAACTAGAATGATTTATATAAAAATTATAGTTAAAAGTCCAATATATTCGAATTTTGAAACCCCGTTACTATTACTTTATAAATAAATAAATTATTAACAATTATAGAAACACTTTAAATAAAAACGTAAAACCGGAAAGAAAAATAGTACATTTTTGTTAGTTTAATTTAGGTCTTTTTATGTTACCACAAATAGAATTATTTATATAAAAATTATAGTTAAAAGTCCCGTATTTTCGAATTTTGAAACCCCGTTATTATAACTTTATTAATAAATAAATTATTAACAATTATAGAAACACTTTAAATAAAAATGTAAAACCGGAAAGAAAAATAGTACATTTTTCTTAGTTTAATTTAGGTGTTTTATTGTTAGCAAAAATAGAATGATTTATATAAAAATTATAGGTAAAAGTCCCATATTTTCGAATTTTGAAACCCCGTTATTATAACTTTATTAATAAATAAATTATTAACAATTATAAAAACACTTTAAATAAAACGTAAAACTGGAAAGAAAAATAGTACATTTTTCTTAGTTTAATTTACGTCCTTTATTGTTACCAAAAATAGAATCATTTATATAAAAATTTTAATTAAAAGTTCAATATTTTCGAATTTTGAAACACCGTTATTATATTTTTATTAATAAATAAATTATTAAAATTATAGAAACACTTTAAATATCGGTTTTATGTTCTAAAAACCGTTTTTACCATAGCAATGAGTGGAAGGGAGCGAAAAGATACGACAATCTCGACAATGCGAGCGAGATGAAACAATTAAAAGTAATTTAGTTATACCAAAGAAGTATAACTGCTAACGCACCTATACATATAAGTACACGCATTGTTTTTTTTTTTTACTATTACAAACAAAATAACAAGAAATTCTACTAAAAACATTTATAATTTAATTTTTGCCTATTGGGTGATCAAACACTGATCACAAAATAAGTTGAACAGCAATTAGTAACAAATTACCAATTTCGTCACAAGATTTGCCCTTGGTATGGTTAGAAACAAATTGTCTTTTGTGCTTGAACTCTTTTAATAACTACGTACTCTCCAACTTCTTTTGTGATCAGTTTTTGCGTACCCAATACATTAAAATTAAATATTAAACATTATTAGTACAATTTCTTGTTATTTTGTTGGTAACAGTAAATAATTATGTGCGTACCAACATAATGTATATTATTTTAAACATTAAACATTGGGTTAAAAATAATTTTTAGTGAATTCGTGCAAAACATCGCAAGTGTCCAACTTTTTATGCGACTCGCTGTACATACATTTAATATTGTTGATTTAGTTGTTTTACGTAAAACGTTAAGGGTCGAAAGTAGAGCTTTTTTTACAACGATGGGAGCAAAGCGGGAACCTCACTATCGCCCGGAGGGAGTCAGCAACCCCACGGTTCCACATTCTCTGATAAACGGTCCAAAGGCTCGCGCGGGGGCGGGCGGGATGCTGGAAACCCTCCAAAATGGCTGTGGACTAGTAAGGGTTACCTCCGTCGGCGTCTCTGGCGTTGTTCGCGCCCTCAGTACTCCGCACCCCTTTCAAACTAGCGGCTACTATATTTTAGTGTACCGTGTGTGATTTGTAAACAAATCCTTTCCATTAAATGTTTGCGTTTCGCATAATTTTCGCGTCGTAATTTTTTTATGGGGCGAGCGTCGATTTTTTTGCCCGGCGCCCCCTTAAAGCGTTTATATGAAAACTCGCGGCGCTCGACTCCCCCGATTTAATTTCGAAATCGGGAGTATCGGATCGGATGGCAATTAATTAGTTGAACAGCTCCAGCGGCACATGCAAACAGCGAATCGATGTATTGCAAACATTAAAATCGTGTAAACATTCGTGACTGAACCCCGATTAGGTGCACATAACGTAGGTATATGAATTTGTACAAATTGCGGCCGAAAAAATAATTTAGGAAACGAGCTTAAAAAAGCAAACTTAAAAGCTCCCCGTGCTCTCATGTTCTGACGTCATCGTTCTCTCGACGCTCGATATTTTATTAACCTCCTCTTTGGGTCAATCGAGAGCTTCACGAGATGATTTTTTTCTTTGCCTAAGTGAATGCGAAACTGGGCGCGAAATTGGTCTTCCGGAAGAGCAAAAAAAAATTGCGACGAAATGTCCGAATGAATTTGTAGGCGGTGTGACCGAGTCCTCTTTGTTGACTGTGCAATTGTGAACTTCCGGTGTGATAATAGCAAAGAGAGCAATATGTTGGACGGTGTTAATTAAAAGGACGTTAAGCGCACGGATGCCCCGCAATGCGCTTTTGCATTCGGTCAACAATGCAGAGCACAATGGTGAGCTTGCATTGCTGAACTTGCTGAACCATGGGTCAGGATTGGTGCGCTAGGAAAAAGCGAAAGCGCACGGGAAGCTCGTGTTGTCCCTGCGGACCAGGACTCAGGGTCCATCCTTCACGGTAATTACACATTTTATAATAATCAATAGCTGTCCCCCCGACAGGGCCCGGAACTCGAAAAAATCATTTATCACCTCCTGGCGGTTTAAAGTTTAAAAAAGGCTGGAGAAAATCAATATTTAATATTCTGCAGAAAATAAATTTCGGCATTACGTTTCTCTGCGCTTGATGCCAGATCGCCGGCACCATTAAAATTGCGCCTTCGAGTTTGCCTAAGATTTATTTAATTTGGGATTTCACTTTCGTTCGGCTTTCCGATTTTCTTTGATGTTCGCTCGCGCTTTGGACTCATTGAATGGGGGGATGATTTTCGGTGTGCTGACCTACAGTAAAAAATAACTCGTTAACTCTGCCTCGTAATTTATTTTTACTCGTCGTCTTACGTTAATAAATAGTTCCGTTTCCATAATTAGCTCTAAAAACAAACCAAGGCTGAATTGGAATCAATACTCGATGAAAACATCTCGGTCTTTCATTTGTAGGGTACACACTTCTAATCGGGGAAAATCTGAGAATGGTTTTTTTTTATATGTTGACCTTTAACAAAAGGTTTTTTAAATGGATCTGATGAAAATTGAAGTACAGTACGGTATCGTTTAGTGCAGTGGTCGGCAACCTTGTAATCCAAAAGAGCCAAATATAGACAATACACAATTAAAATATATCCTTTGACTCCTAAGATTTATTTTATCAAATTTCGATGATGGCATTGTGCTTTCTCAATTTTTTTTCAAATTAATCCACAGTGTGGAAGAGCCGCAGGTTGCCGACCCCTGCATTAGACGAAACAGCATTTTAATAATTTTAATTATTCTCTCTCACTTGCAATGACGAAATTGTTGTATCTTTTCGCTCCCTTCTACTCATTGCTATGGTAATATGATTTTTGAACATAAAGTGGATATTTACTCAATTGAATTGAAATTTATGATTTGAAAAAGCTTAGGATAAAGTAGACAAATGCAATAAATACAAGGATGTGCGCATTCGAGCGAAAAGTGGCACATTTCCGAGCGAGGGAGGCAAATGAAGCGCGACGCGGAGCGGCGCGCTTCATTTTCCCGAGATCGGAATGTGCCACTTTGAGCTCGAATGTGCACACTCGGTTTTAAGCGCGATTCACAATAATTTAGGTCAATAAATAATGACGATTAATTTTAATCGTTCCCTCTCACTCGTACTGACAAGAATATCGTATCTTTTCGCAAGTGTGGAAGAGCCGCATGTGGCTCGCGAGCCGCAGGTTGCCGACCCCTGGTTTAGTGTGATCTTATTAAGTAATGGGGAAGCAAAAATATAATTCAAATGACTATATTGTCAAAAATAAGATTGTTTAGGGAAAGAATCATGCGTATAACAATTAAATCGGTAGACCTTCTGAAATTCCAAAAATTCATTTTTTTGAGTGTTATTTTAATATTTTATTGAAATGTAACAAATGAGACTTCGGGCATGACATAGCAAAACGACGAATTGTTTATTGCTCGAAAACGGGGTGTTTAAATTAAATACGGTTTTCGCCAATCGAAAGAGTATTAAATTTCAGTAGACACGGGTCTTTGCGATTTTTTTTAAATTGGTTTTTGGTTTTTTTCATAAGCGATTAAATGTGAAAGTTACAATATTTTTGTAATTCTAATTGAAAAGGTTAGTCTTTGAGATAAACGGTTCAAATTTGGTAGTAATATAAAACAAATATTGATTTTTAATTGTGCGAAAACGGCATTTGAATATCTTCACTAGTTTAGTAAAAATTATTTTTTTTCTACCGTGCTACGAACCGCACCTTTGAACGCACTATGAAAATACATGTCTGTGCGACATCTGACTTATTGCTCCAAAACAGATGGGCTTATTTGAATGCGGTTTTCGGCAATCGAAAATACATTAAATTTGAGCGGATACGTGTCTTTGGGATTTTTTCTTAATTGATGTTTTGTTTTTCTAAAACCGAATGAAACTTAAAGTTGTATTATTCTAAGGTTGCTAATTGAAAATATTGCAATTACGTTAGCTTTCGAGAAAAACGATTCACATTTTTTGCTAATATAAAACAGATATCCTTTTTCAATTTAGTCGACACCGCATTCGAAAATTTTTACTGGTTTTTCAAAAATTAATGTTTTTCTAGCATGCTAAGAAACAATGATTTTGTAAGCATTGATTAATATGGTTTTTTTTAATATTTCGCTTATTTTTCAAAATTTTATAGAAGTATTATATATCATTGAAATCCAAAAAAATAAGCTATTTAAAATTAAAAATTTTCAAGTAGGCGCCTATTTGATTTAACAAAGTTATAGGCCAAAACGGCAACAAATGTGAGCCAAAAAAAAAATTGAGTTTACCATCGGAATGTACGCAAAAAAGTGTCTTAAGAAAGTGTTTTCAAAATTCTTCTATCTGAACTAATAAAAAAGTTAGCAATTTTGCACTTGGTGGAAACTCCAGGTTTTTCACCATTTTGACGAAAACCTTTGTTCTATATTAAAATTCGTATTTTTTGAATATCTTCTTTATTTTTCCAGATTTTTCTAGACTATTACATATCGTTGAAATCGGAAAAAAATAAGCTATCCAATGATGCAAAAATTAAAATAGGCGCCTACTTGATTTAACGAATTTAGCGGTGCAAAAAAAGCAATTGAGCGTCGCAAAAATTTTTTGATCCCGCCATCGCAAAGAGCGCAAAAAAGTGCCCTAAGAAAGTGTTTTTAAAATTTTTCTATCTCAGTTATTTTAGCAACTACGAATTTTTATATTATTTAATTGATCCCATCACTTTTAATTCTATTTAGACCGTCGAGTTTTTAAATGGAATTTCGCTTTTTCTTATTATGCATCACAATTAGTATTGCTAATAATAAATAATCGCAACCCTATTTTAGTTGCAACTGTGGAAAGCTAAAAATGAAACGCCATTAATTATCTTATCTGGACGTGACATAAAATAGCGTGAATTCTCTCATAAAGGTTTTACCAACATTTAGGTGTGTTCGTGACTCCCGAGGGATGTAAATGTAATAAAAAAAAGAACTTTACATTTGCATAGAATTGTTCATAGAATGGAAGGAGGAAATACCAATTACGTGCCGCCTACGTCACTGCTTTATTGTTAAAAGCAAAAATCCATAAAGGGTTGTTATTTTAATTAATCATATTATTGCATGGCATTAAAGCCTTTCTAAAATGATTAAAATAGAAATTAGCGAAATGATAGAAGTGGGGTGGCAGAAAAAATTGCTCGAAATTAAAGTGCTTTGTTAACCAAACGGACACACCTGACGTCGAATCCCTAATACCTTCATAAAGCCCTTTTAAAAGATGTAATTATTTTCCTCGATTCGCAAAACTCGTTTGCACCTATTTATGCCTAATTGAAATCTAAATTCGCTCCCTAATAAATCCTTAATAAAACTTAATACATAATACGTATTTTTCTTGAGCCAAATATTAAATGTGACAAGCGTTTCGTAACCGGATTTTTAAAAATTTAATGGAAAAGCTTTCGCATCTCTGGAATTTCTAGCTCGAGAAGTTTTCAATTAAATTTCTATTGGCGTTTTAAGAAACTATTGATTCGAAATGGCTTTCACTACGTTGGGGCAGGTCGCGAAATACGTACATCGTTTCCTCAATAATTGATTTAACACTTTGGGGATGATTTAACCCTTTCGCAGACCAAATCGTTTTAATAGCGATCAAGGCGTTTATAAGAAAGTTGTGCGAAGGGATTGCGACTTCGTAATTGGGAAATGCGAGATTTTTGTAATGGGGGAGGAATTTTTATCATTTCTCGACAATGTCTTATGAAATTGCGGAAGGATGCGGAAGCAACAAACGTACACGATATTGCTCAATCTGCCTTTCGGGGTAGTTTTCCCTTGTAGAGTACCAGGTTCCACTCATCCACAAACGAGGGTAGGTAAGGACTAAAAGGACTATGGACTTGCGCAAAGGGCGGCAGTCATGGCGGCTGCGGCACGACACGCTGCAGGACGAGCTATTTTCCTGCTGAACTTTTCTGTTGCGCATCTAGACTTATTATTTTTTAATGAGTAGTGCGGTTTTTATCATCCACGCTATTTTAAGTGGTTTTACTTTTGAACGAACGCCCTCATGTCAATTTTGAAAATAGCCGCGTAGAGTAGTTATCGGTTTCGGTTTTAAAACAGGACCAATTTTAAATGTTAATGTGCGACATTTCGTGCAAGGGGGTTATGTCTAATTTTAATCTTGTATTTTTAACTCGCAAAGAGTGAGAGGACCCGAGGACCTTACAAATGCGCCTTCGGTTGTTGTGTTTCGAAGGAAAACATCGACCAGCAACGTTCAAATCAAATTTATTCTTCTATTAGTAGGGCTTAGGAAGCTATTTTTAATATGGTACACTTCACTTTTACGAGTGAGAACGAAATATGAATTGATATTGTTGATTTGCTGCATGGAGATGATGGCTCATCTGGGATGATCTGCAGAAGAAGTAGTTTTATAAACAAATCCCCGCCGACAACAATGCACGCAATCAAAATGGCGCGTTAAAAGTTATAGACAAAGTGCGATTTGCAAAGTGATTGAATAATGTTAAACGAAATAAACTGAGGAGAGACGCATGTGCTGTGATTTGGGCGCTTTTATGTAGGAAGCTCTTGCAGAGATGGATTGTGCGTAAGTGCGTGCCTTCTTCATGGGGCTCGTGCGTCGTGGACGGATGACAATCTCCAGGCGTGCAGAGGCCCTCCACACCAGATCGATATAGGCAGGGCACCGTTGCACCTCGTTCCAATAATATACACCACCACCACTGCAACTCCAATTGCTGTTACCATTCGCAACTCTCGACCGTCATGGAAGCTCCATAGAGTCCCGACCGAATAATGCTGACCTTATTGTTTCTGTTATGGTCCCTCGTACGCCGCATCAAAAACTCCCCGTACCTAGCCTCAGCGCCCTCAGCCTCTCCCGTCCCAACCCCAGAGCTTCCTACGGCCTCCCCGACACCTTCACCTTCTCCTGAAAATCTCCAGCCTTCGCGAACGCCGTCCCCCGAACCGGAGCCCCCCAGCGAAGAAGTCTCTTCTTTCACGCGCACCACCGAGAGTCGTCCGTCGTTCATGTCTTCCAGATACTCCTCGATTGGGATATCTCGAGATTCGTCGATCGAAATTGGCTCGGAGAGTCGCCCTTCGGTGACGAGCCTGTCCTCCTATTCAACGTCTTCGAGGAGATACGAAATTGTCGGTCAGAGATCGATCGATTCGCGAGCTAGCATCACGAGCTTATGGTCCTCGGACACGTCGAGAAGAGATTCTGGAGCCATCCCCGAGCACGAGGTCGATTCTGGCGATTCGAGGACGTCGTTCGCTTCGGTGACCAGCATGGCGTCTTCGGACGGCTCCAGAAGACATTCCGATAGCGTGAATCGGAGGAGAAGGTCCTCGTCGAGGAACTCCCAAGTTAGGAGGCACACGCGGAGGTATCCAATTATTGGTGATAGGAGACGGACCACTGGAAGGTTCGTGCTTGAAATTTGAACGAGTTTGTGGAAGATTGGAAGTTAAATGTAAATCCTGAGGGATGGCCACGGATCCATCTGATCTTTTTATTTCTAATTTTCAACAACGGATATTTCTTAATGAAATGCGTCCTCTTTAAAAGGGGGACGAGTTTAATTTTTTTTATTGCGAAAGGTTGCTTTTTGTGAACGGCGTCTAATTGCGTCCCTTTTTTTACGTGAAAAGAGAAGATAATTAAAAAGTCGCATTGTTATAAAGCGATACAAATTTTTTATTTAAAAGGTATTTTGAATGCTCTAACAACGTTCTAATGCGCTCAGCCGTGAATTGTTGCGAAACGTAATCGGTTTCAACGTTTCTAGAAATCATCTCTCGGGAATATTCTATCAAGTTTTTGCTTGAAAATGTTGCCAACAATACGAACAAATTTAATTTATATTAATTTGGTTCTATAATCTTTTTAATCAATTTTCGAAGAAGTTTTTTGAATTGGATTTGGTTGTAGGGAGTTCTTCGTCGGTTGACCAACGCGCAGAATTTTGATCGAGTGCTTTTTCTTTCAACTTTCACTTTTTCTATTAAGCTTTGCTCCATAAATCAGCCATCAATTTTCTGTAGAAAATCTAATATTGATTTAAGTTTTAAATAACTAATTAAAAACGTAGGAGATTTGCATATTCAAATAAATTCATTGTTAGGGAGCAATGTTAATTTTTGCCGAACTCTTTCGCGAAGAAATCAATTAATTTTATCTTAAAATTTTTAATTAAAAGCTATTGATTTAGAATATATATATGATAAGTATATTATTACATTATATACTATATGCTATATTATACTATACTATATATATTATATATTATTTGAAATAATAATAACACAGGCCAACCAAAAAAATGTTTGTAAAAACTTTTTATACCAATTCACCTAAATCTTATGTATTTTTGGGTGCTGAAACCGAATTTGGTATCCAAGTTTTTTTATCACCTTCAGAGCTCTCACAATATGAGATCGATTGTATATTTTAAAATAGAGAAATTGATACAAAAAAATTAAATAAAGCATAGTTTTTTAATTAGGTAACAATTTTTACTTATGATAATTTTAAATTACTACAATTTAAATAATCTTTTTTCTTCTTCCTCATGTTTTAGACTTCATTAGTCCATTACGTTACTCGTTTTATATAGGGTGGTTTTGTATTTGGTTGGACCATCTTTTTCTAGGTCGGCCTACGTTTCTTCTACCTCTGGGCCCGTACTACCAAAACAAATATACCATATATTTGTTTTGGGATACGTTTTTCATCCATTCTTTGCAGGTATTGTAGCCAAAGAATGGAAAACTGCAAAAATTGTCCCCATATTTCAGAAAGGCAACAGGGGACTACATGAAAATTATAGAGGAATCTGTTTATTAAATTCAACCTATAAAATATACTCTAAAATAATCAATAAACGGCTCAGAAAAGTACCGGTTTTGGACACGTTAGGCCCAGTTTTAGACACTTGAGTAATTTTGTTAAAATAACTTAAAAAATACGAAAAAAACATTATTGATGTTTTTATTGTAGTTAAAGATATATTAATTACACTTATTGCAGTATCGATAATTCTTATATTTCACATTTGTCAAAATAAAGTGGAAAATGTCCACAACTGGTACAGTGTCCAAAACCGGTGCTTCTACCCTATTAGAAGAACAAACGGGATTCAGGAAAGGCAGGTCATGCACTGATAATATGTATTAGCAACCTTATAACATAAGGATTTATTGCCAACCTAATAACATTTCAATGATTAAAAATATTCTTTTTTACATTTTAATTAATAAAACATTTTTTTTTTAATATTGAAATGTGGGCAATTGGCGGGTGATTCGACTTTTTTATGATTATTTTCGGAATCAGCACACAAAATAATACAGGAATTAGGTAAAATTATTAAAAAAGTTTTTTCATCGTTGGCCTGTGTAATTAATTGAGTGTAAAAGTACTAATAAGATGGATACGATCATATCGAAATAGACCGAAATATTTTTTTCGGTTCAGTTCCGGTTTTCGTTCCGGCAAAATAGCGGTTTCGTTCGGTTTTCAGTTTTGGTTCACAGCCCCAAAAAATTGCTTTAAAAAAATTTATTATATTATTTATTATTGTAAGCAAGCGGAGTATGTTTTTTCTTTTTATGTAGATTTTAATAGAATTTCAAACTGGGCATAACGAAATTTTTTAATCGAATAAATTAGAGCGAATCAAGCAGAAAAATAAATAAAACGTAACCGGCAGTGATGCGAAGGAAATCGAAAACAATGCTTGTAATTAAAAGAAAACACGAGGGCGAATTAAAAATCCAAACACTCTTTAAAAACAACCCCGAAATATCGATTGCAAGAAGTTTAAATACAGCAAATCCTATTTGGTATAGTTTCGAATTACGCACTAATTAAACTTGATTAGATTTATTAGGAACTTGCTAGGTTTTCGTTTTGATTCTTGCGAAAAATATTTTTATCTAAAATTGTTTTAATTTATTCGATTGAAACGCTTTCGTGTTTTTGTTGTGCATACGTCAGAAGTAATTAATTAACTTATGGGGATGTTCGGGAAAATTTTATTAATTATATGAACATGTCTAATAGCAAAAAGGGTGAATAACCCAACGAATATGTAGCACACCGTGCCGGTTATTTCTACAATGAATAATGTAATTAAATGTTTGGGGGGAAATGTTTGTATACAGTTAAAGTGTCCCTCGAGACCACAATCACAGAATGATCGATAAGGTAATTAAATAGTGTCAACGCGTTTTATAAAATGCAAATAGCAAATACCGATTCTACTTTTAATGCATTAAAAGCATTCACCATTATCTAATCTGCTAAAAATTTAATTTTACAAAAACATTAAAGTTAGTACGAGTACTGCGTCATCGGAGGATATTAAAAAACATTACCCGCGTGCTTTTATTAAAAATCTCAAAAGCTCCAAATTGATCTACATAAATTGTTATGTACCCATTCGGAAAGGTTTCGTTTTATTAAAATTAATAAATAAACAATGTCTCGCGAAAAAAAGGAATCTGTAAAGGGAAAGGCGTCGTTCGTTCTTGAACTTTTTGGGGCCAATTTAGACTTTGCCTTCGTAGAAAAAGTTATAGCAGTTATTTTTTTTTGTTTTAAATGACTTTGATTCATTATTTTAAAAAATACTTGAAAAGTTTGCTTCGGAGAGGGATTCGGAGCAAAGCTCACAGTAATTATTTTTTTATTAAAAATTTATATTAAATTACCGAAGTTTTGTTTGAAAAAACATCGTACAAATAACAATTAGAGTTGTACTTTAATTAGATAGTTACAGATTTTCTAAATTTAAAAATTAAGTTTTTAGTGTTACTTCAACGTATCAGACTTTCGGCTATTGAAACGACAAATTGTTTATTGCTTGAACACGGGTTGTTTAATTGAAATGCGGTCTTCGCCAGTCGAAAGAGAATTAAATTTGAGTGAATACGGGTCTTGGCGATTTTTTTTTTAAATTAATTTGTATATTTTCACAAGCGGTGGAAATCGAGAGTTAAAATGTAATTAAAACAATTACAAATTAGTTAATCTCTGGCAAAAACAGTTTCAAATGTGCGTTATTTATGTGCAAATTATTCCTTTTTAATATAGTGAAAACTGCATTGAAATGTCTGCCGGTTTTGAAAAAATTAATGTTTTTTTGAAATGCTGCGAACGACACTTTTGAATAAACTGGAGATATACATGTCGGGGCGACGGATTGCTTATTTCTCGATAGCAGATGGTTCTATTTAAATGCGGTTTTCAGTAATAGAAAGAGAACTAAATTTTAGCGCATACGGGTCTTGGCGTTTTTTTTTTAAATTAATATTTTGATTTCTACAAGCGGTAGAAATCGAGAGTTAAAATATTTCACAAAATGCAATTAAAACAATTACAAATTAGTTAATCTCTTGCAAAAACAGTTTCAAATGTGCGTTATTTATGTACAAATTATTCCTTTTTAATATAGTAAAAACTGTATCGAAATGTCTTTGCTGGTTTTAAAAAAATTAATGTTTTTCTGAAATGCTGCGAACGACACTTTCGAATAAACTAGAGATATACATGTCGGGGCGACGGATTGCTTATTTCTCGATAGCAGATTGTTCTTTTTAAATGCGGTCTTCACTAATCGAAAGAGAACTAAATTTGAGCGAATACGGGTCTCGACGGTTTTTTTTTAATTTAATTTTTATATTTCCACAAGCAGTTGAAAACGAGAGTTAAAATATCTTAGAAAATGTAATTAAAACAATTACAAATTAGTTAATCTTTGCTAACAACGGTTGCAAATTTGTGATATTGTGTACAAATTATTCCTTTTTGATTTAGTAAAACTTGCAATGAAGTGCCTTGATTGGTTTTGAAAAAAATCATGTTTTTCTCAAGTGTTGCGAACGACACTTTCGAATAAACTGGAAATATACATGTCGGGGCGACGGATTGCTTATTTCTCAATAGCATATGGTTGTATTTAAATGCGGTCTTTACTAATCGAAAGAGAACTAAATTTGAGCAAATACGGGTCCCAGCGATTTTTTTAAAATTTAATTTTTATATATCCCTAAGCAGTTGAAAACGAGAATTAAAATATTTTAGAAAATGTAATTAAAACAATTACAAGTTAGTTAATCTTTGACAACAACGGTTGCAAATTTGTGATATTGTGTACAAATGATTTCTTTTTAATTTAGTAAAAATGGCAATGAAGTGTTTTTGCTGGTTTTGAAAAAATTCAGGTTTTTCTAAAATGCTGCGAACGACACTTTTGAATAAACTGGAGAAATGCTTGTCGGAGCGACGGATTGCTTATTTCTTAAGAGCAGATGGTTCCATTTAAATGCGGTTTTCGCGAATCGAAAAGGCATTCGATTTGAGTAGATACGGCTTCTGGTGATTTTTTTTAAATGACTTGGTTTTTCCACAATTAAAAGTTGAATTGTTCTAAAGATTGTAACTCAAAAATTTGTGTCCACCGCGAAACACAGGTCAGATACCCCTATTTAATTTACTAAAAAATGAATTTGAATGTCCTTCCTGATTTTTCAAAATGTGTATATTTTTCTTTTAATTTTTTTTTTGTAAAGAAGGTTATTAAATTGGTACGCACTTACATCACAGATATATCTATGGCACTCGAAGATACTTTTCATACACTTAATTATATTATAAATATATATATGTCTACAAATGGTATAGTGTCTAAAACTGGTGTTTCTCTTCTATTTAATGTTTAATCACGAGATTAATTATATATTATATTTTTAATATAGAGAAAAATATTTTTCGGTTCAGTTCCGGCAAAAATCATGTTTTTTTTCGGTTTTTCGATTTTTCGGTTCGGTTTTGGTTCGAAGCTTTATTTAGCAGCCAACCATTGAGTTCGAAGTTGATAAAAAATCAATTAACAATATTGAAAAGTAATTAATCTAAAAAGCAAATGTATCGAGATAAGAGTCGCATTTTTTGAGGTCTTAATGCATTTATTAAAACAATTAAGCTTATCTTTTTCAATGTAATTCCAGTAAGAAAACAACTCACAAATCGCGCTCTATTTAAACAAGAAAAACCAAACTATAAATAGATCAATAATAACACGTTAGAGATTTGTTTAGAATTATGGAACAAAGTAAAATTGGGTTACCCTTTGGAGAGAGTTCTATTTGCTGGGATTTGTGGCATAAAAGCATGTCATTATTCCATTTTGGTAAAGTTTTCCGACACTAATAACACGTGTATATGACAAGTGTGACGTACAAATCAAAAGGATCAATACTTTCGCATTTGAAAAAAGTCCTTTTTAATTTCCTCTTCGAATAAAACCCTAATTTTTGCGGTTCCGCCGCCGGCACCGCCAACTTTATTGAAAATAAATCGGCGAACCCGCTTCTGCGATTTTTAAATTACATCAAAAATAAATCGAACTGTTTACTTTTCTCGATGTAAATTAATTAGTTATTTTGCAATTGGATTAATCTCACCTTGCTCTATCTATAGCACAATTTTTATACAAACAGACTATAAAAATAATCGGCGAGCTCTCTCGATTGCCTTAAGCTGGACCGTAAAACGAGCATTTCGTTCTACGATAGGGCCCATTTTAAACAACACACAAGATAACGTATCTCGCGATAATAATTAACCGATTAACTTGTGTTCTGTGTGTAATATTGAGCTATAGTGATAATCGTGTCTCCTAAATGTTCTCACGGCTTTCATCCACCTTTCGAAATGCCCATCAATTTAAATCACAGAACTTTCTACGTTCAATGTGCGACGTACAGACGAAATTCCGATTTTATACCTCGAAAAGTTGAAATCAAAGGGATACAAAAGATCTTGTCGTAGTACGAAACGTTCATCACATCGAAACCATGTAGATTTACTAATGTGAGTTATCTTTTTTCAGCTTTGACGTGGAAAATGGAGCAAGTCCTGGCAGAAGTCCTTTGGACGGGGCCGCTTCTCCGTCGGCGGGGCTGGTCCTCCAAAATCTACCCCAAAGAAGGGAGAGCTTTCTATATCGGTCAGACAGCGATTTTGAAATGTCTCCAAAATCGATGTCCAGGAATTCATCCATCGCCAGCGAAAGGTCAGTAATTTTATGGTTTTTACTCGCCTTCTCAACAAACGTACTTTGTGCGCTGAATTGAACCGATTCAGATAATTGAGCTTAAAAACGTAATTACAATTCGCAAATCAAACATTTACTTTAATCAAAGTCCGCCGAATAGTTCTACTGCTGCTTCTGATAAGATTCGAGTAGATCAATAGTTTATTTACTTAGCCCTGCAATTTATGGCTTCATTTTTGTATATGAATAAGTAGAAAAGCAGAAACCGATCGCTTTTTCAAATTGTACCGCTTAGCCGAGTTTCGAACCGGTTTTCCTCTACATTTCCCGAGACCAACTTCCAGCTCGCGAACACAGAGCGCGCCGCTCGTTCCGTTTGCGCATCAAACGAAAATTGTTTTTCTTTTTTAGGAATCGATACGATACGGACTTTCGCATAAAGATATTTCTATTTGTGTAGAAATTTATTTATAAAAGCTTGGAACGCTTTTTTTTTAAGAGGATTGGTTCGATTTTGTATAAAGGGCAGGTTGTTTTTCGAATTTAATTGCAATTAAAAACGAATGGAAAACACTTATTTGAGTGGAAATTTAAAAAATTAGTCGCGAACAAGCCGAAGGTGAGAAGTGGAGGCTGGAAGGTCCCGGGAAAATCGATCATTTTCGGTCTCCTCTTCCCCTTTTGCTCCCTTTCAATTAAAAGATTACGGATTAATAATATTGTAAATAGCTTTGATTGAGGAAATTATGCACAACTTCACGAGCCGAAGCTTTATTTAGTTAAGCTTTGCTCTCGCTCTGCGGAATATGATTTTTACTACTGTTTTGCAGATTCAAGGAGACAGAAAGCGTGTTGGAAAGATCGTATGTACTCTTGATACGTATTTTTGGATTGTTTTTTTTTGCACTACACGTAGCTAGAACTTTTTAGTACTGTTGTTTGGTGACCAGCGATTTTTTTTTACTTAGCAAGGCATGTTGTGGAGTGTTTTCACATTCTGCTTGTTTGATGTGTTTCGAATGCCATTTTTATTGCGTTTCCGACCCGTTTGTAGTGCAACAATTGTGCGAAGAGTAGTTGACACCGTTTCCTTATTAGTTTTAAAAGTTCTCCACGAATTCCTCTTCGAGAATAGTTGAGAAATTCCATAAAGTCCCACAGACTGGAGAGATAAATCAATTTATGTGAAAGTGGGAGAGACTTGGGCTTTTTTCTCTAAAAGCAAAGGTTTAATTTAATTAATGAAAGAACTTATGTAAGCTGAATTTTGATTATTAGAAACTAATGACATCGTCATTGGGAAAATAATATTCTGAAATAACTCTTCAAAAGCACTAAATTAGTGATTTGGTGCTTTTGGTATAAATACACTCTTGTAAGTTTTAGTTGCCCATTCACTTACAGTTTGCTTATAGTCCAGACCTGCAGATGGGTCAATGTCAATACATATATAGACATATGGAGTCTATTGTTTCCCAATGTGGGTCCCACGCCCCCACATGGGGGCAATTTTAGGATTTAGGAAAGTAATATCATTATTTAAGGGCACAATTTGAAAACGTACTTGATTTTTAGTTATTTACCCATTATATGTTTTTTGAAAATTTATTTATTGTTTTCTTTTAAATGATTTTCTAGTGATTTCTTGGTAAAACCTAAATCTTGTGCGTTGAACAAGTTGTACATCGCTTTTATTTATGGAATGATTAAATTTTTAACCCCTTGACATACAAAAAAAACCGAATTTGATGAGTCCGAAAAAAACTATTAATTTGGCTCAACTTAACTGTTATGAGCATACACAAATAACATAAAATAAATAATTAATAGGTTTAAAGCATTTTGAAATATGTAGAGCAGTGTTTCTCAACCTTTTGTTAACGTTCCCAACCTAAGTCAGTCTAAAATTTCGATGCCCCTCCTATGTAACATATAAATATTTTTTTATATTTAAAAATTCAATTATTCCATAAATGAAACCTAATTACAACTTGTGCAACACACAAGATTTAGGTTTTAGCAAGAAATCACTAGAAAATTATTAAGAAAAAGAAACAATAAGTAAATTTTCAAAACATAAACTAAAAATCAAGTGCGTTTTCAAATTGTTCCCTTGAATAATGATATTGCCCTCCCAAACATTTAAATTGCCCCATGTGGCGGGTTGGGAAACACTGATATAGAGTAAATAGACATTTTTTAAACATTTTAAAACGTTTTCTGCCTGGCCTCTTTTTTTTTCCTATTTATTGAAGACAGTTCTTGACGTCTTAGAGACTTCAAAATCTACAATGACACCCTAAATCAGCGGTCGGTAACCTTTTTCGATCGGCGGGCCATTTACAAAATATATTTTTTTATGCGGGCCGCATATTCAAATGTAACTTAAATAGGGCTATACGAGTATAAATATTATTAAAAATAAATATAGAAAAATTGTATTTTTTATTGACATGCTATAATAACAATAATGTCAGAGAACAAAAAATTTACAATTCTTGAAAGGGAAAAAAAGAAAATACAATTCCAATTACATATGTATAAATATGTAAATATAAAATATATAAAATATTAAGGAAACTAGTTTATCTTTCATTTTATTCATTCATTAAAATTCAATGCCGTTTTTGTTCTTGTATAGTGTTTGATAATTTATTTAAGTCCGGTTGTGTTTGGGATTTTGAGATCCTCAACAAGTTTTGTAAAATTTCTTCCGTCAACCTCATTCTAAATTTTGATTTCATGAAATTCATTCTTGAAAATGTTTGTACGCATTTCTCCTAAAATTATATTGGTGTTTTTGGCGGGCCGCGCAAAAGGGTACAAAGGGTCCCATGAGGCCCTTGGGCCGCAGGTTGCCGACCCCTACCCTAAATGATTGACGTCTCCCAGACGTCATTGTATGTCAAGGGGTTAATAATGTAAATATAAAACTCTCGATTGCAATAATTTAACAAAATCCTACATAAAATCAAAATTTACTGTTTCAGAAACTATTTTTTTTAAGGCCAACGTAGTAAAACGAAGATGTGCGCATTCGAGCGAAAAGTGGCACATTTCCGAGCGAGGGAGGCAAATGAAGCGCGACGCGGAGCGGCGCGCTTCATTTTCCCGAGATCGGAATGTGCCACTTTGAGCTCGAATGCGCACACTCGGCTTTAAGCACAGTTCACAAGAATTAATTTACTTTCTGACAATTCGCAATTAAAAATTACAGAATTATATTAATAAAAAAAATCCTAAATCGCCAATTTTGTGCTTTGTAACAAAATTATTGTTGAAAGTAAACGGTCCCCCTTTTTCGGAACCTAAAATTGAAGACAAGGGGTTAAGTATAAAAAAAAAATTTATATGTTACATAGGGGGCATCAAAATTTTAGAATGACGTAGGTGGGGCATCTTAAAAAAAATGTTGGGAAACACTGATTTAAACTGATAGCTCGCATCTATCGACGGCCTGCATATGGTCTTTGAACTAAAAACATACAAATCTGCAGTTTTGGACTGCGGGCGAACTGCTAGTGAATTTTTTTAAGGTAAACACATAGTTTGGAAACCACTGCTTTAGTTGCTCAATGAATTGTACCAAAATAATTTTTTAATTCAACATTTCAGAAGACGCGCCCATTATCGAACAATTTCTTGTCTTGCGTTTCAAGCTAAAGGGCGAATTAAAATTTAATCAAAAACGAAGCAATTAAAATTAACGATTGTTGAGAGTAAATTTTAATTTTATTAAAGAATAATTTGGATTTTGTAAGGAAAGCAAATCGATACCCATTTAGTTCATACAGTTCTTCAATTCGAAGATGAATTTTCCACTGAACTCTTCAGAACATTGCTTCTAAACTTTATACCACGAAAAAAAATGTCACATCGAAAGGGTCGGTACTAAAAATGGATTTCCACAAAATAAATATGCGCTTTCGCCCCAGCTACTTTTTCTGACTGAATAGAAATAAATACTTAAAGAGCTTTCGGTTATCGATTTTACACTCTAATTAATATATTCGGGTAACATCTTTAACTTTCATAGGTATTTCTGATATCTTTGATGTTCTTAAAAGGTTCTTCCAACTCTGTTTACTTTCGTATTTATTTGAGAAAATTTAAGGGGGGCTTAATTGATTTTTCGTCTTAAACTACCCCTTCATGTATTAAGCACTTTGTACACGTTATCAAAACGAGCAGAAAGAGTCCAATTCAAACCCAATTCCATCAACCTTGATGAAGGTGGTGTGCGTTGTGTGTGGGCAACAGTATTTTTGTAAGGCAGGTCAAGTAAAAGCGTTCGATTTTAATCTAAAATAGTCGGGATCGAGCGTTTCCGAACCTATTTAAATTTGCATTACTGTAATTAATTACGATTAAACCAAAGATACACTCAGGTCCACTAATTAGTCGAAATACACCGAATTATGGTTTCTCAAATTGAATTCGAGACTTGCTTCGACGAACCGTCGCGAAACGAGGTGCCTGGCAATCCAGGAGCTTGTTATTCTGCTCTAAGACAAGACAAATGTTAATTAGAACACTTTTAACCCCTTGACATACAAAAAAAATCGAATTTTTATGAGTCCGAAAAAAACTATTAATTTGGCTCAACTTAACTGTTATGAGCATACACAAATAACATAAAATAAATAATTAATAGTTTTAAAATATTTTGAAATATGTAGAGCAGTGTTTCCCAATCTTTTTTTAACATTTCCCACCTAAGTCATTCTAAAATTTTGATGCATATAATATATAACATATAAATATTTATTTATATTTAAAAATTGAATTATTCCATAAATGAAGCCTAATTACAACTTGTTCAAGACACAAGATTTAGGTTTTAGCAAGAAATCACTAGGAAATTATTAAGAAAAAAAAAACAATAAGTAAATTTTAAAACATAAACTAAAAATATTTTTATATCGATAGCTCGAACTTTTGATAACGCGAATTATTTTTAGTTTCTTTTCAACTTCGACCTATCGAGGTTTGACTGTATTTAATTTTATAAATTTAATATTTCTGAACAATTAAGATAATTTATTTATTGAGTTTTCTCCAATATTAATTTTATTTGAGTAAATTAATGATCTTCAAAGTTTTTTGAAAAACCACAAATTCTGTATTTACTCTATTTGAGTTTTCTGAAAATACACAATGATTTTTTCATCAAAATTTCCTTTTAAATTTACCGAATAAAGTTTTGTTTTATTCAATTTGTGTTATACAAAAAAAATTGATAATTAAAAATTTCTAAAGTTCTTAAATATATTTTAAAAATTTTCCAAGTTATTAATTTATTTAATTTGAGTTGTCTAAAAACTTAAAATAATTTATTCTTCGAGTTTACTTTAATAATTTTGCTAAATGTTTAAAACTGAATTTCATTCTATGTAAAAAAAAACCGGTGCATGTACTTATGTACGCACGTTAGAAGTAATACTTCTTTGGCGCGACTAAATTAAATATAACAACGCGCTATGTTGCGCTTGTGTATAGCTAGACCAGTGGTTATCAAACTATGTTACTGCGCATATGTCGTTTTATTTGAATACATTGCTATTTCCTTTTTAAATCCAAAAAGTAATTTAAACAAATTGAATAAATACGAAGATGTGCGCGTTCGAGCGAAAAGTGGCACATTTTCGAGCGAGGGAAGCAAATGAAGCGCGACGCGGAGCGGCGCGCTTCATTTTCCCGAGATCGGAAATGTGCCACTTTGAGCTCGAATGCGCACACTCGGCTTTAAGCACACTTTACAAGAATTAATTTACTCTCTGGACAATTCGCAATTAAATATTACAGAATTATATTAATAACAAAATTCCCAAATCGCCAATTTTGTGCCTTTTAACAAAATTATTGTTGAAAACAAACCTTTTTCGGAACATAAAATTGAATACAGTTCTTGACGTCTTAGAGACGTCAAAATCTACAATGACACCCTAAACGATTGACGTCCCCTATACGTCATTGTATGTCAAGGGGTTAACAGACTTTTTAATTATGTCTGCGATCTACAACAATATTTTTCGACGAAAATAGAAGACAAATCGCTTTTTTCTAACAATTCAAAGTTGAGCTTTTATTACACAAAATTCCAAACGGTCGTGGCTGAATTTTTTTAAAGCATAAAACGACTTTAGCGATTTTTCTTTTTTAGAATTTTCCGCCGTCTTTCGGTTGACAATTTTCAGAAAATCCTTTTTACATTAAATTGAAATTGAAACGTTCAGTTTTACGGGTCGTCGAATTTCGAAAACAATTACTCGACCTTTGTTGATACATTTTCGGTAAATAAATGTGCGCAACGTCGAAAAAAGAATCTAATTAAATGTTGTAGCATCGCTTCGGTTTGTTTTCGCGTTCGAAATTGTTTGATTTTGAACAAAATCAAAAATTACATATTGGTATAGTAATGTACAGTGGAACTCCAATTATCTGGTCTAATTGGGGGCCGGATAATTGACGATGGGATAGCTGGAGTTCAGATAATCGGAGTTCTACTGTACTTATCACTAATATCTTATTTATTTACTTTTTTTTCAACGAAAACCACGAAAAGGGCTGCGTATAAGGGATTTATTTTCACAACTGAAGAATTTCAACAATAAAGCTCAGCTTTTAGTGTTTAAAAGATTATATGGGGTTTGAGTTCTGAAGTTTACTTTTATTATTTTCCATTAAATTGCTTTCTTCTGCGGTGTCATTTCTTTTAGTGCATTTAAGAAGCTTTCAAGTTTTACAATTTTTATCGAGCTTATCTCTGGGGCGCCCTTTTTTTGATTTTCGTATGGCTTACTTGGTTCCTACCTGGCCTTTTATAAAATAACAATGCAGCAGGCATTAAAAGTTCTTCTGAAGTGCAATTTAGTTAATTGTCAGAATAATTCAAGCCCTGCGCACGTAATTTAAACAGTAATACGGATTAAGTAATTTAATACAAGTTTAAATTAGGAAATATTTTGCCTTGAAACATATGTAATGTGTGTAAGTACGTAGTTCATTAGTTTGCTTACGTTTCGCTCTGGTTTACAATTTTGTGAAAACCCTTTTGTGCACATTGGAATATTTCCATTTTATTATTCGCCTTTAATAAATCAAATTGCATTTGTCAACGCAAAGATCGCTAAAGATAAACCGTTTGTTTTAGAAACGATTTAAATAAATTAACTTTTGAACTTTACGTCTTCGAAAAATATTGAAAATTGACTAATTGGCTTGAATATTTAATGCGCACACGTATCGAAGGTATTTGCTTTATTCGATTTGCCCAACTACCTTTCGAGTTAGTTGCGAACTTCACGCTTGACTCGATTTATTTGATGTTAACTTAACGACGGTTAAATGTCGATTGATTGCGCCGACATTTCCAATTTGGTTGTGTGAAAACGATTTAAGCCGATTTTCCTAAGGAGCTTGTTATCGTAGCAGCTAGAAAACTATTTTCCGAAATCGAATAACTCGATTATCTGCATCTCGTTTTTTCCCGAGATTTGATAACGCGGATGCAGTCGTGTGAAAATTCAAGTTGCAATTTCCTATGTAAATAAACATACCTGGCAGTAATAAAGTCGTAGAATTGCGGTTTTGTGGCGAGATTACGGGAATGTATAATAAAATTCTCGTTTAATAGTTTCAGTTATTTCCGGGGAAGGTTATAGTCGAGGTCGGAAGCGATTTTGAATTGTACTTTTGGGTGCTTTGGTCCGTGGGGCTTATTGGCTTTCGATGCTACAGTGAAACCTCAATTAGCCGGACCTCAGTTATACGGATTCGTGATTATCCGGATGTTTTATTTAGTTTTTGCGTTTTTTGTAAACATATACCTAACAATTTGACCATACACAATATCCAATAGGAAAAAAAATTATTTCCTGCTGGGATAGCTATCCTAGAATTTTTTTACCATTTTTTACGTTTATAGTAGTTAATTATAAACAATATTGACGCATCAGAACGGCCGTTTTGGCAAATTTAAAAACTGTTTGTTCTTACAAAATAATTTCCAACAAGTCTTATACGAAATAATTACTCTACTTCTTTGATGGCTATCCAGGGATTTTTTTATTATTTTTTGGGCTTATAGTAATGAATAATAAACAATTATATATCATAAGAAAGGCCGTTTTGGCACATTTTGAAAATTTCATATTTTGCAGTTTGAAACTAAGCAAATCCAATAGGAAAAAAAATATTTCCTGCTTGAATAGCTATCCTAGAATTTCTAATATTTTTACGTTTATAGTAGTTAATTATAAACAATATTGACGCACCAGAACGGCCGTTTTGGCAAATTTAAAAAATGTGGGTTTTTACAAAATAATTTCCAACAAGTCTTATATGAAATAATTACCCTACTTCTTTGATGGCTATCCAGGAATTTTTTTATTATTTTTTGGACTTATAGTATTTCATAATAAATAATTATATATCATAAGAAAAGCCGTTTTGGTAAATTTTGAAAATGTCATATTTTGCAGTTTGAAACTAAGCAAATCCAATAGGAAAAAAAATTATTTCCTACTTGGATAGCTATCCTAGAATTTTTTTACTATTTTTTACGTTTATAGTAGTTAATTATAAACAATATTGACGCATTAGAACGGCCGTTTTTGGCAAATTTAAAAATGTGGTTTTACAAAATAATTTCCAACAAGTCTTATATGAAAAAATTTTAAATTTTTGATGGCTATCCAGGAATTTTTTATTATTTTTGGACTTATAGTAATTCAGATAATAAATTATATATCATAAGAAAAGCCGTTTTGGTAAATTTTGAAAATGTCATATTTTGCAGTTTGAAACTAAGCAAATCCAATAGGAAAAAATTATTTCCTCTTGGATAGCTATCCTAGAATTTTTTAACTATTTTTACGTTTATAGTAGTTAATTATAAACAATATTGACGCATTAGAACGGCCGTTTTTGGCAAATTTAAAAAATGTATAAATTAGTCAGTTATTTTTGGAAATTAACTTTTTTTGCGTAAAATAGTTGTAATTTTTTTAATTACTTCTGTTCATCAAAGAAATCGAGGGATAGATGAAGATTAATATAGTCAAATCCAATGAATACGGGGATGTGCGCATTCGAGCGAAAAGTGGCACATTTCCGAGCGAGGGAGGCAAATGAAGCGCGACGCGGAGCGGCGCGCTTATTTTCCCGAGATCGAAATGTGCCACTTTGAGCTCGAATGTGCACACTTCACTTTCCGTCACGATTAACAATGATCAATTTACTTTAAAGAAATTCAAGTATTTTAAAACCGTAGTTGCGTTCTCAAAATGTCTCTTTTGGGCTTCGCTTATTTTTCATAATTTTTTCATTTTCAATTAACCGAATTTACGATTATCCGAATGGACTGCAACAATAGTTAGTCCGGATAACCGAGTTTCCACTGTATTTGAATAATTAACATAGAGCTCACTTTTTTCGATTCGAATTAAAGCTTTAATTGTTTACGTTGAGGCAGGACTTGAACTTTAAAATAATGACAGGAAATCCAATTAATTTTAGAAATTAACTTTGTTGATGTTTGGCATATTGTCATTTAACTCCACGAAATGTTTATTTCGATTCCGTGACCAATTTTTAATTTAATATTATTCGAAATTTTAATTTAGCTTTTTAGGAAGTTAATTAATTCCCAGTGAGACAAAAGAACCCGCAAAAATTATTTTATGATTAGATAATTTAAAAATACCGCAAATCGACAAATTAATTTTTGATGTAAATTTTGTAATTGTCTGGCTGCGGAGGAAGGTGCATATTAATTTCGAATGCCGCGCGATTTCGCCCAAAAAATCGATTTTCGAACGGAAATTTATTCGCCCATCTTTTTGCTCTGCGGAACTGTCAATTTTCCCATAAATTTTTCGGCTGATACAAAATAGATTCGAGCGCGATTTTTCCCAGGTCGCAAGAGTAGTTCGTTAAATAAGGAAGCGTCGAAAATTTTATTTGTACATTTGATTTCGAAGTTTGAGGCTCGAATTTGCAGAAGGCAAAATCGCAACTTTGGACTTTCACGAAAAAAAAAACAACTTGGAACTTTAAATCGATTCCGGAGTTGATTAAAATTCTATTGAGTTGTTAATTACGCTTTTTGTGGGGCTGTAAGAAATTGCAATCACTGTGATATAAAAGATCCATTTATTTTATGATTTATGAAAATTTTAAATTGGTATCGAAGAATTACATTTGGTTTGGCCTCTATTCTCCCTTTGAATTGATAATAATTACAGTGCTTTTATTTTAGTTTTCGTTTCGAATAATTCTTATGCACAAAACTAAATGAAAATATTAAAATTCAATAAAAAAAATAAAACAAGCAAAGTGATGAAAAGTATACGAAAGAAGATTTTCGTGATTTCCATTTTATGATTGTTATTATTAAAAGAGATCTCAATAATTTTTTTTTGCCAAAGTCATCCATCAATTTCGAATCAATTTACATTTAAAAAGCGTTCGTTTGTGAAACGAAGCCCTGAGTGTATGTTAATCAATTTTTCCAAACTTGAATTCATTTAAAATCGCTTACAATTAAAGAATATCCAAGCAAAAAAATAATTTTCTTATTACCAACTGTAAGTTTTGATTATCCAAAAAGCGAGGCGTTGCAGCGAAACAGGCATACATTTACAATATCAATTTTTACAGCTTATATAAGTCTCTCAAAAGTTAATTAAGTTGAACTTTAGGTTTTACACTATTTTTTTTTTATATAAAGTTTATAGAACCATCCCCAACGCCTGCGTCTGATCTTTAATTAATTTCTAAAACAAATAGTTGCAAAAAACGACCAAAGCGATCTTACGAAATAATTATATTTTATAACCTGGCTCTTGATGATTTTCCTGCCGAAAGAAGGAACTCTCTGAGGTGAAATCCGCATGCATTTCGGGTTGGCAAGAAAGCAAATTTGGTTTTTCAGTTTGAAATAAAACTCAATTTTTTTTTGTACAGGCAATGGATTTTAATCAATTATAAATGTACTATTTTGAATCCAAATATCGAGCTTTTAAACAAGTCCAAGACATTTTAAACGATTTTCGATTGCTGTGTGCAATACATTAAGCCTTTTTTTCAACCCCCGAAAAAACCTGTACACATTATTTTTTCTTACAAAGCTCCAAAGAAATTTTTACCCTTAAATTAGCTACACTGACCAAATATCACGTGATTAGTTTCTAAAGTACAGTGGAAACTCGTTTATCCGAACTAACTATTGTGGTAGCTCATTCGGATTTGCCTCCCTCGCTTGGAAATGTGCCACTTTGCGCTCGAATGCGCACATCTTCGTATTCATTCGATTTACTACTTTATCTTTCGCTCTTTCAATTCAAAACATGAAATTATATTTAGTAAATATTGATTTTATGTTCGAAAACGTATTTACTATAGCAATGAGTGGAAGGGAGCGAAAAGATACGACAATAGGGACAGTGCGAGTGAGAGAAAATGATTAAAACTAATTAATTAAATTTTTATGTGATTTATTGAATTAAATTATTGTGAATCATGGTTAAAACCGAGTGTGCACATTCGAGCTCAAAGTGGCACATTTCGATCTCGGGAAAATGAAGCGCGCCGCTTCGCGTCGCGCTTCATTTGCCTCCCTCGTTCGGAAATGTGCCACTTTTCGCTCGAATGCGCACATCTTCGTATTAATTGAAATCGACTATATTAATAACAAATTCTTCACATCCAGATTTTCTATTTGGAAAAAGTTTTCGCTTGAAAGTGCACATACTCCTTCATAATTGAATTTGCCTATCTTATTTTTCTCCCTTACAAATAATATTAATTAAATCAAACTGAACTAAATGTACCACTTCTCGCTTTTCTTTTAATTAAAAATTATAGTAGGGTATTTTTACCAAAAACCACATTTCTAATTTAGTACTTTTAAACTAAACTCGATGGGAGACTTCATTGTACCTACCAAGAAAATAAATGGGCCAATAATCATAAATGGAAGGGTAGTTTTTTATGTTCAGTGATCACTTTATAATTGTATCAAGTGGTGTTCTGGTTGGGAAATGCGTTACTTTTGGTTGAAATCTTCGCAAGTCGGTTGTGTTCAAAAAGGCTTGAATAATGATCAATATAAATCAAGGCTTCGAACCGGAACTGAACCGAAAACCAAGAAAAACCGACTCGTTGTTTTATTCGGATTTTTTAGAAACACCTACAATTTTATTTATAACTTTTTTCATAATGGAATTGACCGTGCAAGTAATTTGTATTTAATTAAAGAGGCTAGAATGGAATTCTTGTGAGGATTTCTTGATATAATGAGAAATTGTTCGTTTAACTGAATGGTTCGTGTAAGTGAGGTTTCACTGTACTTTGAATTAAGATACACAAAAGGGGGTGTACATTATTAATAAGACTTTAGAAATAAATTGAATAGTTTTAACTATGGACAGTACACGTTTTTGAAGTATTGATTTTTCGTTATCGTTTTTGGCTTCGAGCCCCGGAAAAGATAAGAAAATTTACCTACCTTCAGTTTATTTCTATTCGTCGACGCATTAACAAGTTAATAACAGTGCCTTTTACAATGCTAATTATTTATGTTTAATTAACAATAAGTGCGGTGATTACTCACAGAGGTAAATACTTATTTATATATTGACTCCCGTTAGAGTAAAATTTGTCCTCAACTGGTCTGGGACTGGTACACTCGCCCTACATGAAAAAAAAATAGTTTAACTTTTTCCGAATTTTGACTCTTATTTCCCAACCTTTTTTTTTAACATATCCCACCCAAGTCATTCTAAAATTTTGATGCGCCCTCTATGTAACATATAAATATTTTTTTATATTTAAAAATTGAATTAATCCATAAATGAAGTCTAATTACAACAGTGTATACAAAATGTGCCTTAAAACTAATTTGTTTATCATTTTTACAAAAATGAAAATTACCCAAAAATATTTGGAGACATTAATTTTGACATATAAACCTTCAACAATCTGTAAAAGATGATATAAAAATCAATTAGTTGATTTTTAGTGACCCACTTCAGAAAATTTGACTCATACAATTTTAATTATTCAAAAATGCGAATTAGTCAACATTCGAAAGTACACCTGAAATAATTTTTATCAAGCTCGCTACAATTAGGCGTGCGGAAGACCACCACGATAACCTATCAAAATGAATAAAATATCTAACCTTTTTCAAACAACAAATAGATCTATTTTATTCGACTTTTAATTTTTTGAATTGAATAATACAATAACAATATAGGCAAATCCGATAAATACGAGAATGTGCGCATTCGAGCGAAAAGTGGCACATTTCCGAGCGAGGGAGGCAAATGAAGCGCGACGCGGAGCGGCGCGCTTCATTTTCCCGAGATCGGAATGTGCCACTTTGAGCTCGAATGTGCACACTCGGTTTTTAGCACGATTACGAAGCGTCCCGTTTTAACAGGAAAAAACTTGGTCAAATTGTTAGGTATATGTTTACAAAAAACGCAACAAATAATTGAGGTTTTACTGTAAGTTTACAAAACAGTTCTGTCAACTGTTAAACAGAAAAAAATACAATATCGACCCGAGTTCTTCAAAAGCATCGATTTGTGAGAACCGAATTTACTTTCTTGCCTACGCAATATTTATAAACGAAACCTTCCGTGTTGGTGGTAAAACGTGCCCGGAACAATGGTAACCATTAAAGACCATATCCAGCACAGCTGATGTTGTCTGTTGGGTTAACCACAAATTTGCACATCGCCCTTTATCGATGCGCCCTTCAAACCTTTCGGGTCAAAGTCAAGCGCAGAATACCTCAATTATTTATTCGTAGGTAATACTAATATTTTTATATTTCAATTTAATTCGCATTTATTGTAGGGTTGTTTTTTGCATATACTTTTTTTTTAAACGTAACCCGAGACATCAATTTGTTTCTCTAATGAGTTATGAATAGGTAATGTAATAACACAGCCCTTAATATAAAATTGTGTAATTCAGCGCACTGTAAATGGCTAATAATTGAATCCCTGTTACCACATCGAATTGAAGGATAATTACATTCGGGATGTAATTAACAAGTCTCCCATTGTTCGATTGCAGAACATCGAAAACTAAATTGCTTCCAGGGCTTATCATTTTTTGTGGCTAAGATTTTCGCTCATAGTTTACGAAAATAATTATTTAAAGTTCATGCTTTAGCCGATATTAGTTTTTTTAATCGATCCGAACCGCAAGCGCGAAAGCTTCAAAGCTCACTGTCCTAATCCGAAAAAGCTACAATTCCACTTGGGCGTGTGCATTCGAAAAAAGTCCCTTTGCCCATCAGACCGAAAACCCATTCAGGAGAGGCGCTAATAATAGAATTACATAAAGTGCCCGGTTTTTCCCCGCTTTTCTTCCGACATGACTCATTTTCGGCACCCGTCAAACGTGGTTGCGGAAAATGCGTTTCGCGGAGGGGACCGGGGGTGCATGGTGCCCATCGAATGTAAATAGTGGCCGGTCGAAAGGGGTTGCTCCAGGGTGTAGGAGGATCTGCTAACGGGAATTCTCCCCCACTTTGGTGTTCTCGTTCCGTGCCGCGCCGCAGTACCGTTGCGAACGCCGTTTAAACTGTGCGCGTTCCTTCAGGACCCCCTTTCAATAAATACAATTTTCATATTAAGAAAAAAAAAACAATATTCGTCGGACAATTTCGCAAAAGAATTTGAAACGTACGGCCTGACTAGTGTTCAAAAATTTTTTTTAAATTGGACGTTGCATAATTTGTTAACATAAACATTACGGCGCGCACTTTGTGATCATTACTTTAAGTGGTTTAAATTATTACGTCCTACGCTTCTTCTTGGTTCGAACTACTCGTCCATCGTAAAACTACTGAGTTTTGCAACGCACAAGAATGCGGCAAAACTAGTTAAATTAAAAATTATTTATCATCGTTCGCTTCTGCTGCGCTGAGAAAGTTTCCAGTCCAAATCTGGAGACGTTCAAAATTTTTACCATTTTTTTCGAGCGACTTTAAGTCGAAGCCGGACGAAAAAAGAGACAATTAGTGAAGTCTAGGGCTTTTAAATTAAGTTTTAAGTGCCCCCCCCTCCCCCGAATGAACGAAAAAGTGAATAGTGTTTGGTACCTGAGAAAATTAAGCTCGAGCTTTTTCGGCCCCCGAGGATCTTCCAATTGGAGATGTTTAACTTAATTAAAATTTAGGGACTGCTGATTAATACCTAGGCGTAATTTTAATTATGCATCTCGACGACGACTTCTGAGACGACGAATCGCATTAAAGGCACAAATTTCGAAGTTTAATGTATTTCTAAGCGGCGCCTAATTTGTTTCTAATTCTTTTCGAATTGAATTTCGGATAAGTCGACCTTTAAGAATTATTAAATTTCTCGCTTATTTGTCGGATTAATTTCTTTAAAGTGAATTGTTTACTTTTTGCGATTTTTTCTGCGCGTTAGTTTTAATGAAAATTGGTGCGCTTTAATTTTATTTATGCGGCGACACAAAATTTATTTAACGAAAAAATAAGATTACAGTGGGAACGCTAAATTAAGAAACGTCAGCAAATTAATTGTAATAATTAATATTGGGAGATGGGCTCGTAAATTTAAACCGAGATAATTTTGAGCGATGAGAACGTTTGTGTTTTTGGCCACAATAGAAAAATTCGGGAACTATCAGTAAATGGCAATTCATTTTGCTTATTGACTTCAAAATAATTGGGGTCAGAATTGAATTACTCGATTAAATTGTTTAAATGAATGATTTGTATACAGCCTGTCGGACGAAGAGGTACTGCAACTTTGCCTATTTATTAATAACCCGAAACTGAAGATTTATTCTGAAACGTGATACAATAAATGATTGGTGTCAAGTATCGCCCGGTTAAGCCTCAGTACCTATTCGTCTGACACCCTGGATATATTTATCTGCGATGTAACACATTACAAGACGGATCCCGTCTAAATTTAGCCGTTCCAAAAATCATTACCTTTTGAAATTTGATATACCAAAGATCAAGGGTGCAAATTAATCTCAGCAAAAGTCTCAAAGCTCACTCGAACGGCAAACATCACAAGGACAAGATCTCTTCCTTGGGCCTTCGTGCACCCTCATTAATTTAGAGAGAATTTCCTTTTGCCGGAAATGAAGTATTCTATCAATTTACCAAAACGTCAGGATTGTCGGAAGTTGCCGACGCGATTTTTGACTCGCGTTTAAATTACGAGATTCGACTTTTCCAAATTACCGCGCGACTTAATTTGAAATAGAATAGTAAAGGGGGGTGGGGTATTTTTGTGGGGGTTTCGGTTTGTGGACATCTTCGATTGTAATTTTGTTTTTTGCGAGCAACTTTGGGTTTTCGAAAGCTACAACGAAAATCGAAAGTTAATCGAAATTCCTTTTGTCCTCTTTATTACCGAGAAACTTTAATTGTTATCGGATCTTCCGTTATCTCTTATTTTTTCGCAAGATAATTTGTGTTAGGGCCATCAAGAAAACTGAGAGGGCTCGATGTTAAGACATCATTAAATTTAATATTTTTTGTTGCCGAATTTTTAATTGATTTGTTAGGAATATTTCCCTTATCAATTTTGATTAGTTTATGAACTTGGAATGGATTTTTTCTAAATATATTTTTAAATGATTTAATTTGGAGCTATTTTTAGTTTTATTTGTTATGGGTAGTTTGGTCAGCCCGAATAAACTATCTCCCATCTTTTGTATTACCATGGTTTCATAATAACAGCGCCAAATCCAAATTCGAAGCACAGAATTTTGGAACTATTTTTAGTAGCACTATCGAGCTTAATTTTAACAGGTATTTAAAAGGTTATTAAATCTAATCGAAAGAATAATTGAATTAAGTCTGTGATTGACGTTATGATGTGTTCAGTGCATGGTACTAAAACAATCGGCAACACAATTCGCGCAAAGTTTCTCTCGCTAGCAACCCTAAAATTTCAAGTGAAAATCGCAAATTGAAAATCCGCGAAAATGAAAACGAAGCGCAAATAATTTTATTCGGCAAGTTATAAAGGAGGTTTCGGTAATGTGATATAACAACGATCGTGTTCAATCTGGCAGCCCCAGAGGTTACGTCGCCTTCTCCCCCATCGTCCGGATCCCCATTATCCCCATCAACCCCTCCGTCCGCGTGCACTTTATCCCATCGAGGCTCCTTGTCCAGATCTGCTATTGGGAACTGTTCTAGTCCATCTCTCCTCATGACGAGTCCTCCGCCTATTTCCGATACTCCTCCGGGCTTACCAAGGACCCTCTCGACTTCCATCTTGCGCATCAAACATCGCACATCGTTTTGGGATAAGTTCTGGAGGGAAAGGACTAAAAGAGATTTGTAAGTTTAACCGCATTTTTCGCAGTCTAACTTTTTTTTCGCAGGCCACGATAAAGTTGCTGGCATTCGGAAATTTTGCAGAACGCGAAGTTACGAATTTTTTAATCGCAAAAGAATCTCCATACTTTTTCGAAAAAATTGCTAAAATAAGCTCGCCGGTTTTAGTTTTGAGGAACCGAAACTTTCTGCCGTATTTTGGAAGGAATGCTAAATTAAATTTCTTATATTCGTGGAAACCAGAAATATTTCCATACGGTTATGAAGCACGGTTTTGTAATAAATGTTCTTGATAGATTTATGACCCATAATTGTCAATAAATCAAGTCAAAAGCCCCCCATTTCACTTCTGGTCTTTTTAAATAAAATTAAATGTAAATGGTTTCTTTCTTATAAAATCATTCTATTTCATTTCTTTCTAAGGTTGTTCTATCTTTTATTTCTCTCAATTTAAGAAGCTTCTTTTTTTAACTATGTTATCGTAAACTTTTACTGTTTAGATTGGTGTTAGGTATCATCCGGGCAAGTCTCAGTACCTATTCATCTGGCGCCCAATATAGCTAAGTTAACATTTGTGTCGTATTAAGAATATGTTCGGTTTTGACAACATTATTTGCTATAACGTTAATGAGGTGCTCCCAAAATTTGGCTTGATATCCTATAAATACAGTTCACCCCCCTATAACGTAGGTTCATATGTGACGGGTTCGAAAAACAGACGAAAAAATTGTAATCGTGTTATAGGGGGATCTACTGTATTGTACATGCGTACTTATCAATTATTTTTGGTAATTTTACTCATTTAATCGTTAACTTAAAGGCACACTCACCGAAAACACCAGGAAACGTTGTCAAAATGAAAATTGACACTTCTATTTTGGGTGGAATTAATCATTTAATGGTCAATGAATTTTTTAAGTTCTATTGTTTGCCGATTCCAAGAAAAAGCTAATAAAAATTCGTGTTTTCTAAAAATACCTAAAAAGGCCAAACTTTTCGTGTAGTTTTAAAAATAACCCTCCACGAATAACTAATTAGAACTGAAATCTCAATATAATTGGATCGAACTGCATTAAAATGCATTCCTCCTGCTTCCTGTTAATGCAGATGTTCAAATACAAAACGTTTGTTTTAACTTTTTTGAAAATTAATCAAATTGAAAAAGTTGGAAGCTTTTAGATTAATTAACGATTATTCCTTTTGTTTAATTTTAATGAAAGGGTATAAAAGGATTAGTATTTGGAGATTGGGCTTAAAGAAATAAGAGGTTAACTCGTTTCAAAGGATTTTTATTAATGACGGAAATATTAGAAGGTTTTACGTAAATTGAAAACGAGTTTCTGACGGAAAAAACTGGTCGCTTGCGAAACACATACAGAACACTAACGTTGAAAATATTAAAATGAATTTTGTACATACAAAAAAATGATATATCTCTCACACGGAGATGGGTGTAGTGCTGGTAGAATCGAAGCTGCTGCACACTTCGGCTTTATCACACACGTCGGAGTCTTCCTTGTCCATGATCACTTCGAAAAGTTTGGTTTTCGTGTTGATTATTGACCCATCCCCTGCGGTTTTAAAAGAGTACCTTTCGTAGTTCAACCATCGGCTTGATTTACACCCGAGTTCTTCTTTTTGACCGAGGACCAAGTGTTTTGGCTCAGGAATTGATAGGCTACGAATGAAGTCTTCGTTGTCCACGGGGACCTATGCGCAAAATAATTTTTAATTTAAAATTATGTTTTTAATTTACTTACTGATGGGTGTGCACAAGAGCAGAACGTTTGCAGGAACTTCCAGAACAGCGACATTGTTATAAGTCCAAAAAAAAATGTGGTTTAAGTATTTTCAATATAAGTCTTCATCCCCTCTCGATTAGGGCTTGAGGTGTGCGTTATTAGAAAATTACTAACTTATTTAATTGTTTATATATTTTATTTTGTTTGGGTTATTACTAAAATTGTTCGTGTGCTAACATTAACATTGTGCGTAGTTGGATGATTTACTATTAAACAAATATTTTGATAACAATTAATGGTTTGTGTACTACTCTTAATTATATATTAATTAATATCGACAATATTTGTTCGCAAAAATATTTAGGTTGTTTAAAAGTAGATTATAACGTATGCAAAGACAGGATGAAAATTTAAATAGAGTGTACCATATATGTTAATGCTTATACCGAATGCTCTATAGATGTATGGTACATATATTATGCTTTGTGTATATAAATTCTTTTATCCATGTTACTGCTGTTTGAAGATTTAATAAGAAATGTTTCCAAGTTATACCTATATGTGTTGAAAATTTATTTATTGTTTTCTTCTTTCTAAAACATAAATCTTGTATCTTGAACAAGATATAATTAGGCTTCATATATAGGACAATTCAATTTTTAAATACAAAATTAAAAAAAGAAGTTATACTTCTTGGGCGTGACTAAATTAAATATTACCACGTGCAATAAATACGAGGATGTGCGCGTTCGAGCGAAAAGTGGCACATTTCCGAGCGAGGGAGGCAAATGAAGCGCGACGCGGAGCGGCGCGCTTCATTTTCCCGAGATCGGAATGTGCCACTTTGAGCTCGAACGGCACCCTCGATTTGAAGTCTCATTCACAAGTATTAATTTACTTTCTTACTTCAAGTATCGAATTTTCGTTCAATAGGTGTTTGTGTGTGTGCCTTGAGCCAAAGCGGTTATTTTAAATACGATTTTTGTTAATTAGGCCTTATTAGCCGACAGGCCTTATTACCCGCAAGTACCTTACACTGTAATTAATAATATCTCGCTTCAGAATCGGGAAGAAATTGTTTTTTTTATGAAATACATGAACACTTACCTCAATAACATTTCAATTTCAACCAATTCGCAAGAAAAACGATTTTACGAGCGAACTACCCTAAAGTTCGATTCGTTTCAAAACGCAAACTTAATCGACTAATTTTATTACAATCCGAGTGCGAAATCCCAGCATTTTCTAAATTAAGCCCCGCACATATTGAAGATTTAAACAAAGTTATTCATGAATATAAATTAAGCCCCTGTTGAATTTAATACACATCAATGTAAAGAACACCCCCAACTATAATAGGATTACTCCAACAAAGGCGCTATTAAAAGAATCGCCACGACTATTTTCTGTGTTGTTTTTTTTTAAAAAACTTTTCGAGATAAGTAAGTACCTTGTTAGAAAAATGTACAAAAGTGCTCGACATATTTTTTTAGTGGCGTATAAAAATAAAAATCTCTTGACCCGTTTCTGCAAACATCTTCAACGTGCACGTGAGTGGCGGTGTGCATCATTACCTAAGAACTTCAACGGGGAAAAGCACCGAGCACCTAGTACTTGCCGCTTCAAAAAAGATCTTGTTAAAAGAAATCTAAGAATACCCCGTGTTTTTGTAGTTGGCGAGCCTGGCTTAAGCTTTTAAATTAATTTGAAGAAGAAAAAAAGCAAACGGATATAAAAGAGAAAATGTAAATAACAGAAGCCATGTTCAATTTAACAATTAATTAAATTCTTGTTTTGGTAATTAGATCGGCGCACATTGAAGTTGTAAATTCGAAATTTAGTAAAGCCTGAGGATGCTCGTTATTAACGACACATCAAACACAAGATAGAAATACATCTTGTACCTGAATGCTCGGTATCGAAATTCATTTTCCCATACTTAATTAAAATTTAGCTAGGATCATGACGTGTGCACAGCCCTTATCTTAGTAAATCAAAATGTTTATGTGCTTTGCTATATTAATTATAAACAAAAAAGTTATACGATATTTAATACTTTGTAATATAAATAATTTAATAACAAATACTTTATTAATAAATAAAGATACAAGAGCATATATACACAAAACATGATATATCTACCATACATTTATAGCAGTGTTTCCCAACCTTTTTTTTAACATGCCTCACCTAAGTCAGTCTAAAATTTAAATGCCCCCCTATCTTCTTCTTATATATAAAAATGAACTGGCGTGTGTTAGTCTGCCTATAACTCGAGAACGGCTGGGCCGATTTGACCAATTTTGGTTTTGAAATATTTGTAGAAGTCCAAGGAAACTATAGGTGAAAAAATATGAAGAAATTTCCCAGAAAAATAGTAAAAACAACAATTTTATTTTCCTATACAAGCTTATCGTATTGTAAGTGTTTTTTTATTAGTCACGTTTTATTACCAATTAAGATCCTAAGAAAATAAAATAAAGCCGGATGTTGTCACAACTGAGCTGCTTATATAGAAGATTTGGAATATTTTAAATTAGTATGTTTTTGTATTACATATTATTATTTGATACTTTCGAATCGTGTTAGAATTTTATATTTATTAATGAAGAGCCCAAATAATTTTTTATTTTAAAGTTATTTCATACAGTAATGTAATACATTTTTAGAAATGCTTCCTAGAACTATAAAATGGTCGTAATAATACACAAAGTGTGTTTATAGTATTAAAATTTGTTTATTATATGTTAGATGAAATATTCTTCTACTCGATTTATTTATTTTGATTAAAATTCAATTAAAAATGTTTACGCAAATAAAATCTGAAACATTGAAAGAGGCTGTGAAAAAGTTCTTGGAAATCACAATAACCGTTTAGTTAAAAATCTGCAAGATACAATAAAAATGCAATATTATTATTTCAAAAATACACTACGGGCTGTTAGGGTAAGGTAGTTGATTTTTTTAGCTTATATTACACTACGATAAACGGGCTTTCAGAATCTGAAAAGTTTTTCAAGATTCGTTCACAAATAACCGAGCTACGATTTATCAAATTGAAAATTTAGAAAAAATAATTAGAAGACGGTCCCTTCGAAATCGTTTTTCTCGATAATTTCAAATAGCACGCCTATGGTTTTTTGCACCTGTCGGAAGCGGAAAACTCTGGCAAATCCGAATTTGTATAGTTTTTAAAGGTCCCTCTACAAATAACGGCGTTACAATTTTTTAAACGTAAACTTTTGTATTTCTCGAGAAATTCGTAAAAATTTACGGTGTTGAAGGAGAAGCAGGTAAGAATGGCTCCGGCTATGTCGATTTGGGGCCTATAGAAATGTCCCGTAGAAATTTAAAGCAAATCTATTATATAATTTTTTTTCTCATATTTAGAAAATTGGTTAATCCAACGTTGTCAAACTGAGAAGTGCGTCATATAATTAAATATTTTAGAAGGGCGGCGAGGTTACATATAGTTTGGAAACCGCTGTCCTAATGCCTAATGGACTCAACATTGATAACAATAAACGAAATATTGATAATAATAAACGAAGAAATTGTAATGCTTTTGTATTGGGTGGACCGATTCAAAGACAGTTTGAACACACTAAGCGGTTGATAACTTTAACCGTGATCACATTAAGTGGCGTCTACTGTATTTGTATATACATATAGGTATATATTTATATGTTATCGTTTCACTCCAACACCGTTCAACCCATAACCATGAAAATTGGCAAGTATATGTATTTTTTGTGAAAATAGTGTATACATATTTTATTTTATTTTTTGGTTTTCTGCTAATTTTTAGTTATTGAATTTGACACATTATTCAATTCTGAGGCGGTACGAAGTTCGCCGGGCCAGCTATAATTAAATAAAAATAAGAAATAAATTCATTAAATATATTCTTTTTGAAAAGCGTCGCAAAGTTACAACCTGTAAAGGGAGTCCCAGTGTAAAAAAGATTGGGAACCCCTGACATAGGCTATAGTTTATTTAAAAAAAAAATAGTTTTTACTTCGAAATTCGCAATACCCGTGCGAAGCCGGGCTAAACAGCTATATAGGATATTTATTTTAATAAAAACAATTTTTTTTAACACAATACCCGAGCGAAGCCGGGCGGGCCAGCTAGTATAAGATAAATAGTTTTGAAGTTATACTTCTTTTGGCGCTTTGAAAGTAAAATATTAGCACTGCATAGAAAATTCAACAGTTGAAGTAAGAAAGTAAATTAATACTTGTGAACGAGGCTTTAAAACCGAGTGTGCACGTTCGAGCTAAAAGTGGCACATTCCGATCTCGGGAACATGAAGCGCGTCGCGCTTCATTTGCCTCCCTCACTCGGAAATGTGCCACTGTTTTAAATTTTTTAAATTTGCCAAAACGGCCGTTCTGATACGTCAATATTATTTATAATGAACTACTATAAACGTAAAAAATAGTAAAAAAATTCTAGGATAGGTATCCCAGCAGGAAATATTTTTTTTCCTATTAGATTTGCTTAGTTTCAAACTGCAAAATATGACATTTTCAAAATTTGCCAAAACGGCCTTTCTTATGATACATAATTGTGTATTATTTATAACTATAAGCCCAAAAAATAATAAAAAAATTCCTGGATAGCCATCAAAGAAGTAGGGTAATTATTTCGTATGACTTGTTGGAAATTATTTTGTAAAAACCGACATTTTTTAAATTTATCAAAACGGCCGTTCTGATGCGTCAATATTGTTTATAATTTATTATTATTATTGTTACCAAAAATATAATTATTTATATAAAAATAAATTTTTATCACATATAATAGGTAGATAATTAAAAATTCAGTACGTTTTCAAATTGAATAATGTTATTGCCTCCCTAAACCTTTAAATTGCCCCCTCGTGGGGCGTGGGACCCACTTTGGGAAACACTGATATATAGGGTATTCAGTATAAGCATTGACTATGTTGCCACATTTACTTTTCATAAAAATGTGGTGTTTTGTATATAAACCTTGATATGCATCAACTACAGTCTTTGACAAAAATAAAATACTCTATCACGGTAGTGAACTACCTTAACACAATTCCTTCTGCAAAACGCTATTTTCAAAAGCAAATTCGCAACACAAGCAAAACTCGATTAACAAACAAAGGCAACGCAACTTTAGCACAGGTAGTAGAATCTTAAAGATCAACCAGTCGCATTTAAGACGACGTATTTGTATGTCAAAGAAGTTTGCCTTATTGAAATTTTAAATTTAAATTTCTTCTAAGTGCTATTTGTTTTCGCAAAGCTCGAGGGGCGAGTTTGCGAATAATACCTCGGTCGTCTTTATGCATATATTTCGAAAATATAAAATTAAATTATTTCATCCTCCCAACTCGATCTTTCCCGGCTGGTAAATAATAAAAATCGCCTACGTTTTTCCAAAAATTTGTCGCACAATTGTTGTCTTAAGTTCGGACAAAGAAAAAGGGTGACTTAAAAGATAAAGAAAATAATTTTATTTCCACACACAAAGGATATCAAAGGGAGGATCCGTTATGAAAAGATGTGAAAATCGTAAATAGAATTAGGCGGACGTATTTTTCTTCTATTAAAAAAATGCGGGTTTTGCACGAAGAAAAAGTAGATGAAAAATAATTGGACTGCTATATTAGTTTTTTTTTCTGCTCTATACATAAAAAGCTCGCTACCCGTTTTAATTTCTTTTTATTAAACTTTAAAAAAATCGGGAGGCCGACATAATTAGTTGTTTATTTATGCATCTCTTCGACGAGATATTTCGATTTATTATTGTCTTCTTGTTCTGGAAGTCCTCTACGTCATTTCGCGTTGCCAGGCGACGCTAAAGATGTACGAAACTCGAGAGGAGTAGTGCACGGCAACTTTAGACCTTAGTAATAAAATAAATAAAGTTTATTTGTGGCGAAACGACATTGTAGAGAAATTGTAAATTTCCTTTTTAAGTGAAAGAAAATTTCCAATTTTCCACAAATAAATTTCTTAAAAATCGATGGAGCTCTTCGAGTAGTTGCACGTCGTTAAAGCCGACGTTTCTACTTTTGCGTTAGCTTTACAGGATTTTCCGTAATCCTCGTAAGATTTGAAAGGAATATTGTCAGCTTTGATGTTGGATGGGAGGTAAAGGGATAAAATGGAAAAACGGATGCATGGTCGTGCATTTCGTGCACATCTTTTTGATTTTGGCGGTTTTAATTGCAATCCGAATTATTATTATTGTCTTTTGTCGTCCTCGAGAAAAAGTTTTGGTTGAGCTCGACGATCTTGTTAGGATATCTGTTAATAATTTATTCATAAGCGTCCTATAGAAATGCGTTTAGATTAAATTCAAATTGAAAAATTTGCATTTAAAACCGTCTGGAGCTTTTTTCGGCGAAACGTTAGACCGTATAGCTTTTTTTTTTGGGAAGCTCGAACGAAATGCATTATGTAACAGTCGGCTAATGATCTTAAGAGAAAAATTAGGTAGCGATCAATTGAACGAAAGCAGCGTTGATTAAGGTCAAAAGTAAAAGAATTAAAGAAGTAAACGAAATCTAGAATCGTTTGTCTTAAGTTTATAGTGAATAAAGGATAATTAGATTACTTTTTTCCTTGGTTCTCGACTGACGAAACTGCTCCTTCGTTAAAACGAGCTCCATTATTTTTCGCAAAGCGATTATAATGTACTCGAAATTCATTAAATTCACTCGCTCGTTATTTTGAAGGAAAACCTTTTAAAACGAACGACAAAGTGATAATGTTATATAAGAAGCTCGTCCTACAACTTAGGTAGATTCTTAATTAGAATTTTTCTTGGGGAAACTTTCAGGATTATCTTACAGCACATTAAACCCGTAGCTTAGAATGCTTTGTGTGTTGCCTCGTCATTTTTTTTGTGTGTGTTAGAAAAAACTAACTTGGTTTTTTGTAAATTGTAAGATGCTAACGTTTTTTTTTCCTTTTCAGCCATGGTGAGGATCTCATAGTAACACCATTCGCACAAATTCTGGCCAGTCTCCGTAGTGTTCGGAACAACTTTCTTTGCCTCACCAATGTGCCCACCAATAAGTAAGTTCTTTCGTTTTTAGGTTTACAATACCATTAGTAAAAACAATATACAGTCGAACTTCCATAAGTCGAACGCCGATAAGCCGAATTTTTGATAGAGCGAACTCGAACCAGTTTCCCTAGGACTTGCCTATCTCGACGTTAATATTTTTATGTCGATAAGTCGAAATTTAATAAATCCAATTATTTAATTGGTCGAAACATTTTACAATTCATTAAATTCAAGTTTCCATTAGTAAATAGGTCGATGACTCGAAGTTAAATTTTTACAACTTTTTAAAAATTTCTCTACCTGAGAGAGGATTAACGACGACTTGGTTTGGTGTTATTGATGCTTTAAAATCTCTATTGTTAACTACGAATAAAAGGTTTATACTACAAGAATGTTTTGACGGCGGCACTTCAATTGGCTTTAAAAACTAATTTATGTTTAAATGCCTTATGAACAGTTATAAATTTTTGAGATGGTTTTACCGTTTATTTTACAAAAAAAGAAACTATTTTTGCATTTTAGTTTTCAATTTGCTAGTTATTTGTCGACTACGAAGACTAACAAATGTGTTTTGCGTTCTTTATAGTTTGTAACAGAGTATAACAGAAAATCTAAAAAGTTTAATACTTTTCTAAAATTATTTACGTATTAACATGGAGTGTAAACGAAAATTAAAAGTTTAACCATAAGGAGAAAATTAATCTTATAAAAGAAGTGGAACGTGGGCTCAAAAGAAAAATGGATATAGCTAAAGATTTTGGTATTCCCGCAAACACTTTATCAACCATTTTAAAAAACAGAGACCTAATTGTAGCTGCTGAAGATACAAATGACAAATGTCAACGTTGATAAAGATTTGGAAGTTGCTGAAATTCCTAGCGATGAAAGCATTATAAGTAAAGTGCTAGAAGAAAATAAGAAAAACTGTGAAAGGGAAAGTGAATATGAAAGTGATACAGATGTTACAGTAAACATCCCTTGAACAACTCAAGTTTACAATGCAATAGATACTATTTCTCTATTCCTATGTGCCCAAGAAGATGTTCCTACAGATATATTATTATCGGTAAGATCATTGGAAAAATTTGTAGAAACGTAACATTTTGGAGCAATGAAGCAAAAGACAATTTTAGATTACTTTCAATTTAACAGTAAATAATATGTAAATAACTATATTTTTTAGGGTCTTAATAAAAATAAATAATGTTAATGATTGTAGATCAATTTTGGTTATTTTCTATAAAAAATGAATGATATATATATACGGAAGTATTTAACTAAACTTCTTTTGGTAACTCGAGTTTTTGATATGACGAATTATTTTTACTGTCCCTTCGACTTCGACTTATCGAGGTTTCACTGTATGTTATTCCTTTTGATAAGTTATCATGGTGCTCTTCCGCATGTCTAATTGTAGCGAGCTTGATAAAAATATTTATGTTACATAGGGGGTGCATCAAAATTTTAGAATGACTCGGGTGGGATATGTTAAAAAAAAGGTTGGGCAATAAGAGTCAAAATTCGGAAAAAATTAAACTACTTTTTTGTCATGTACAATGATGTCTCCCATTTAGTTTAGTTTAAAAGTACTAAATTAGAAATGTGGTTTTTGGTAAAAATAATTTTTAATTAAAAGAAAAGCGAGAAGTGGTACATTTAGTTCAGTTTGATTTAATTAATATTATTTGTAAGAAAGAATAATAAGATAGGCAAATTCAATTATGAAGGAGTATGTGCACTTTCAAGCGAAAACTTTTTCCGAATAGAAAATCTGGATTTGAAGGATTTGTTATTAATATAGTCGAATCCAATTAACACGAAGATGTGCGCATTCGAGCGAAAAGTGGCACATTTCCGAGCGATGGAGGCAAATGAAGCGCGACGCGGAGCGGCGCGCTTCATTTTCCCGAGATCGGAATGTGCCACTTTGAGCTCGAATGTGCACACTCCGCTTTTCGCCACGATTAACGACGATCAATTTACTTTAAAAAAATTCAAGTAATTCTAAAACCGTAGTTGCGTTCTCAAAATGTCCCCTATGGACTTCGCTTATTTTTCATAATTTTTTACTTTTTTCATTTAACCGAATTTTCGATTATCCGAATGAGCTGCAACAATAGCTAGTCCGGATAACCGAGTTTCCACTGTATTAAGAACAACATATATATTAGAATATTCCAAAGTTGATGCTTAACTTTTTTGAGAATAAAAAGTGTTATTTCCAATAGGGCTTTGAACCGTTACCTTCGTCATTCCGCTTTTCCTTCCGGCTGAATTAAAAAATTCATATTGGTTTGGTTCCGGTTCGAAGCCCCCCATTTCCAATGCACAAATCCAGGCTGATTTGGTACGAAGAGCTAAAAGCAGACGTCCATTGATTTTTGCGCCTTTCTAATTATAGAAGGGGTTGATTCCAATCTAAATTGATACAACACCCATCTGATATTTAAATCTGTAATCTGCACAAAGCACATTATTAAGTTTTAACGACTGCAAACGATGCTGCGAGAAGATTTTATATCAGCATCCAAGTTTTCCGGCAGAGTCGTTATCACAGTGGAACAGGGGCATAAATATCAGTTAGGAAAGTTTCGGTAGGAATAATATTCGTGTTTGGCAGAAGAAAGTTATACACCTACAGATTCGTTAATTAGGTTTGTTAATAATAATAATTTTCGTTTTGCGTTTCAGGTCTCGCCGTTCGTCAGGGGCGACAGCTGGGACCACCCCACAACCTAGGAACGTCAATCCTGGAGGTAAACAGCTATTTATAGCCCTAGCTGCTCTAAGGGCTTGTTTTATTTGCTCATTTATATCATCCTCAATTTATAAAGTTTGCATGAAGACATTTATGAGAATTCTCCGGCAGTTTAAAAAAGAAATAATGAAACGAATGGGAAGGTTGATTTAATTTTCTCGGAGCCAACTTCAGTTTTCTTATGAATTTTGAAAACTAAATTGTCTTCTTTATTAAAACTTAATTTAATTTGTATTTATAAATATCCCAACTTGTCTGATGTAACTTTATTTGTGAGTTGTTTGTTTTCTAAGAGTACTTATTTATATAATTTTAGATGTTATTTTCTTTTGAAAAGTGCATGCGGACGAAGGAATTATGTGTTCAGATTGGTAATGGTGTAACTAACATCCAACAGAGCGCAGCAGGAGTATGATTCCATTAATTTTATATGGTTATCGTGTACTTTCAGAAAAAGCTTTTAGATTGTTTATAAAACAAGGCCAAAAGCATTTTTAGGAACTTGACAAAGCAAAAATCAATCTTGCTACACATTACAGAGCCTTAAATACAATTTTGTGTTTCTTAACATGGTTTTTCTAACTTCCAATTTATAAATTTATAAATAGTACCCCAGAAGTTTTTTTAAGGAAAAGTGGTTGGTAAATTTAGACACGGTTTAATTCTATCGATTCCAAGTAGTTTCTTAACTAAAAATAAAATAAAGCAAATACATTGTAAGTTTGATAAAATCGGGGGAGAGCTTTCCGATAAAAATAGAGCTTAAATTACCTTTCTGACTTTTCTGGCAATTAGTGAGAGTATTGAACTGTTTTTGGCTATCATTAGTTGCGGTTTGAATCCCGGGATATTTAATTTAGATGTAAAATTCATTTTTTTAAATCCACTTCGGGAAAGGTTCTGTACTTACATTTGGTTCGGAAACCTTTAAAGGGATTTTTATTTTGTCGGTCCCATTTTTGTTTGTCTTCTCGTTTGAAGTATTAATTTGTTATCTCTTGAGTACTCAATTAAATTATTTATATTTAGTTTAATAGGGCGCAATGTTAATTTTTCGAGTAATTAAAAATTGCAATTTTTGGAGCTCTCTTTTGCACTTTTTTTGACTTTAAAAAAATTGTAGCGCCGTTATTTACGGACCAATATTTAAAAACTATTCAGATTCGGATTTGGCAGCCTTTGTGGCTTCGGATAGGCCTAAGAAACCATAGGCGTGCTATTCCAAAGCTTTGGGGAAACGTTTTGAAAAAAAAGATGAGTGTTGCGCGTGAAAATTTGGTTCATGTTTTTTTGGCAAAAAATGAAAAAATAGAATTACTTTATATTGCAAGGGGATGTTCCTACGTACCCCTAGTAACTATAGCCCGTGTCATTTCCCCGCGCTTTCCCTCTAAAATAATTTTTTTCGATAAAACTAAATAAATAAGAATACGGACCCCTTGATTCACAAAAAAAATCGTAGCGCCCTTATTTTCAATCCAATCATTACAAACGACACGGATTCAGAATCCTGAGGCTTTTTTACATAAGATACATATAAAATAAGTATAGGGCGCAACGTAAATTTTTCGAAAATTAAAAATGTTTTTTTGGCAAAAAATGAGAAAAATAGAATTGCTTTATATTGCAAGGGGATGTTCCTACGTACCCCTAGCAACTATAGCCGGTGTCATTTCCTGGCGCTCTCGCTCTAAAATAATCGTTTTAGATAAAGCCAGGGTTGTTGCAGTTACATGTCCAAATTAAAACGAGAGCACTTTATATGAGTTACAGCTGTCGATCGACGAACATCTGCTTTATCTTTGTAATCAAATGATAACGATTGTTGAGTTTCAAAATACACTGAATTTCAATTTGGAAATTTCCAGTTTTGCTGAATTTTGCTTTTAGTTTTATTGCTGTACTTTGTAGAACAACTTAAGAGCTTACTAAGTCATGCATTTTTCAAATTTTAAGTCCTCCATCGTCCCTCTTTCCTATTTTTTTAAATCGAAGGGTGACTTTTATGAGCACTTGTATAAAAAATGTAAATACCGGAGATAAAGTTTAGCACAAGGTCCTCGATTTAATAAACGGTTCGCTTCTTTCATCGTACCGATGCATGTTTAAATTGCCATAGGAATTTTATTCAAATCAAATTTGAGGTAACTCTTTAAGTTTAGAATATTTGATTTAACAATTCCAAGTACGCTTTGAAAGTTAAAGAACTTAAGAAAACCTTAATCTTGTTATAAAATTTCAGATCCTCTTTCAAATAAAGAGTTGAGAATTTTAGATGAGATAAAAGTTTATACCTTAGGTGAGTCGATTTGAAATTAAAACAGTGGCAAAGGGAAGGATTAACCCCTTACCTGTAATTTCTTTGTGGCAATCAACATTTTTAAATTCTAATTTCAACCATTGATGTTGCTCCCAATTTTTATCTTTCCTCCGCAATTTTTTTAATATGGCAAAGTTTTATTTAGAAAATCTCTTGAATATCTTACAGAAAAATATGGTAAGGTCGTGCCAACCAACCCTCGTTGATTAAAAGCTTTCTAAGTTGAAAGATTTAATTAAACTTTTTGTGTTTCATTATGAACGAGTTTTATTTAGTCGTCCTTTGACGTTTTTTTTTAATTGAAGAACGTCGAAGAACCTCTCGAAAAAATTGGCTTCTCGCAGCCGAAAACAAACGTGGTACAGTTGATAAAATTGAACGCATCAGTGCCGCTGACAACTTTGACGAATTTCTTAGATTGCCTTTAATGGCGACATTGAGTTTCCAGCCCACATCTTGCGCTTTTCGGGCGTATGATTGCATAAAGAAATTGTTCTCTTTAAAAAACTATTCTTCGAATTTACTTTGACATCGCTTTGCGACGCGAACTACATCAATTTTCCAAATTTTACAGTCGTGCCAGCAATTTTAAAAATACTACAAAAAAAGGGAAAGTTATTTAAAACTCTCGAACATTATTCATAGGAATTTCCACCCCGAGGGAGCGTCGCCCCAATTATCTTTCGATACCTGTACACATAAAAAATAATTAAATTTTAAATAAATTGAATGTTCTTAATGATTTTGCTCCGTGCGCACGACCTTTTTTTTTTTGGTAAAATATTAATTTTTCGTGTTAACGAACGTTCGCTTTTCCGGAAGTTTTCCTTATTATAATATCATATTTTATTGAAATCAATAAACCTTGTTCTACTTTCTCGGAACTTCGTTTTGTTGTTCGTTGAAGAAATAAAAATTTTAATCGACGAAAAACTATGTGAAATACACATTGGCGTAGGTAAAGAGGTTTCCTGGCGGGAGCAGACGATCAGCTGATCAGCCACCGCAAACTTTCAATTTCAATAATCCGAATACAGTAAAACCTCAATTATCGGTATTTCTTATTACATATTTTATTTTGTATTTCGCACTAAACAGTGTTTTTTTTGCTTTGTTGATTTTACGATAATGTGTGACTGTTTTATTTAGTGATTAATATTTGTTGCGTTTTTTCTAAACATATATCTAACAATTTGACCAACTTTTTTCCTGTTAAAACGGGACACTTTGTAATCGTGATTAAAATGTAATTTTTAATTAAAAGAAAAGCGAGAAGTGGTACATTTAGTTCAGTTTGATTTAATTAATATTATTTGTAAGAAAGAAGAATAAGACAGGCAAATTCAATTATGAAGGAATATGTGCACTTTCAAGCAAAAACTTTTTCCGAATAGAAAATCTGGATTTGAAGGATTTGTTATTAATATAGTCGAATCCAATTAACACGAAGATGTGCGCATTCGAGCGAAAAGTGGCACATTTCCGAGCGAGGGAGGCAAATGAAGCGCGACGCGGAGCGGCGCGCTTCATTTTCCCGAGATCGGAATGTGCCACTTTGAGCTCGAATGTGCACACTCCGCTTTTCGCCACGATTAACAATGATCAATTTGCTTTAAAAAAATTCAAGTAATTCAAAAACCGTAGTTGCGTTCTCAAAATGTCTTCTTTGGCCTTCGCTTATTTTTCATAATTATGTACTTTTTTCATTTTCAATTATCCGAATGAGCTGCAACAACAGTGTACACCCTTGTGCCCCCTAGCTACGCCCATGGAAAACATAATTCTATTCACTGATTTGGTTAAATTCCTATTGAAACAAAGTTTGAAAGCATGAATTGAATCGTTGTAACACTAAACTATTCAGTGTTTTTATTTTTAGTATGTCTGCGTAATTTATGTCCCCATTGTCTTGCAGAATCTAAACGCCTTTTTACATTTTAATAAATAGTCTGGCATATCTCATCGTTATGTAAGCCAAAATGAGAGTTCTTTTCATATAAAAAGACCACCTCTGGAATTCGTCCATTACGAAACAGCCATTTACATGCATATAGAATGCATTACTTCCCATTCATTAATTTTATTTGGGCCATTAAAGGTCTGGGAGAACAAATTTTTATTATATTTTTGCTCGAAATGGTCGGCAAATAAAAATTGTAATTAACTAACCGAACCTCGAACGCAAATCCTTTTGACCCTTTTGTAGGGAGACGATTTTATTCTAATAAAAAAAAGGTCTTTGGTTCTACTCGAAGATTATTTTTTTACAAAAATCTGTTTTTTTTATTTACAATATTAGTAAATTTTTTGGCACAGAAATCTACTCCGTTTGATTTTTACATTTTTTATTAATTGTAGCCAGCTTGGGCGAGAAAAACACATGGTCAAGTCAACAAAGCGTTTTCTGTTGTTTTAATGAACAATTCACAAAAGAAAATTATTCATTCGGGAACTTCTATTATTACCTCCACTTACTGGGAACATTATTTATGTATTTAATGGGAATTAGGGGTTTTAAAATTATTTGGGATATTTTCTGAGTTAACAAGAATCGTCGAAGCCTACTATTGATCCGAGCACAAATATAGTTTTTTATTGTATTAAATCATTTATTCGGTTCAGTTCTAATTTAACTAACGTAAATGTGAATGTACCAAAAATAAAATTAAGTTGTGTCCCTTTACATCGATTGTATTTCAACAAAATTCATTCACGTTAAGTTTCCTTGTGTTAATTTGCTATAGATACAGTCGACCCTCGATAACTCATAACTAAGGCGAAACCAAAGTGTATTCTATGGTAAATTTTTGTTGTGCTTATACAAACCAATCAAAATTGAATAACATTGACCATTGTATAATTGATTTGCTTTTATGGCAATATTTATTGGGTACCCACTTTTATGTTTGTTGTTATTATTCATTTATTGACTATTAAATATTGTAGCCATTAGTAAAGTAAATGATTTTATATTAATATAAGATTTCTTTGTTTCAGATGAGGCTTATATGAAATTAGCTCTGGAGACCATGGAGGAATTGGACTGGTGTTTAGACCAACTGGAAACGATCCAAACGCACAGATCAGTGTCTGATATGGCATCATTAAAGGTAGGAATTCTTGTGATTATCTTTTTTCGCACGCTCTGTTAAGTCATTTCTATATTTTCGCCTGCCGTGTTTTACTTAGCGACTTTACCGGTTCTAAAGTAAACACTATATATCCATCTCGCACGACAACCGACTACGAACACAAAAGGTATAATGAATTGGTCAAATATTATTAGCGTGTAAACATTTCCTGAAATTGTGCTTTACTATTTTCGTTATCGCGACATTATTATTGTTTCAATTAGTAAGTGTGTACAGCTACTTCATCGCGATACGTGGAAATTGCGTTTCGGGAAGCCGTGTAATAGATATGTATTTATCGCCGGGAAAAAAAAAATTCGACAAGCCTCACGTGAGCCTTTTTAATAAATATTTTTCCTAAATTAAACGCAAGTCATTAGCTGCACTAGAATTCTTCTTTTTCGTGCGTCACGCTTGGAAATAGCTTTTCTGCGGGGTTCTGATTGAAATACGACTTTTAATTTCATTACGAGCTTTCACAATCGTTTTGCGTTCTTTGTGCGAATTAGCGGGAAAATTATTTTCGGATTTGTTCCGAATGCAGTAATCCCCGATAAATTGCGATTAAACTGTTAATTAAAAATTTTAATTTTCATATAATCCTTGCTTGCGGATTGTTATAACATGTAAAGGCAATAAATTTAGATAGACAAGATTGTTTATTGTGTTACAAAGTAAAAGCGTAATGGTAGATGAACGTAAGCGACAGAACTCCTTGAGTCGCCCATTAAAGAAAAATTCTTTGTGCTTATTGGGATTATAATTTATAAAATAAATAAATATGGTAGTGCACTTTTTATGCTTTAAGTCGGTGATTTCCAAACTGGGGGGCGCGCCTTGCTGGGGACTAGTGCAAAAGGGGGGTGGGAGAGCAGAAAGTTTAGTAAAAGTGTAATTTTTGGTATTACCACATTTTTTCATTTAAAAATGTGCTATATTATTTTATGGAATGCACCTATCCCTTCGTTAACACGTTTCTTGTGTAAATACATATATGTAATATATTTAATATATATTTTTAAATTAAATTAAATATTGTCGATCGTGCTTAAAGCCGAGTGTGCACATTCGAGCTCAAAGTGGCACATTCCGATCTCGGGAAAATGAAGCGCGCCGCTCCGCGTCGCGCTTCATTTGCCTCCCTCGCTCGGAAATGTGCCACTTTTCGCTCGAATGCGCATATCTTTGTATTTAGCAGATTTGACTATATTAATCTTCATCTAGCCCTCGATTTCTTTGCTGAAGAGAAGTAATTAAAAAAATTACAACTATTTTACGCAAAAAAAGTTAGTTTCCAAAAATAACTGACTAATTTATACATTTTTTAAATTTGCCAAAACGGTTGTTCTGATGCGTCAATATTGTTTATAATTAACTACTATAAACGTAAAAAATAGTCAAAAAATTCTAGGATGGCTATCCAAGCAGGAAATAATTTTTTTTCCTATTGGGTTTGCTTAGTTTCAAATTGCAAAAGATGACATTTTCAAAATTTGCCCAAACGGCTTTTCTTATGATATATAATTGTTTATTATTAAATACTATAAGCCCAAAAATAATAAAAATTCCTGGATAGCCATCAAAGAAGTAAGGTAATTATTTCGTATAAGACTTGTTGGAAATTATTTTGTAAAAACCGACATTTTTAAATTTGCCAAAACGGCCGTTCTGATACGTCAATATTGTTTATAATTAACTACTATAAACGTAAAAAATAGTAAAAAAATTCTAGGATAGCTATCCCAGCAGGAAATAATTTTTTTTCCTATTGGATTTGTTTAGTTTCAAACTGCAAAGTATGACATTTTTAAAATTAGCCAAAACGGCCGTTCTGATACGTCAATATTGTTTATAATTAACTACTATGGACGTAAAAAATAGTAAAAAAATTCTAGGATGGCTATCCCAACAGGAAATATTTTTTTTTCCTATTGGATTTGCTGAGTTTCAAACTGCAAAATATGACATTTTCATAATTTGCCAAAACGGCCATTCTTATAATATATAATTGTTTATTATTCATTACTATAAACCCAAAAAATAATAAAAAAATTTCTGGCTAGCCATCAAAGAAGTAGGGTAATTATTTCGTATAAGACTTGTTAGAAATTATTTTGTGAAAACCGACATTGTTTAAATTTGCCAAAACGGCCGTTCTGATGCGTCAATATTGTTTATAATTAACTACTATGAAATTTAAATCGGGGAATAGGTGCACAGCGGGTGTGCGTCAAGATTCGATTTTTTTTTTGAGGAAGGCCCAGTGACATGCAGTTTCGGAACCACTGCCCTAAGTAAAAGAATTGCAAAATTATCGCGTTCGTAAATTAAAAATTTTGCAATTTGAAATAATTCGGCATCGATTTTGTGTAGAGTATCCAATTAAAATTTTCGGTGCCGTGCAGGCCAAGGAAGATTGTTATTTGATATTAGAAATTGAGCAAGATCGTTTGCTATTGCTTTTTCGATTTGCCTAATGATTTACATAATACAACGAGATTATTTTCTTCCTTCTGTCTTTGTATGTTTTATATCCGATTACGAGATTACCATACCTACTTTCCGAGTTATTTTTATCAAATTGATGTAGACGTTACTAAGGCCGTTTTGAGCAATAAAATCGAAAATGAAGAACATGTCAAAAGAGCTTTTTCGTCCAGATTACAGTATTTTAATTTGGCTTGACTTCGGATTACTTTTGACATTGAATAAAGTTTAATCTTTGAACAGAAAAGTTAAGAAGTGAGTAGGAGTAAAGTCCACACAAAAAAAACAATGTTGGGTGAAATGTTTACTTCGACATTATTACTTTTGTCAATCTCAAAACTTTCGATTTGAGGGCACATTTACCACCGACAAAGATTCTGTATGAATAAGTCTTCAGATTTAAATAGATGGTCTGATTCACTCGCTAGATTTCTCTTTATCATTGTACTAGTTGTTTAAATTAGAGGTTCCGAGGTATTTTAGTAAATAGAATGTTTGTGTCATTCAATCTTCTAAGAACGTTCGGCAACTTTTGCTTTTGTTGGGCTTTTCGTTTCCGTGAACATGTAATTTCCGAATAAATACTACGTTTGATTTGGGACTTTTTGTCTTTCGACGAGATTTCTAATTATCTCTGCTTTTATGAGTCGCATTTTACCTCCGTTGTTTTGACACGGTTTCGAACGTATTTTTCTCGCACATCAATGTATTGATATTAAGCTTGTTTACGCGTGTTGTTTGTTTAATTTTCTTTTTGTTAACTTTTAAAGTTAGCTTAATTAGGGGCACTGCTAAGTCATAATGAAATCGATTAATTTGTTGAATAATGTATTTACATAAATATTATTGCTTCATTTTTAACAATAGTTCAATTTACTTGTAATTATATTTTTGATTTGAGACATAAAATTTTTATATCGAATTGAAGGAAATAATTTCTAACCAGGGCCGGCTTTTAATAACTTCTAAATTATATACAGTTAAAGAAAAGGAAATAGGGTAAACCGTTCAGTCTGTGACCACCTGCCAGTGAATGACTTTTTGCGAGAAATGATGTTTATAATAATTAAAAAAATTCATTTATATTAATGGTATATTTATTCATTTCTCTTTTTTCATTTAAGTGCAAGAAATAAATGTAATAAAGGAGTGTATAGCTAAAAGAATTAAATTTACATATATTGCAGTTGGAAAAATTTAAATACAGTGTGATTTATAAAAGACCAGAAGAAACGTTCATTAATAAACTAGACGTGGGTCATTATTGAGACGAAAAGGTCATTCACTGGACTCCTCATTTTATATTCTTTCTTATATTCGTTTTTAAACAAAAATAATATTTCATTTTAACTGAAACGGTTGTTTTGTACTTATTAATTTGTTTATTATAATTTTTTATATCGAAATAGCCGCGATGCAACAAATCGGTCATTAACTGGACGTTTTAGCCTACAGATCTCAAAGCATAAATTGCATAAGTGCTTAAATATTTTATTCAGCTTTTTTAAATTAAATATAATGAGAGTTCATCGTACCAAAAGTGGAAGTAACTCTGTTACGTATTTCGTTCTCAAGGAACTGGATAGTTAATAATATTTGTTTAATTAGAAAAAGGAACGTGTACGAATTTAAATGCGGAAACGCAAATTTAGTTTGTTTTTGATAGGTCTCGATCGTTACGATCTTCCGCTTCGCTTTCGTCAATTTTTCATCCATCGGGAAATCTCATTTTTAATTCTTAAAGTTGCATCTTGAATAATTTATAAAATCTGTTCGCTTATAAATAAAGGGATGGAACTTTTGAATCTTTGAACCTTTTTTTTTTATAAAGCAATCGAGGATAGCTTTTTTTTCTTATTTATTTACCCTAAAAAAGAAAACGTTTTTTAGATGGGATAAGACGACGGTTGTGGTGGGAAATTTGAAATTGACTCTAAATTAACTATTTGTGGGGACCACAACAAATTTTACCCATTTTAAAACAATAATTTGTTAATGTTTTGAACAGACCACACATGAAAATTGTTTGAGAAGGGAATTTCATTATTTTCGCTTAGACCAGTGTTTCCCAACCTTTTTTTTAACATTCCCCACCTAAGTTATTCTAAAATTTAAATGCCTTCCTATGTAACAAAAATATTTTTGAAGTTATACTTCTTTTGGCAATTTGGGAGTAAAATATTAGCACTGCTAACAAAAATTCGACAGTTGAAGTAAGAAAGTAAATTAATACTTGTGAATCGTGCTTAAAACCGAGTGTGCACGTTCGAGCTCAAAGTGGCACATTCCGATCTCGGGAAAATGAAGCGCGCCGCTCCGCGTCGCGCTTCATTTGCTTCCCTCGCTCGGAAATGTGCCACTTTTCGCTCGAACGCGCACATCCTCGTATTTATTGAACTTATCTTTGCACGTGGTTATATTTAATTTAGTCACACCGAAGAAGTATAACTTCTAATGCGCGTACATAAGTACACGCACCGAATTTTTTAATTTTGTATTTAAAAATTGGATTATTCTATGTATGAAGCTTAATTATAACTGGTTAAAGACACAAGACTATGAAATTATTGAGAAAAAAACAATAAATAAATTTTCAACACATATAATACGAAGATAACTAAAAATCAAGTACGTTTTAAAATTAAATAACGATATTGTCCCCCTAAACCTTTAAATTGCGCCCATGTGGGGCGTGGGACCCACGTTGGGAAACGCTGGCTTGGACCCGAACGCGACTGCTTAATTTTATTAACATATCAAAAAACTACATCGGGATTTGTACGAGAAGTTTACCATACGCCATTATTTAAATATTTAGATAAATTAAAGAGGCTCGGCGTTGGTGTGTTTTCCGCTACACTGACGCCACAATATCAACAAAAGCTTAGAATAACAAAAATGTATTTTTGCCCGAAAACACGTCACAGATTCTTTTTTTGTATGCGCCAATTTTCGTATGTAAAATTTCCGACATGTCTCGGTGTAACGTTTCACGTATAATCAGATTACTCGATTTCGGTTCAATGAAAATTAATTCGGTTCCAGTGAAATTATATTTTCGAACTATTTAATCGCCTCGAATTGGGAGCAGGGTGTTTAAATTGAAAAACGTATTAATAATGCAAATTTTATTGGTTGGCATTAAATCCGAAATTTTGAAACGTTCGCTACACGGTCTGTTTGCTTACGAGAGCTTTATTTTTTAGATTTTTAAGTGACACAAATTATTAAATTGTGCAACGAAATCACGTCTAAATTTAACTCGAATTCCGCTTAAAATAATTGGAGACGTTACATTTGTTTGTTATTAATATTTATAACTTTTCCGAGTAAGAACAATTATTTAAAATTTCATTGAAATCAGAAAGCGTGCACATTTCTAACGAAAGTCGAAATAGAATTCAAATGATCCAACATTTTGATCGGCTCTGTATTTTTCTTTTAAAGGCAATCAAACTTACTTAGGTTCACGACCATTATTTATCAAAAAAAAAATTTTTAATCAAAAAGTATTAATTTCTAATTTACTTTGTTGCTTTTCCCAAAAGTGAATCTGATTGACCTTTTTTTTTTTAAATTAAAACATTGAAATTTATTCAAAAGTTTTCGGAGGAAGAGCTTTTAATATTTTAAAGGATCAAATTCGTCTCTGCCCTTATAAAAAAGGGCAAGCACTTGAGCATGCTCAGCATCCCCTAAACCGACACCGGCAAATAAAGAAGAAAACCGTTTGACCGTTCAATTCAACACGAAGACTTCTGTCTTTTTAGAATTCCCTCGCATCTTTTAAAGGATCGGAGATCAATGGAAAATATTGCACGAAGACGTTTGAATATGATAAATATCTCTCCGGTTTCTGCTCGAAAAAGTTTGCTGATTTTATATAAATATGAACTTCTCGAAAAGAATTCGAGAAATTCAAAGGTGGATATTAATCTTTCGCGTAGGACGAGAAATACTTTAGACGAGCTTATTTTTAAAAATAATGCACGAACGTTGCCCTTTGTTGCACAATTTAAGAAATTAGTTTTGTAAAATTGCCCGAAGAATTTGGTCGGGCGTTAATTTTAGAACGAAATCGATTTTTATAGCTGGCTCGGCCGAATATTGCAAAATTTCGGCGATTTAGTAATTTCATTACACAATAGAATTTTAGGCACGTAGACCCGTGTCCATTAAAAACAAGTTGTTATGAACCGTCTGGAGAGGACGCGCAAAAAAGTCTGGCCCCTGCTACAAAATTGAAATTTTCATCAATTTTTCGCTCCGTCTCGTTTTTCTAAATAAAACATAATTTTATTAAGGTGAGAATCGCTCTTCTCGAGACGTCTGCTCTTGAAGTACAGTAATGCGCGCTTATAACGAACCCCGAGGGACCGCGAAAAATGATATATCATAAGAATCCATTATTTTTATTAATACATACATATTTGAGGTGGGTATATAATATGTTTTGTAATCCATATACATATGTACATTAATCATAGCTTCAAAAGATCTCATTTAAAAAAAAAACATTAATTTTCTATTTTATCTAATTAGATACAATTTTATATAGCTATATAAAAATATTAGAAAGGCTCATAAAAGGTAAATTTTATAATACCTTGGGAAATTTGGCTCTGGTAAAACGTTTTTGATTCCAAATACAATTTAAAGTACCCTCCGAAAAATAAAGGGGGGTGTACGCGAATTAACTTATATAGATGTAGGCCTATCTAATAAATTTTACATATTTATATAAAAATATATAAAACATACAATATATAATTATATGTATAGAGTTACTCTATAGATTGATTTGTTATAAACGAAAATTTGTTATAAGCGGGTTTTTTATAAGCGAACAATACCATATATCAAAATGCAATTTTAAAATTAAATTAAATTAAAATTACAAAGACACACAATAGAATTATGAGATTTTTCCAAAAGAAGAAATTGAATACAATTTCAAAAGATCTATTGGTCGGGTTAAAAGTATTCGTTGTCTTCCTTAATATTGTTGGTCGTCGCAGAAAATATGCAAATATAAAAAAATATTATAAATATGCCGTATTAAATTGTACCTAAGCAATTTTAAGGGAAGAAATATAAAAAATAATCAAATGTTCGAGCAAACATGGATACGCGAGCGTTTCAACGGCGCGGCTGGTAGATTATGGATTTTTCCACTTTTGCAGACTCTCTGACATCGAGGGGCACAATAAATCAGTCTTTGTGTTGCCTTATTTTCAAGTTACTTTTTAAATTACTTTTATTCCTTTCTAAGTTGTTTTTTTGTACACATACATACATAAAGCGAAGCTGAATCTTCAGCAAACAAACAGCCACTCGAAAATTATGAGAAATGACGTGTTCCATAAATTTCTTTTTTTTACACGGTCCTTTCATTTTTGCGAACGATTGTTTTTGCACGTACAGTGGAAGCTCGGTTATGCGGACTAATTATTGTTGCAGCTCATTCGGATAATTGAAAATCAAACAAGTAAAAAATTATGAAAAATAAGCGAAGCCCAAAGGAGACATTTTGAGAACGCACTTACGGTTTTAGAATTACTTGAATTTTTTAAAGCAAATTGATCATTGTTAATCGTGGCGAAAAGCGGAGTTTGCACATTCGAGCTCAAAGTGGCACATTCCGATCTCGGGAAAATGTGCCACTTTTCGCTCGAATGCGCACATCTGCGTGTTAATGCGATTCGACTATATTAATAACAAATCCTTTAAATCCAGATTTTCTATTCGGAAAAAGTTTTCGCTTGAAAGTGCACATATTCCTTCATAATTGAATTTGCCTGTCTTATTCTTCTTTCTTACAAATAATATTAATTAAATCAAACTGAACTAAATGTACCACTTTTGGCTTTTCTTTTAATTAAATATTACAGTAGGGTATTTTTACCAAAAACCACATTTCTAATTTAGTACTTTTAAACTAAACTAGTTGGGAGACTTCATTGTGCATGAAAAAAAAATAGTTTAACTTTTTCCGAATTTTGACCCTTATTTCCCAACCTTTTATTTAACATATCCCACCCAAGTCATTCTAAAATTTTGATGCACCCCCTATGTAACATATAAATATTTTTTTATATTTAAAAATTGAATTAATCCATAAATGAAGTCTAATTACAACAGTGTATACAAAATGTGCCTTAAAACTAATTTGTTTATAATTTTTACAAAAATGAAAATTAGCCAAAAATATTTGGAGACATATAAACCTTCAACAATGTTTCTATAATTGTTAATAATTTATTTATTAATAAAGATATAATAACGGGGTTTCAAAATTCGAAAATATGGGACTTTTAACTATAATTTTTATATAAATCATTTTATTTTTGGTAACAATAAAGGACCCAAATTAAACTAAGAAAAATATACTATTTTTCTTTCCAGTTTTATGTTTTTATTTAAATTGTTTCTATAATTGTTAATAATTTATTTATTAGTAAAGTTATAGTAACGGGGTTTCAAAATTCAGAAATATGGGACTTTTAACTATAATTTTTATATAAATCATTCTATATTTGGTAACAATAAAGGACCCAAATTAAACTAAGAAAAATGTACTATTTTTTTTTCCAGTTTTACGTTTTTATTTAAATTGTTTCTATAATTGTTAATAATTTATTCATTAATACAGTTATAGTAACGGGCTTTAAAAATTCGAAAATATTGGACTTTTAACTATAATTTTTATCTAAATCATTCTATTTTTGGTAACAATAAAGGACCCAAATTAAACTAAGAAATATGTACTATTTTTTTTCCAGTTTTACGTTTTTATTTAAAGTGTTTCTATAATTGTTAATAATTTATTTATTAATAAAGTTATAGTAACGGGGTTTCAAAATTGAAAATATGGAACTTTGAACTATAATTTTTATATAAATCATTCTATTTTTGGTAACAATAAAGGACCCAAATTAAACTAAAAAAAATGTACTATTTTTCTTTCCAGTTTTATTTTTATTTAAAGTGTTTATATAATTGTTAATAATTTATTTATTAATAAAGTTATAGTAACGGGGTTTCAAAATTCGAAAATATGGGACTTTTAGCTATAATTTTTATATAAATCATTCTATTTTTGGTAACAATAAAGGACCCAAATTAAACTAAGAAAAATGTACTATTTTTCTTTTCAGTTTTACGTTTTTATTTAAAGTGTTTCTATAATTGTTAATAATTTATTTATTAATAAAGTTATAATAACAGGGTTTCAAAATTCGAAAATATTGGACTTTTAACTATAATTTTTATATAAATTATTCTATTTTTGGTAACAATAAAGGACCCAAATTAAACTAAGAAAAATGCACTATTTTTCTTTCCAGTTTTACGTTTTTATTTAAAGTGTTGCTATATAATTGTTAATAATTTATTTATTACCCACGATTCACAATAATTAATTCAATTTTTAAATAATTTTAATTAAAAATTACAGGACTGTATTTACACTCAAAAACGTGTAAATGTAGGGATAGGTATATTTCATAAGACAATACAGCACTGTCTGAATGGAAAAAAATCTATTAATACAAATAACGACAGTTTTCTTAGTCTATCTGTGCTGAGGTTTTACTGTACTTCCATTAAAGTGATGTTCAAATATTGAACGAACCACGTTTACTTGAAAATAATACCGGCCCTTTTTTTGGAGTGGATTTTTTCAACGTAGACTTCTTTGCGAATTTGCTAGCGCTTCTTGTTTTTCTGTTTATAAGAAACGGCTTAGATTAGATAAAATATTTTCAAGATTTTACAAAACAACATCTTAATGCGATCAAATAAAATTGTTTAGACTGCTTATTTAATTTTTTTCACGATAAAAAAAATCGCGTACTTCAAAAACAAGGAATTTATTTTTTCGCGGTGCTTCTTCTCAAATAGATTCGAAGATTAAAATCTTTTGTCCCACTTGGCGGTACGTGACCTGAGTTATTAGGAAATTGTATTTGAAAAACCTCCAATATTTTTCGTCGTAGAAGTCTAAGTTTATTTTTAAGAAGAAATTTTTAATTTATGTTTCTGCGGAAGGGTGTTTTTTCAGGATTTGATGCGCGAACAGTTTCGCGAAAAAGCGCAAATTAAATAAACGATTCGGGCGTCGCGCCGACACGAAAATGCACATCTTCTTCGGCTGTTATCTAATAATAGCGCTTTTCGTGCGTCACAAAGTCTGGTGTGAAGCATTATGAGGCCAGGGCCAAAGCTCCACGATAAGACGATAACGACTGTACCCCTCCAGATGACTTTAACTACAAAAAACCGGATTTTAATTCGCTTTGTTTACTCGCCGAGAAATACGTATAAAAACAAATTTGTGCACAACAAAGTGTACGGTCATTTTTCCCTCTTTTTAGCGTCTTATCAACTTCATCACTTTTTGGATTTAATTTAATTGTGTGCTTAGGAGAATCAAATTAGCCGGCGAACGTGGGGGCTTGTCGGTTCGGGCGTCTGACGTGGCCCTTCCACGTTTTGCCCTAAATCAATTAAGCAATTTGACGTTAAAAAATTATTTCGAAAAATGGACAAATGGAAAGTCGCAATTTTTCGTGCGACCTTAAGTTTGCGCGACAAGATTCGCAAATTAAATAAAAACCAAGGTAGCGGGGGCGAAGCAAATATTTTTCCGATAAGAAAAAGTGTGCCATTTGGGTGGACGCGGCCTTAACTTCGCACTTTTGCGTTTCGCGCAAATTAAAAAAAAATTAAAATCAATTAAGCGGGTACTAATTGGTCGCTGATACAGGATGCCCCCTAAACCCCACGCAATTTGGTACATTCCGATTCGCATAGGATTTCGATAAAAATTAATCGCGACCGAATCGACATTTTTGCGAAACTGGTTTAATTAAAATATTGTAATTGTTTTCGTAATAGCAGATAGAGCGTTTTTCTGCGAAAAAGATCAGATGAAGAATTGATCATGGGCGATTCTTGCTAGCACAATCTCTTACAGAAATTCTAAACAAGTTGCACAATGCGAAAGTAACACCATATTTTAAGTGTGTGTTGGATATGTTGATGACATTTGAACTGTAAAACTGACCAAAATAATAATAATATCCTGAATAATTTAAAAATAAACACCCATTTATTTGTACGCAGAGATCAAAGATTGAAGCGATCACCAAAGCGGTGCATGTATATTATTTTTATTGTACACAGCTGATAAGTTATTATTAATAAAGCAGAACGACAGACGAGCTGAGATTGTTGATATTCTAAACGGGCAAAAGATCATTTTTAAAGCTCCCCACATCAAGATCGAAAGCTGCATATGTATTTTAAAGAGAACCGGCTAATTAATTTTTGGATTAGCTTGGCCTTAAATTATCTAATTAAATATTTACTGTAGAAATGATTAGATTTTTAACCAAATTGTTTAAGAATTATTTAATGTTATCGCGATTTTTAAATTTAATGCAATTGCATCTATTTGTTGTTGTGGTACATCCCCCAAAATTTTTGGGCTTTGAATATTTTCTTTAAGTTTCTAAAATTGTTCATTTTGACAAGATTATTTCGAATTTTAATTAAAAAAATAACGGAACTTAAATTTAATGGCATTTGATCAATTTTTTATTATGGTCTAGCCCTAAATTTTTGGGCTATAGTTATTTTCTTTAAATTTCTAAAATTGTTTGTTTGTTGTGACGAAATTATTTCGAATTTTAAATTAAAAAAATAAAGAAAATTAAATTTAATGTCATTCCATCAATTTTTTATTATGGTATAGCCCCAAATTTTTGGGCTATAGTTATTTTCTTTGAGTTTCTAAAATTGTTTGTTAGTTCTGACGAAATTATTTCGAATATTAAATTAAAAAAATAACGGAACTTAAATTTAATGCCATCCGATCAATTTTTTATTATGGTACAGCCCCAAATTTTTGGGCTATAGTTATCTTCTTTAAGTTTCTAAAATTGTTTGTTTGTTGTGACTAAAATTATTTCGAATTTTAATTTTTAAAAATCACGAAAATTAAATTTAGTGCCTTTTTCGAAATTTAAACTACAATTGCAGTTTTCGAAAAATTGTTGGAAATTTTGTGGAGCTCCAGAGCAAAAGTTTTCTCCAAAACTGACAAAGATTTTTGAGTGGAATTTTCACTCGACTAAAGGAAAGCCATTACACCCCGTCTTTCATTAAAATTTTAAGGGTTTGGCTCGAAGGAAAACACAAATAGCAAATTATTTAATGAAATTTGAATTTTAATTGTTTTTCTCTTGTGGACAATTTAAAAAAAAATTCACCGGGGCTTATTTCGCCTAAATTTTATACTTTTTCGATTGACGAGAACGGAATTTAAATTAACCCTCCCGTTTTCGGACTTAAATTTTTTTTCGAAGTACTTTTGTCGAAAAATCAAGTTCTTTAGAAGTGGTAGAGATTTTTAATTGGGGTTTTATTAAATTGAACCATAGACTCATTATTTGTGCCTTTCGCGAAAAGTGTGAGGGTTTTTCTCCATGGAAAAAGCAAAATACAAAGTTTCGTTAGTTTTACGTTCCGAAACTTGTGAGCTTTAAAGCTTCGCCCGTACACAAACCGAAAACTGTTTTTAAAAAACTCGCCTAATTAATTTTAAGTGTAATCCTACGTAATGTGGGATGATGAATTGAATGCATTAGCTATTTTCGTCGTAATTGAATTTTCATAAAGCTGCTTAAGCTTCTATCCAGACTGTGCCCTTTGATCGTATGTAAATCTATGCAAACTAACGCCATTGTATAAGCCGAAATATTATGTACCGCAATTAGCCCAACAAAAATTTTATTGTTATCATATATAAAAGTAAATAAATCAAAAGCTAAATAGAACCATAAACCGATTCAAAAAAAAAAGAGCGAATAGTAACAATTGCGAGGCAATAACCTTTCGTAAATTGTGCTAATATTATATGTTCATTAGTGTATTTAATGAAACTAAACTAAGCTAACAGAGATAAGTGAAAATCTAATCTGAAGCGTTCCATTCTCTTACATAAAACCCGATTTTTTTTTAACCCCATTCTTACGAATTTTTCTCGCCGTTCGGCGGGCCGGCTTGTTTTCAAAGTTTCACCAACTATTAATAAATTCGGATCGTCGAGAGCGATCGTTAACCCCAACTCGTATTTTTATTACAATAATGTATTTGCGATTGCACGTTACATTTCATCGATATCTTCGCTTCTTTCTTCGTCTTCCGACCGCTCCACTTCCCAATGCGTTTCATTGAAGAATAGCAGAAGGAGGGCAACCTTTTTCAGATGACGAGTCGAAGCTGTGCGAAAATCGAAACACGTCCTTTCCGCGGTTTTATTGCCGAAAAAATAACAAACAAAGCTTCACTTTAAATCGTTTACTTCTGCGAAAACGTTTATTTATCGGAACGTTAACGCCGGTTTATTTAAATCGGTGAAAATTCGCGAAGTTTGTTTATTTGGCGCTTCGCTTTGTTTGTTTGATGAACGGTTTTCCTTGTTTTCGATTTGAAGATATTAATGGGAAAATTAATTAACAACGTCCTCAATTAGGGAAGACGTGTTGCCGACAGTTCTGCGAAAAAGAATTCTTGAATGCGAAAATAGCATTTAACCCATATTTTATTCTTGTAAAGTACTACGTTAACTATTTCTAAATGAGAGATCTAAAGAAGTTTATTTGTTCAAAAAATTGGGTAAAGTAGGGTTATGTAATTTACAAAATATATATTTTTTTAATTAAATTAAATATTGTGCATCGTGTGTAAAGCCGAGTGTGCACATTCGAGCGATCTCGGAAATGTGCCACTTCTCGCTCGAATGTGCACATCCTCGTATTTATTCAATTTAATTAACTACTATAAACGTAAAAAATAGTAAAAATATTCTAAGATAGCTATCCCAGCAGGAAATATTTTTTTTTCCTCTGGGATTTGCTTAGTTTCCAACTGCAAAATATGACATTTTCAAAATTTGCCAAAACGGCCTTTCTTATGATATATAATTGTTTATTATTAATTACTATAAGCCCTAAAAATAATAAAAAAATTCCTGGATAGCCATCAAAGAAGTAGGGTAATTATTTCGTATAAGACTTGTTGGAAATTATTTTCTAAAGACCGACATGTTTTAAATTTGCCAAAACGGCCGTTCTGATGCGTCAATATTGTTTATAATTAACTACTATAAACGTAAAAAATAGTAAAAAAATTCTAGGATAGCTATCCCAGCAGGAAATATATTTTTTCCTATTGAATTTGCTTAGTTTCAAACTACTAAATGTGATATTTTTAAAATTTGCCAAAACGGCCTTTCTTATGATATATAATTGTTTATTATTCATTACTATAAGCCCAAAAAATAGTAAAAAAATTCCTGGATAGCCATCAAAGAAGTAGGGTAATTATTTCGTATAAGACTTGTTGGAAATTATTTTGTAAAAATCGACATTTTTTAAATTTGCCAAAACGGCCGTTCTGATTCGTCAATATTGTTTATAATTAATTATTATTATTGTTACCAAAAATAGAATTATTTATATAAATATTATAGATAAATGAAGCGCACTGCTGCGCGTCGCGCTTCATTTACCTCCCTCGCTCGGAAAAGTACCACTTCTCGCTCGAATGCCCACATCCTTGTATTTATTTAATTTAACCTAAAATATGCAAGATAAAGTATATTTTATTTTTTAATGAGTGGGGGCGAGTGAAAAGTTACAAAAATTGCATAAGTAGAAGTGAGAGGGAACGATCACATTTGTTTGCTATAGTTAATTTTATAATTCTTTTTAAGATATCTACCGTGTAAATCGGGGAATAGGTGTACAACGGTTAGACGCAAGATTAGATTTTTTTTTTAGGGAAGACCAGTGACATATAGTTTGGGAACCACTGTCTTAAGTGAAACAAGGGTCAAGGTACAACAGGTTCTCCTATACGTGGGGTGGGGGTTCTATTTACTTCGCTAAATGGAAAATAACGATTTTCTTTTAAATTTCGAGCGAAAACTAATCATAAAAATCTATCTAAGTTCGATAAACAAACAACTTATACGAAAGTGTTATTCTAAACAGAAGCCACTCGAGAATTTCCAATTTTAAGCACACATTTTGATAATTCAATGTAAACGGTTTGTTTTTTAATTAAAAGGAATACGATAAGCGACTCGACCTTCGACTAATCAAGTGTCCGAAAAGTGTTCATCGAATTTTGAGAGATTGCAATGCATTTGTGTTCGTTTTTTTGAGATTATTGATCTTAAGGTGGGATTGTCAGGGTACGTTTTGAGGTTAGATTCGTTCGAATTTTCAATCCTACAAATCTCTTCAATTATTTAATCAATTTGAATTCTGTTTGAATAAAATGAATTCGGATTGTTTAAAAAATGATGAGACATAATTTTAAAAGTCGAATTCATTTTAATTCACAAGTTTAACTTCGCGGTCATCTTAAAGATGCAAATTATTTAAAACTACAAAAGAAGTCATAAAATTGAAATATGTCTCACCACGAACAAAGTTTAAAGGATTGATTTGGTGCAAGTCGTGTTCAAATTAACAAAGTATTAATTGAGATTATTAATATGGAAAATTTACTTCCATATGCATTGCATGTTAGAGAGAGAGGCTACCCGTTCAAGTGATTCGGGTACTTTGGCTTAGATGGCGCGTATATTTTAACAATAATTACTTGCAACTTCACATGTAAGAATGACTGAAGGTGGGATTGCCAGGATACGTTTTGAGGTTAAATTTATTCGAATTTTCGAAACTAATAATCTCTTAAATTATTTAATCAATTTGAATTGTTTGAATAAAATGAATTCGGTTTGTTTAAAGAATGATGAGACACAATTTTAAAAGTGGAATTCATTTTAATTCACAAGTTTAACTTCGCGGGCGTCCTAAAGATGCAAATTATTTAAAACTACAAAAGAATTCATGAAATTGAAATATGTCTCATCACGAACAAAGTTTAACAGATTGATTTGGTGCAAGTCGTGTTCAAATTAATAAAGTATTAATTGAGATTATTCATTTGGAAAATTTACTTCCATATGCATTGCATGTTAGAGAGAGAGAGACTACCCGTTCAAGTGATTCGTGTACTTTGGCTTACATGGCGCGCATATTTTAACAATATTTTCAACTTCACATGTAAGAACGTAAAATAACTTTGACTGTGTTTATTATTTCATGACTGAAGTTTATAAACATTGAAATTTTTTGATTAATAATCTTAAAGGTACTAATTGGGTTTGAAGATTGTTAATAACGTACTTATAAGAAAAAATTAAAAACTGAAAGACCATAAATTAAAAAGTTAAAAATCTCGTATTAGTAGGTTATAATAATTTTAAACTAAGAGTAATTTTAAGAAATTTTGGTATACATTACTATTTAGAAATGAAAACGTAATTAATTAATTTATAATTAAAATTTATTATTATAAGAATTCCAAGTTTTTATTAATAAAAATAAATAATTATTAGTGCAGGCATATTACAATATTAAAATATTTAAAATTTTATTTTAGCAATGATACCTATTTAATTTGAATATTTTTGTTTTTTGAATTCGTGTTAAAATAAACGGAATTAAAAGCTGTGAAACGATCTGATAAGGTTTTTATAAAACTATTTTATAAACTATAAATTTTAAGAAAAATTCATATCACCAGTAGATGGATTTTATACTTAAATTTAATATAATTACTTATTAAAAGAAAATTTGTCCATCTATTGGTCGGGTTATCCTAGTTGATTTTTTAATTTTCTCATTTACTTAACATGTAAATTTACAATTTTTCTTTTCAATTATTTATACTTCTGCTAAATTGTATACAATTGTCTTGTTCTTAGCGGAAAATTGTAGAGAAAATTACAATCTTTCAAATTGCCCAGAGTTGGATCTATGTAACTTGAACGGTCTTACCTCTAAAAAATCATAACTTCAATTTTTTCAATTTATGCATTTTTCATAAACGGCTAGACTTACAGCAATTTTGGAGGAAAAATATAGAAATACTATGTACTATATCACATACAAAAACATTATGACGCAAAATAACCCCGCTAATGAGAAGAACTTATCAGTTGTAAGTATACAATTTTCCAAATATGAAACTAACAGTAACGTTTATAGTTTAAATAAACCTTACATACAAAGAATCAATATTTCTTTATGTAAAAATGTTTTTTGTTAATAAAATATTTAAAATAAGTGAGTTTTCCGTAATTTTAGTAACGCTCCGGGAAATACTCAGTTGTTCGCTGAATAATGATATTAATATGAAGGTATATTAAAATCATAAAGGATTAGTTTTAGAAACTAGTTAAATATTTAGTTATTTGCCATAGGGTTTGTACTAGACATAAAATTTACTTTTCTTAGTTTCAACAATTCCCACACTTTTTGAAATCGCAATACCCGTGCAAAGCCGAGTAAAGCCGAGCGGGCAGCTAGTACTAAAATAAAATACATGTAACTACACGGAGCAGAATTTTAAAACAGCTGGAATTTGTCTACAGCTGTATCGAGAAGCATCGTGAAGTTGGGAACTCGTTTTGTAATGTCCTTGTCAATAATTGTGCGGTAAACGCGATCAGTTCAAATATTAATCAAATATGCTGCCGCCTGGCCACGGTTTTTGGCGACTTCAACCTGAGAACCTCCCCTTAATGTAATGAGTTAACCAAAGGTCGTGGCGTAGACTAAGGTCAAGAGAAGTAAGGCCTGAAAAATGTTGGAAGATCATTATTTCCGAAGTGACGGCTTTGTATTGAATCCGTTCTCCTTTATCGGATCCCTTGAATGGAGCGCTTCCAGATTTGTTCACAATGTTCGCTGTATTTTTATACAGAAACAAGATTTTAACGCTAAGATTACTCTTTTTTTATTTTCGTAAGATAACGCGCGGCAGATGCGAATATTAGATCGAAATTTTGAAAAAAGAAATGCGGAAAATCGATAACTACATACACTGTGGTACCAAAAATATTCGGACACCGGTAACTATTAATTTAATTTGAAAATTTAGTGCCTAAAAAAATCCTAACTTTAAAAAATAAAAATTATACGCATAAAATAAACGTTCTAGAACAGTGTTTCCCAACGTGGGGTCCACGCCCTACAGGGGGGCAAGTTGATCGTTCAAAGGGGCAATTGAAAAAATGGTCTTTTCCACAATGTAAATTTAACCATATGGGGGCTCTTAATCTCTTAGTTTTTTTATACCTTCTTTGTGATTTCTTTCTAAAGTCCATCGTTTAAGCTACTTAGTGAATAATTATAATTTTTGAATATTAAAAATTATGTATACTATGTTACATGGGAGGGACATAATAAATTTTTAACAGCTTAGGTGGGGCATGGCACAAAAAAGGTTGGGAAACACTGTTCTAGAACAATAACTTATAAATTAAATGATTAATAAAATAAAATCTGCTTATTTAAAGTACGCTGAAGAATACAACAATGATCACACGTTATTAGCTTTTGCTGGCGATGGCAACGCTTTAAAAAAAATTACTGTAAAGTTGTTGCATCTTAATACGATTAAGCTTTTTTATATCTAAATAAAACAATACATAAGACAATTGTTTTAATGCATTTTTAAGCTGGAAAATCACCAAAAACCAAACATTTTCTGGGTGTCCGAAAGTTTTTGCTGCCGCACTGTACATTTCAGGACTTCAGCGCAACGAACTCCCGTTCGTCAAACTTTGAATTGTTACAGTTTCTCCGATGAATGTAACCGACAACTTATAAAAGCAATTTCCATACAAATCACAAGCATAAATCTGTTTTGTATCACTAATTAAACCTGTTGGTTTTGCGAGTAGTTTAATAAACTTATAATTAAAATAATTCCTGATAAATTCCGAATGCCGTTCGAAAAGTTTGTTCGGAAATTCTATCGGTAACTCGTTAATATTTAAATTAATAACAAACAAAATTGATTCTTTCGGCATAAAATATAAATAGGGCTGCGCGCCCTCTTCGCCTTAAAGAGGCATAAATCGAAGATTTGCGCGATTTTGCACCGTTGCAGATCGTTTTTGACTACACAAAACGTAAAGGTCACCGGAGCTGAAATCGACGAAGAAATTATCATTTCGAAATGTCAGATATTTGGATAATGTTACAAGCAACGAATGTACAGTTGAACTTTATTCTATTCAACACCCTTTAAACCACTTATAGTGATCGAGCTGTTCCAAGAGACCTTACCAAGATCAACATTGAATGTTCTTTCAACCATGCAGCACCAGATTTTGTCTCTTGGAATAGCTCGATCACTATAAGTGGTTTAGAGGGTGTTCAATATAATAAAGTTTAACTGTACATGCGAAGTGAAATGCAATGTAGTAAAATGCACGAATGCGAAATGTTATTAAAAGCTTACATACATCGTTGACATAAAAGAGAATATGAAATTTATAGGTTTCGGTAGGTGGCGAAGTTTTATTGCACGTCGTGAGCTTTTCTTTTAGTAAATCCATAAATTTCGGTTGTGAAATTTATTTGTAGGAAGTACACAAAGATCTTGACGTTATACAATCTTTAAATTTATTAAATATTAAGCGTGGCAGGTGTAAATATTTCTTTTAATACAAAGTGCATTTAAATAAGTGGACGTCCAATATATTACCGTTCGGCTAAGAATTGCCAAGGCTTTTGTTGTGATTTTAAAATGTTACAACTGATAATTATCGGCGAGATTGCAAAAAAGATATAAATAGAAAAACGAGGAAGTTAGCAAAGCCTAAGTTTTCCATTAAACGACTTGAACTTGCAACACTTTGTTTAAAACCCATTCAACAATGAGATGTAATTGGATCAATTCAATTCACAAGGTTAATGACTAAAGCTATTTATCCGTTACTGAAATTGCTCGATGTGTGTGTGTATGTATTAATTAATATTTAATTTTTCAAACGCGTTTTACTGTTCGTCCAATTTCTTTCGTCTGACGTCAAATATAATTGTTTATTTTCGCCGAAAAAAAGTTTTATTATGCGAAATTCTGCTAAAAATTTAAATTTCCATTGTTGCAAAATTCTGAGAAGCTTTCCAATTAGGCCGAGAACATAATTTTTAATTTTTTTGATTGTCGCGCTGATTTGAATTGTTGAGTCTCAAGTTCCGGCATGGGAACGATAATTGCTCCATTCAACGATTAAACGTTTTTTGAGGAGGTTCAAATTTCAAACGGAGGCACGCTTTAATTCGGTGGGGCTTCGAGACACGCGACTCGAAGCTCAAAATTTGCAGAAAAAACTTCGTTGGTATGGTTTTTGCGATAAGCAGCTTTGCGCTTTAAGAGATACTTAAACAAATTAAAGTAATTTTAGGGGTTTTTCTTGAATTGCAAAAAAAGATGGCACCTTGTCGACGGAGAATAAATTGTAGTTGCCATAACAACATGTATGTGTAGTTGGCATAACGTCAAATTTGGGGTTATAACTGCAACATTGCAGTAGCGCCAACTACAGTGAAAAGTAAAAGTTACTAGAATTTACTACAACTGTAGTAAACTAAGATTATGAAACGTACAATTAATCTGAATATGGCGGACACGTGTTCTGTGGCGCCCTCAACTGGTAGTAGAGAGAAACACAATGTATAGTAAAAAGAACCACAACACCGAAGCAAATTTAGCTTTTGGATTTGGTAATATTTGATGCATATTTATTTATTATTGCTATTTATGTAAAATGTATTACTACAATGCCATTTAACAAAATCTTGTAGTTAGAAGAACCACAATTTATTTTCCGTTTTCGAATTTACTCCTCTTAGACATACAATAATCAACTAATTGAGAAAAGAATCAATTAAAGAGAAATATAAATTAAAGTACAGTAAAACCTCAGTTATCCAGACCTCAGTTATACGGGTTCGCGTTCGGACTCGTTGCGAACATTAAACCTCGGTATTTCTTATTACATATTTTATTTTTTATTTTGTATTTCGCACTAAACAGTGTTTAAGACAATTTGCGACTGTTTTATTTAGTGATTAATATTTGTTGCGTTTTTTGTAAACCTATATCTAACAATTTGACCAAGTTTTTTTGTTAAAACGGGATACTTTGTAATCGTGCTTAAAACCGAGTGTGCACATTCGAGCTCAAAGTGGCACATTCCGATCACGGGAAAATGAAGCGCGCCGCTCCGCGTCGCGCTTCATTTGCTTCCCTCGCTCGGAAATGTGTCACTTTTCGCTCGAATGCGCACATCCTCGTATTTATCGGATTTGCCTATATTATTATTTTATTCTTCAATTCCAAAAATTAAAAGTCGAATAAATTATATGTATTTTTTGGTTGAAAAAGGTTAGATATTTTATTCCTTTTGATAAATTATCGTGGTGCTCTTCCGCACGCCTAATTGTAGAGAGCTTGATAAAATTATTTCAGGTGTACTTTCGGAAGTTGATTAATTCGCATTTTTGATTAATTAAAATTGTATATGCGTCAAATTTTCTGAATTGGGCCACTAAAAATCAAATAATTGATTTTTATATCGTCTTTTGCAGATTGTTGAAGGTTTATATGTCAAAATTAATGTCTCCAAATATTTTTGGGCAATTTTCATTTTTGTAAAAATTATAAACAAATTAGTTTTAAGGCACATTTTGTATACACTGTTGTAATTAGACTTCATTTATGGATTAATTCAATTTTTAAATATAAAAAAATATTTATATGTTACATAGGGATGCATCAAAATTTTAGAATGACTTGGGTGGGATATATTTAAAAAAAGGTTGGGAAATAAGAGTCAAAATTCGGAAAAAGTTAAACTATTTTTTTTCATGTACAATGAAGTCTCCCATCTAGTTTAGTTTAAAAGTACTAAATTAGAAATGTGGTTTTTGGTAAAAATACCCTACTGTAATTTTTAATTAAAAGAAAAGCGAGAAGTGATACATTTAGTTCAGTTTGATTTAATTAATATTATTTGTAAGAAAGAATAATAAGATAGGCAAATTCAATTATTTACAATTATTACAATTATTTCAAGCGAAACTTTTTCCAAATAGAAAATCTGGATTTGAAGGATTTGTTATTAATATAATCGAATCCAATTAACACGAAGATGTGCGCATTCGAGCGAAAAGTGGCACATTTCCGAGCGAGGGAGGCAAATGAAGCGCGACGCGGAGCGGCGCGCTTCATTTTCCCGAGATCGGAATGTGCCACTTTGAGCTCGAATGTGCACACTCCGCTTTTCGCCACGATTAACAATGATCAATTTACTTTAAAAAAATTCAAGTAATTCTAAAAGCGTAGTTGCGTTCTCAAAATGTCTCCTTTGGGCTTCGCTTATTTTTCATACTTTTTTCATTTTCAATTAACCGAATTTTGGATTATCCGAACGAGCTGCAACAATAGTTAGTCCGGATAACCGAGTTTCCACTGTAGTTCACAATATTTGGAATTTTGTTATTGTTCATTCAGCAAATAGTTTTCTACTTTCGTCGACCTTAAACATAGGGTCCTCCAGGGAGGGACACGTTGCCCCAAATGATCAACCATCGTAACCGAAAAACGTGTGCGTCAATCCCCCATCGAACGATACCGACGACAAGAGTGCGGAACGAAATTATTTATAACAAAACATCGAAGGCTTGTTTGGTTAGATAAAGGGATTAATGAAAACTGAAAAATATTAACAATATGATATACACATATGGTCGACCACCGAAAAAATTAGGTTGCCTTCAATAAAATACGTTCGCTCACATAATTCAAGATAATTACTACTAATCTAATTGTGTATTTATAAATTTCGAAATTTCCATTTTCCATAATCAAAATTAAATATTCTCAATAGTAATATTTATTAATTTACAAATTTTAAATCGATTGTAAATTCTTATGTAAATAAAGACGGCTAATTTATGAACAGTTAAAAAACGCCATTAGCATACACATCGAAAATTAATTTTAATAAGAGATCCTCGTGATTATCAAAAAAAATTGATACGTTCGGAAAATCAAAATTCAAAAACAACGGGCTTAAAACCAACCAAGAATTATTTTACCAATAAACAATTTAAGGCAAACCAATTATTGCTTTGTATTGTATTCATTTCCTTAAGGCGTGATTATAGAATTATCAAGATATTAAATATTTGAAAATGGAAATCGTTTCGTCAGAGATAATTATCAGTTATGACATAATTACACAATAATAATTTATTGCCAGTAATTCTAATTTGAGTTCGGCTTGACATTTTAGCAATAAACAATATTTGAAGGACGAATTATGTAGATTATTCGAATCTGAAGAGGCTGATAGGGTTCTACACGAATTTGCAATTAAGATTGTATTATTTTTTTCGCACCTCGACGCCCTTGTTATTGTATTCTGTATGCGGTACAAACAAGCCGAGCTATTTTCCCACAAATTTTTGCAATATCCAAAATCTAAATTCGTACCGAAACTATCTAAGTGAAAATTTAATTGCGGATACCCTTACCGGATCTGGTAATAAAATAAATTGGGGTTACTCGGGTCGGCCCTCTATTAAGCCGAGGAGTTGATTAAAGAAAAACATTTAAACTAGAAAATTAAATAGTTTAGTAAGTACAATAGATACAGATGGATGTAAATACGTGACCAACATCTCGTCCGACTTTAGGTGATTAAAAAGTCCTGACAGGTTACGCTTAAAATTACATATCTAAAGCACACGACCTCATTTTAGTGGGAAAATAAAGTTATCCGCTTGCTGAACGAGAAATTCTATTAATAAATTTATTTAAAAAAAAGTTTTTCTTTTTATCGGCGATGACGGACCGAAAGGATTAAAGTACAAGGCTGACCTTTCATTTTTTTGCACATTACGAGCTTTAAATTACTCACGGGGGGGCTAAACGAAAAACGCAAACAGTCTTTGCCCCCCAAAATTCTGAAGTTTATCGGTTTATATTCGTGTTTTGATGTATCGAAATAATTGCTTTAGATTAAATCTAATCCCTTTACTTTAGCTATAATTAGACATCGGTATGTGACAATATTTTTTAATTATTATCGAAAATAAAAATAATAAAGTTATGTCGAACTGATACACACTTAATTTGGAGATGTTATTTATGTATATATTTGTTTTGTACTGATTTGTCTTGAAAATGTGCTCCAGAGAAATGTGCGCGTTTATTAATGGGGACCAGTGGCGTGTAGGAAGTTATTCCTATTTGGAAAAAAGAGATATTTTGTATATGTTAGACCACGCAAACTCTTTTAATTGTTTCGCACGATTTGCTCGCGAATTATTTGTTATAAATCAAAAGCAGTGTAGGATTTTCATCCAGAAAGTATTTATTGGCTTCGGAGTCAGAGGTCGCAATTCTTGCCTTATTATTGATACCAAACAGTCTTGGGCATTGATAACAATGTGTTTATTTTGTATCAATTAAAAAAAAAATGCAATTTACAATGTTGATGCTGGGCGTTTGCATCTATTTTGTCTCGATTGCACGAGCTTTTTATTTATTTATACAAAGACGTGGTCGAAAATGTTTTGGTCGAGTTTGGGTTACTCAAAATTGATTCGATTTAATTTAATTAGGACCGTGTTTGTTTACTAAAAATTAATTTTTAAAATGAAATGTGGGAAGCGCATTATTGAAATATAAATCGGTACGACAAATTGCCGAAGACGAAGAGATTAATTTAATTGCGGTTTTGGCCAATCGAAAGACGATTAAATTTGTGCAAATGGGTGGTTTGGAAATTTCTTATAAAATGGGTTTTTGCACATATCGCGATTGTACGAAGTTTGAAGACGAAAATGTTTTTAAATTATATAATTAAAAAAATTGTATTGGGGGTTATTTTTGGCGAAAAATGCTTCAAATTTGGTAATAATAGATCGGAGTTATTCTTTTATTGTTTGTTGAAAACCGCATTTGATTATCTCTGTTCGTTTTGGAAAACAATTATTTTTCCGGAATTTGTGCCATAGAAAATTTTTGTATGGGCGTTAGGGAAATACAGGTTGCTGCGACAAACGGTTCATTACTTCAAAACGAATTGTTTAATTAAATTGCGGTTTTCACCAGTCGAAAGAAGAATTAATTTGAGTAAATAGGTGTCTCGGCGATTTTTTATAAAATCGTTTTTTACCTTTTCATAGTCGTTTGAAGTTTAAAGCTGTAAATAGTTACACGATATTATTAAAAAAATTGTCATTTTGTTATCCTTCAAGAAAACAACTTATAATTTAGGGATAATACATTACAATTATTTTGCTTCTTGAAAAGCTACAAAAGAAAGTTGATTATATATTTTTTGGCTTTTTATATTCAATTTTTTAACCTGCTATTTTTGCAGTAATTTAAAAATAATTATAATTACTTCTATTTATACAAAAACGAACAGTGGCTGCACCATACTTTAGTTTAGTCTGAAAGTGTTATGTTTTTATAGATTTTAATTAAAACGTTCTCTTTCAAAGGATCTATTAACTCCTTGAGAAAATGAGAATTAAGTTTCAATTTTCTACTGTCAGTATCCTAAACGTGTGCCTTTTTATTCTAGAAGAAAATTACATAGTTAACTAAGTAACTGCGACAGTGTTGTGCTATTTTTGTTACTAATCAGCCTCTTCTTTTTTTGATTATCTTTAATCTTTAAAAAATTGCAGATAGCTATTTCATATTACGATTGATTGTATTACTTCATTTGGAGTAACTAAATTAAATGTAACCACGTGTAAGAATTAATATAAATAAATTCGATAAATACGAGGATGTGCGCATTCGAGCGAAAAGTGGCACATTTCCGAGCGAGGGAGGCAAATGAAGCGCGACGCGGAGCGGCGCGCTTCATTTTCCCGAGATCGGAATGTGCCACTTTGAGCTCGAATGCGCGCACTCGGTTTTAAGCCTGATTCACAACAATTAATTTACATTCTTAGACGGCTAACTTCATACTGTCAAATTTTGCGATTGCTGTGCGCGCACAACTACCGGCGCCTGCTAAAATTTTCCTCGGCTCCCCAAAAGAAGTATAACTTCAAAAATAGCTATCTTCCAAATTGGAATTTTTGACAAACAGAATCTGGCCAGACATTTAAATATTTTTTTTAAATACAAAAGCTTCCAGTGGCGGCAGTAAATGCATAGTTCAAACTATGGCCAACAGATGGAGCTTTCTAAATACTAATTTTTGGGCTATGGCTGTTTTCGTAATAGACTCCTCATTGCTTTCCAACGCGTACATACAGTTCCATAAGTTTTTTTAATAATTGCCTATCTTATCAGATCAAACAGGCAAAGTGCTGAAGAATTTACTAATTAGAGCAATTCGTTATCGTCGATTGCAATTACAGAGTTGTTTTTCCTATAATTCCATTGTTCTTAATTAATAACGTGACGTCGAAATAAAGCAAATATAATAAATTATTTTGCATATAACATAAACGCAACCAGTTATCTAAGAGCCCTAATTATATTTGCTATTGTTGTTTGATACTACGAAACTTACTCATTTCGAATACAGTTCTAAATATTTTTGTTACGTTTGCAGACGTGCTTTTCTCGCATCCGGGCGGAAATGGATGAAATTCTATGCGATTTAAAATACACGAAAAAGTGCTTTGAATAATTGGCACCATGCTTACGGTAAGCGCTTTTCCACATCATGCCATCATCAGAGCTGCAAAGTTGCATTAACAATTAGAAAAATCTAAATTTGTTGACTCTACAAATTTACTTTTTAAATCGTTTCATGCGTTTCTTCTCGGAAGCTTAAGATAACTTATTGTATTTAAATTTCCGATTTATGTTTCAGTAGGATGTTTATGTTAGGTTTTATCAAACCGTTTTATGGGGGGTATTCGCCCACTTTGACTTAGCATAAACACATCTCGAAAATAATTTCGCGACGGTTCTGCGGCGTTACCTTTTTTGGATTTGTTTTGAGCTTCTTTTATGTAGTGCGCAAACCACAGAACTACTTTTTTTGCCGTAGTAAAAAAAAATAGCGAAGTCGATGCTAATTAAGGTACAGTGGGACCCTCATTATCCGGTATCGGCGGGGCGGTGGGGTCGACGAATGATCGAAAACCCCCGGATAAAGAAATCACAATTTTTATTGACTAAATATGCTAGATAAAAAAGTAAATTATGAAAAAATGTGTAATAGATATTATTTTATTAACAAACAAACGTTCTACATTAATTTACAATATTTATATACACAAATACATTTTTAATAAGTTAAAAAACACATTATAAAAAAAAGTTGTCAGCTCGGGGTTGATTGGAAGCCCGAGTACTAAAGCTCCGGATAACGGGGGTCCTACTGTACTTTTAAATATTTGTGGTAGTAGTCGCATATCTTACGCCTCCATCGAAAATTCCTGTGTGACCTTTTTTTTTAACATAAATCTTTGGCGTTGGTTTTATGATTGCCTAGATGATGCTCGATTTGGTCGTCTCAATTTTTTTTTTAATTATGTAATTATTATGTAATTATTAGATTAATGGGATTCCATTGACGTATTATTACCGATTATTGAACTTACTGGTAAGTTTAAATACTGAAAATCATTATTATTTGCGTCAAATTAAAATATTGGCGCTTGACTGCCAGAGTTCCAAGTACATTTACTGTTGATAATTGCAGATCGTGGGAAAATGGTAAATTTCGATCTATGATCTATTTGCTTTGTACAAAAGTAATATAAATGTGGCGCACGCCCACCCTGCATTACAGTTTTGGAATCACTGTCAACAAATAAACGAAAAAGGACTTTAAAACGACAAATTTCTTTGTTTATGATTTTAGATTGAGATATATTACATAAAAAAATGACGCTTCGCAGTATTATTCATTCATCTATCACGCAATTAAAAACCCACAACCTTTGTAATGAATAATCTGATGTCCGTATCGATCAATCAATAGATCAGTAACTTAATTGATGTTTGCTGAGTGTATGTACATTTCTTCGACTTTTCGAATAATGATTTAATACATGGGAGGCAAATGTCCCATTTTTTTGGGGGTAATTCCTTTTAGCAACGTTATTTTATCGCACTGATCGAACGAGCTGTAGAATTCTGAGCTGGTTCAGATTTAAATTGAGAAAATCATACATAACAAATATATTTTGTTATTTGCGTAAATGAAATCAACAATGATCCGATTTATATTTAAAAAATAAAAAAAATTGGCAATAGCTATTTAAATACAAACGCTTCCTATTATTATAAAAGTATTTATAAAATTGCTAAATGTTGATTCTTCGTGGCTTGGAAGTTTTTCTGTGTTTACCATCAACTTTCCGTATCTAATGAATATTATTATAATCACTCTTATTAAATTTAGTAATTTTGTATGCTAATGGATCGACAATTATTTGCCTCTCTCTTCATTATAATGTCGGGCTCTTTATACAAAATTAATTAAAACATTCCATTTTAATACAATTAATATTATTAATTAATTAATTTAGTACCACGTACAGTGGCACGCATTTTTTTTCTTTTTCGGATTCGAAAGTGTTTGTTTCCTTCACTATGTGGTTTCGATCTTCCCTCGGTTCTTTGGTCCCATAAGTTTTTTCGAATCCGTATCCTATATCTTTATTAAAACGGTGTTACTTCAAAAAATCCGGGTTTCGTTGAAAGTCAACTTGTAATAATAATAAATGTTAAATGTGAACGGTCTTTTGCAAACAACATGTTGCATTTCACTTAGCATAAATTCTTTCAAGATTGCAATAATATAAAAATAAAAATAAAGCTCTAATTTTATATCAATAACAATTAATGCATCGACTTTGAAATTAAATAAATGCTCGTTCAAACTTCAAAAGCAAATCTTGGTTCGCTTTATCGACGTTGCCATCAAAATAAACTATTAAGTTAACGACACTATAAAATTTAATGCCTTAATACCTCAAATTAAGAGCTTAGTTTATTTGCCGACTTACCTTTTATTTTAGAAATATCTTATTGCGCCTTAAATCTTCAAGTACTTATTTTTTTTTCGAGCAAAACCCAAATATTTGCTAATACAAAATGTAAACACGAAAGGTCGTTTTGTAAAATCGCAAATTAGCACGATGTTTCGGCCAAAATCAAGTCGACGCAGCGAGCTTCGGGCGAAAAGCTCCTTCTTTGTGCGGAACGTCGCCAGCGTTATGTAAGGCAGGAAGAGCCCGACCAAACGAATATGCAGATTAATTAAAATCACGTGCGATCTTCGTCTGGGCAAGGATACACCCATTATATATTTTCGCAATGTTTACATGGAATGTCAAAGTCAATGATTATTTAACCTCAGAAGTTAAATTCAAGGCTTTTATTAGACATGAGCCGCGACCAGCTTTTCGCGTAAACATTATTTTTTCATTGAGGCTTAAAAATTGCTCGCCAATATCGCCTATTTTTATAGTATTTACATCGGGTGATCTTTGCGTCATCGCGCATATTGCGGCCCTTCGATTTTATCAATCTAATCTTTTGGTTCCGGCGAAATCGGATCGCTTGCCGACTTTACAGTGGAGCCCCGTTAATCCGAGCAAAATCGGGCACAAACGGACTTGCCTATCTCAACGTTAATATTTTTATGTCAATAACTCGAAATTTAATAAATCGAATTATTTAATTAGTCGAAGCGTTTTAGAATTCATTAAATTCAAGTTTCCATTAGTAAATAGCTCGATGACTCGAAGTTAAATTTTACAACTTTTCTATAAAATTTCTCTACCTGAGAGAGGATTAACGACGGCTTGGTTTGGTGTTATTGATGCTTTAAGAGCTCTATTGTTAACTATGAATAAAAGGTTTATAATACAAGAATGTTTTGACGGCGGCACTTCAATTGGATTTAAAAACTAATTTATGTTTAAATGCCTTATGAACAGTTATAAATTTTTGAGATGGTTTTACCGTTTATTTTACAAAAAAAGAAACTATTTTGCATTTTAGTTTTCAATTTGCTAGTTATTCGTCGACTACGAAGACTAACAAATGTGTTTTGCGTTCTTTATAGTTTGTAACAGAGTATAACAGAAAATCGTAAAAAGTTTAATACTTTTCTAAAATTATTTACGTATTAACATGGAGTGTAAACGAAAATTAAAAGTTTAACCATAAGGAGAAAATTAATCTTATAAAAGAAGTGGAACGTGGGCTCAAAGAAAAAGGATATAGCTAAAGATTTTGGTATTCCCGCAAACACTTTATCAACCATTTTAAAAAACAGAGACCTAATTGTAGCTGCTGAAGATACAAATGACAAATGTCAACGTTGATAAAGATTTGGAAGTTGCTGAAATTCCTAGCGATGAAAGCATTATAAGTAAAGTGCTAGAAGAAAATAAGAAAAACTGTGAAAGTGAAAGTGAATATGAAAGTGATACAGATGTTACAGTAAACATCTCTTCAACAACTCAAGTTTACAATGCAATAGATACTATTTTTCTATTTCTATGTGCCCAAGAAGATGTTCCTACAGATATATTATTATCGGTAAGATCATTGGAAAAATTTGTAGAAACGTAACATTTTGGAGCAATGAAGCAAAAGACAATTTTAGATTACTTTCAATTTAACACTAAATAATATGTAAATAACTATATTTTTTAGGGTCTTAATAAAAATAAATAATGTTAATGATTGTAGATCAATTTTGGTTATTTTCCATAAAAAATGAATGATATATATATACGAAAGTATTTAACTGAACTTCTTTTGGTAACTCGATTTTTGATATGACGAATTATTTTTGCTGTCCTTTCGACTTCGACTTATCGAGGTTTGACTGTAAATATTTTTTTATATTTAAAAATTGTATTAACTCACAAATGAAGTCTAATTACAACAGTGTATACAAAATGTGCCTTAAAACTAATTTGTTTATAATTTTTACAAAAATGAAAATTACCCAAAAATATTTGGAGACATTAATTTTGACATATAAACCTTCAACAATCTCAAATGATATCATCAACTAGTTGATTTTAGTACTAAAATTTCATCATATACAATTTTAATTAATATGCGAATTAGAAACATTCGAAAGTACACCTGAAATAATTTTTATCAAGCTCGCTACAATTAGGCGTGGAAGAGCACCACGATAATTAGCAAAGGAATAAAATATCTAACCTTTTTCAAACAAAAAATAGATCTAATTTATTCGACTTTTAATTTTTGGAATGGAAGAATAAAATAATAATATAGGTAAATCCGAAAAATACGAGGATGTGCGCATTCGAGCGAAAAGTGGCACATTACCGAGCGAGGGAGGCAAATGAAGCGCGACGCGGAGCGGCGCGCTTCATTTTCCCGAGATCGGAATGTGCCACTTTGAGCTCGAATGTGCACACTCCGCTTTTCGCCACGATTACAAAGTGTCCCGTTTTAACGGGAAAAAACTTGGTCACATTGTTAGGTATATGTTTACAAAAAACGCAACAAATATTAATCACTAAATAAAACAGTCGCACATTATCTTAAAATCAACAAAACAAGAAAAACACTCTTTAGTGCGAAATACAAAAAAAAATAATAAAATATGTAATAAGAAATACCGAGGTTTAATTTTCGCAACGTGTCCGGATAATTGAGGTTCTACTGTACTACAATTGGATTTCGGGTAAGCGTGACCCAAAACTGGAAGCTTCTCAAATAACAACAATTCGTTATTATGGGTTCGCTATTTACAATAAAAAAGTTGTAAACATAGTAAGAACACATATGACTTTTTATCGTTTAATCCCCGATTAAATATTTGGTATTAAATACGTATGAATGCTTATCGGGCTTTCAGCAGACAACAATCGACCAATCAACGATTTTGGTGTACGGGTAGAGAGATATAATTGTGGGCTATGTGACACATTCTTACTGTGAATCAACGTTTCGTACCGCGTATGAACGATTCAGAATTCTGATTACCGCAGCATAGGAGAGAGTTGGTGGTGGTACCGCTGGATTCTATTTAAGAATATCGTGACTTCGAACACGTTCATAATATCCCAGTCTATCGGTTGATTCGGATATACGAAGCTCAATTTTACTATACTCGTATATTTGTAGTAAAGTTTAGCAACAGTGATTTTTTACACTAGTGTGTGTTCAGTATTTTTTTTTTTTTTGTTAATTCGAAAGAAACTATTTCTTTACTAATGTTTAACCACCACCTAAGTGGTAAAATGGTACCCAATGAAATCGACGGCGGCCGAAGGAAAATGTTAAAAAGAAGTTTGTCCAAAGACGACGAATGCATCTCTCGCATTCCGCCCGAGTCGGAGAGGCTTTTTGAAAATTTGCCCTGGGTCAACATCATGACGGATATCGCTCTTACGGCGGCTATTGCCGAGCTTAAGGTATTTTTTTAATCGACGCTTAATTTAATTTAATTCGCCCGCATTTACGACGGTTTTAAGTTGGTACTCAATTCTGATTGAATTTGTCTCGTTCGTAAATTAGTCACTAATTTATTAGAATTTTACAAGTTCAATGATAAATACCGGAAGTCGTTAAAATTAAATTATATAAACACATGCTTATGATTATTCAATTACTTAAGGTTAAAGTTGAGTGGCTCGAGCTAATTGCCTTACTCAAAATTATTGTAAATTTTCCAAAATCGGTTTTGCTGGCCGAATTTTTTGAAATATTCGTCGGTGCCAAATGATATCTTGGCGCGCCCATCCAAAAATTGAAAAACTTGTGATGCTCTCTGGAGTTTGATGACAAAACACATGGACAACTCCAAAAAATGGAGAAGTCACCATTTATTTCTGTTTTCTTAGCCAATAAATCATTAATCAAAACATCTTCACAAACAATGAGATGTGATAAAGCATAGGTCAAGCATAAATTGACGTAGCAAGTGTATTATAGAATTTTACCCTAAATTCATGTGCGGAATTCGTGATTTTCCTGACCTGTGATCTCCTATTCAAATCGATTTGCAACGATTGTTACGTGTCTCTTCGTACGTATGCAACAATGAGGACGATAATTTTATTAATAAATACGCTCTCTTCATCTTTGTTTGCGTTCATTTAAAAATTCGATTAACGCGAATTTCTTCGGTGATAATTTCGTTTATTGACTGCTCATTATTTTCCATTTTGAGGTGGATGTGTTGTGTGGAAATATCCATCCGCACACCAATAATTCGAGTTCATTGGTTTTAACTGTTAAATACAGTCGAACCTCGATAAGTCGAAGTCGAAGGGACAGTAAAAATAATTCGTCATATCAAAAACTCGAGTTACCAAAAGAAGTTCAGTTAAATACTTCCGTATATATATATCATTCATTTTTTATAGAAAATAATCAAAATTGATCTACAATCATTAACATTATTTATTTTTATTAAGACCCTAAAAAATATAGTTATTTACATATTATTTACTGTTAAATTGAAAGTAATCTAAAATTGTCTTTTGCTTCATTGCTCCAAAATGTTACGTTTCTACAAATTTTTCCAATGATCTTACCGATAATAATATATCTGTAGGAACATCTTCTTGGGCACATAGAAATAGAAAAATAGTATCTATTGCATTGTAAACTTGAGTTGTTGAAAGGATGTTTACTGTAACATCTGTATCACTTTCATATTCACTTTCACTTTCACAGTTTTTCTTATTTTCTTCTAGCACTTTACTTATAATGCTTTCATCGCTAGGAATTTCAGCAACTTCCAAATCTTTATCAACGTTGACATTTGTCATTTGTATCTTCAGCAGCTACAATTAGGTCTCTGTTTTTAAAATGGTTGATAAAGTGTTTGCGGAATACCAAAATCTTTAGCTATATCCTTTTTTCTTTTGAGCCCACGTTCCACTTCTTTTATAAGATTAATTTTCTCCCTTATGGTTAAACTTTTTAATTTTCGTTTACACTCCATGTTAATACGTAAATAATTTTAGAAAAAATATTAAACTTTTTAGATTTTCTGTTATACTCTGTTACAAACTATAAAGAACGTAAAACACATTTGTTAGTCTTCGTAGTCGACGAATAACTAGCAAATTGAAAACTAAAATGCAAAAATAGTTTCTTTTTTTGTAAAATAAACGGTAAAACCATCTCAAAAATTTATAACTGTTCATAAGGCATTTAAACATAAATTAGTTTTTAAAGCCAATTGAAGTGCCGCAGTCAAAACTTTCTTGTAGTATAAACCTTTTATTCGTAGTTAACAATAGAGCTTTTAAAGCATCAATAACACCAAACCAAGCCGTCGTTAAATCCTCTCTCAGGTAGAGAAATTTTTAGAAAAGTTATAAAATTTAACTTCGAGTCATCGAGCTATTTACTAATGGAAACTTGAATTTAATGAATTGTAAAAGGCTTCGACTAATTAAATAATTCGATTTATTAAATTTCGAGTTATTGACATAAAAATATTAACGTTGAGATAGGCAAGTCCTAGGGAATCTGGTTCGAGTTCGAGCTATCAAAAATTCGGCTTATCCACGTTCGACTTATGGAAGTTCGACTGTAATTTTATTATGACTTCTTTTAGTGGAATTTTAAATTTCTAATTTTATAATTTTGCAATTAGAGAAAAGAATTGAAAAATAGTCAACGTGGAAAATATAAATTGTATTGGTTTTTGTGCGTTCCATAAGTCGTTGTAAAAATGGTTTTAATCAGATAATTTCTAATTTTAATTGAAGCAATAATCCGTTTAAGAACGGCTCATTGAAATAGCTTAAGAGAAAATGTGTAGAAATTGGTTATGAACCGATAGGTGTTCAATTATGGAATTAGAACATATCCCGCAATCGTCAAAGCAAGTAAAAGGATTTAAAAGGATTATAATATTTTCTAAGTGCGCATTGTTCGCTGATGCTTAAAGGAATTAATTTGTTTGTTCTAGCAGCATAATATATAGGAGTATTATATTATTATAGGATAATTTGTCGACAAATAGACAAATTTAGACAACGTGCCTTGGCTTTGTTTTCAAACGTAGGCTTACACGTCTAAATAGCGACAATTCATTTTATTTCTTCTTCTTTTATGGGTTGCTAAGTAAAACTCGTAGGAGTCTCTCAATAAAGGCTCCTCTTGCCGGTCCATCTATGGGAAATCTTAAAACCGCAACGACTCTTTCTTTCGTTATTCGTACCCTAATTAGTTTTCTATTTGTTTAGTAATAATGCAGCTTGTTAAAACGATTTTTCCTTATTTCCAGTTCAAGCGAATGTTGAATAAGGAGCTGTCCCATTTCTCCGAGTCGAGCAAATCTGGCAATCAAATTTCTGAATACATCTGTTCGACCTTCCTTGGTGAGTAATATTCTTGTACTAAACGATCTGCACTTGAAATGCTTTTTAATTATTTTCCCCGCTTTATTATGCCAATAGCTTTCGCTTTGTTGCTAATTAACCATCGTTTACTTACAAATTCGAGCCCCAAGTACGTTCGCTTAATGATCTTTAGAAATTCTATTCGCAATAAAATTCTGACGTACACAACTTAATTAATATCATAATTTGCATTTCGTTCCTGTTCGAACTTTTCGAAACTATTCATTTCGATTTATCCGTTCCAATTTGCTCAAACCATATAAATTTTTCGAAATAATTTAATAAATACTACGACGCTAATAATGTAAGTAGTACCATGGTTAACGCAATTAGATTTCTTGCAACGTCAAGCTTTGTTTAGATGGAAGCTTTAGAATCATTTCAAGGCTTTTGAAAGTTTGAAAACGACACGGTTCCTTAGTTCCCAAAGTTTGGAACTAATGGCAATTTACTCTCAAATTATTTCTTTTCATTATGATTTGCATTGTATTTGCTTCACTGAGAATCGTTCGCTTTTGACGGTTTCTTTTTTGGTAGTTGCACACATCTTTTAATTTTGTAGTGTATTGGCTAGTATTAAACCTAAATCATCTGATTTGGTTCAAAAGAAATCGAAATAAGATCCGAAAATAAACTATCACACTTTTGGCTTTTTAATTTGAGCATTTTTGGTATTTCGAATTTGCAAAACCATTGGTGTCGAGTACTCAGGAGAAAATATGAAATTTTGGCATGAGGATCTTGGGCACTCTGACTTTGGAATTCATTAAAATTATATAAGAAGAGATACCATAAATTCATATCATTTTTTGGAGCTTGCTCCATGAACAAGCTTCGTCCATCTCATCCAATTTGGCAAAACGCTTTTTGAAACCTTAACACCGCTTTGCTTTGACGCATACCATCCCTAACCCAATAGAAGAAAGTAGAAGCATGTTTAAATAGAAGCCGCTTGGGTCACGCTTTTGGTGTACTTAGTACTTGGAAAACGTGAAATGAATAAGCTCTTTTATAGATAAACAGCAAGAGTTGGACATTCCATCTCTTCGACTTGATGACGGCACCGAAGCAGCTCCTCCGAAAGGAGCTCCGCGCAAGGACCGACCCCGGCCTTCGCCAACCCCCATGTCCCAGATATCGGGGGTTACTCGCAAATCTCTTTGTCATACTAATTCGTTTACGGGCGAAAGATTGCCCGTGCACGGTGTGGAGACGCCGCACGAGGAAGAGCTAGGAAAATGTTTGGCGGAGATCGATAGATGGGGAATAGATATATTCCGGATTCAGGAGATGAGCAATGGGCGGCCGTTGACGTGCGTGGCGTACACCACGTTCACGTCGCGAGACCTCCTCAAGCAGTTGATGATACCGCAAAAGACTTTTATAACCTTCATGATGACCTTAGAAGATCATTATGTTAAAGATAATCCTTTCCACAATTCTCTTCACGCCGCTGATGTGACCCAGAGTACTCATGTGTTGCTTAATACCCCCGCATTAGAATCAGTATTTACCCCATTAGAAGTGACTGCGGCGCTCTTCGCCGCTTGCGTCCACGACGTCGATCACCCAGGACTCACCAATCAATTTCTTATCAACTCCAGTTCTGAGCTGGCGCTAATGTACAATGACGAAAGCGTACTCGAAAATCATCACTTAGCTGTAGCGTTCAAGTTACTCCAAAATGAAGGATGCGATATATTTTGTAACATGAGCAAAAAACAGAGACAGACTCTTCGTAAGATGGTCATCGATATGGTGCTGAGCACTGACATGTCCAAACACATGAGTCTTCTTGCCGATCTAAAAACAATGGTGGAAACGAAGAAAGTAGCTGGTTCTGGAGTACTTTTATTAGATAACTATACAGATAGAATTCAAGTATTAGAAAACTTGGTGCACTGTGCAGACTTGAGCAATCCAACTAAACCTCTTCCTTTGTACCGTCGATGGGTAGATCTGCTCATGGAGGAATTCTTCTTACAAGGTGATCGAGAAAGGGAAGCCAAAATGGAAATGAGTCCCATGTGTGACAGACACTCGGCGACTATAGAAAAGACGCAGGTTGGCTTCATCGATTACATCGTGCATCCCTTGTGGGAGACCTGGGCAGATTTGGTCCATCCCGACGCTCAAGACATATTGGACACGTTGGAGGAAAACAGGGACTATTATCAAGGCATGATTCCGCCTAGTCCGCCGGCCGAAGAAGTGCCCGATCCCCAAAGACCCGGCATCCGGTTTCAAGTGACACTGGAGGAGGGCGAAGCAGAGGCCGAAGCTCCGATGTGACGGAGGCTGCTGGGCCTCTGTAGGAAGCTCACCGAAAAGGTGCAGCAGTGGTGGCGCGTGCGGCAGTGAGGTGCGGGCACCTCTGCCTCTCTGCTCACTCTTTTCCGCGCTGGACGCGGCGTTTGTTATGTTTGCATCGCTTGACTGATATCCTTCGGGCACGTAGCCTGTCCCTGCAGTTCCTGGGAGTGTACGTATATTAAGTTTTGGCCTTTCCGTATACCCTTGACATGCCTTACCGTAGAGGAGTGACACCGCGACGTATCGGTCGCCCTGGCGGCGGTCCATGCTCTTTTCTCAGTACTGATACATCTTGTATATAATTTCATATATCTGTCGGTGTAATACTCAGCCCCGTGTAATGTATAGGTACTACATGTCATGTCAGCTGTGTTACACAAGTAAAGCTCTCTCCATTTTATAATGAGTTTTTTTTCCTCCTATCCTCACCTCCATTTGCTCTTCTAAACTTAATCTAATCTCTAAAACTGTTAATTATACTCATAAAACTTATATCTTCAACAAGTTTGAAAGAGGACAAACATATTTAAACTATTTACTTTACGATTTAACTAATTTCGAAAGCTATGCGTTTAAATACCTAAAGTTGATGAACGTAAACTCTTCAATTGGATCCAGACAATAATAAAAGCACAATTTTTAATGAGGACATTAAACCTACAATTGAATCTCATGTTTATCAATTTATAAGCCAATCAACTGGCAGGCAGTGGATTGTTAGCTGCACAACTTACTAAATTAGTTAACTTCTCAATTATCGACCCTTCCATCCTTAAAATATGTTTATTATTTAAAGCAGGAAATAATTCAAGTCGTAAAGAAAAGGACGTCTTATTTTCGAAGAGTAAACAAATTAATCCGTGATAAGAAACACACCCACTACTCAAAGAAAAACATAAAAATAAGTCGCACTGAAATAATCTTACCTTAATCCAGCTTGTAAGTTTTTTATTAGTTTTTTCGATAAAATCTTTTTAATAATAGAAATTGTTAACGCGCATTTTTTTACTTGGGAGATTATTAAAGCTAAATGAATTCTGATAACTTGATGTGAAATTCCGAATTAGCTGTACCGGCGATTAATTAAGAGCATATGGCAGAATTAATTGGAAGTTTTTATTAGAACTGTTTATTTGTTGGATATTCAATAATCTAATTCATTAAATATGAGTTCTATCGATGGATCATCCACATAATCAGTTCTCTAATTAATTTTATTTAATTAAATGTACAAGAATATGGCAAAGTCCTTTAGTTTTTAATTTTATTTGATTTTATTAGTTGAATTACTTTATTACTGATGATGAAGGATTTTGATTTAACTGACATTGCTATTTGTTAAAAATAATTTTAATAATAAGTATTTTATTAATCATTTCATTTCTTATAATAGACAAAAGCATTTCAAGTGCTTTCTCTTATAAAATTTAAAATTTAAAAATTAATAACGTACTAATTAAAAGTATACTTTAAATTATAGATTCCACTTAATTTAAAAGGTGCACAAGGTGGCCTACAGCAACAAAGGACGAGGGCTAAAGAAATATAAGGTAGGATTTCATATTTTCATATTATTTTCTATTGATTTTCTTGGCTCATCTCTAATGCAAGTAAGACACAAATGCTTCGGAATTTTTTTATTACTTATTGCTTTAGGCCAGTAGAATACAATATTAAAGATTCAATAAGTAATTTTGATTTTTGACTTGAAAACATGATTCTTATGCAGTTCAGATTTGTTTAAAACAGAATGGGCATTCCTTATTTATCGAATATAATTTGAAATCATTTTAAAAGCAAAATTCATCAGACAATTCTTTATTAATCGCAAAAGAAAATAGCCCAGGAGATTACACACATCTTCTTGTTTTTATCTTTTCAAGTTATTAAACCAGATCTTAAATTTTTATTATTTGTGATTACAATTTTACACTTCAAAAAAATTAAAGTTAAGTACCTACTGTTTTAATAAAAAGTAATACAAATATGTTGTAGAGGGATGAATAAAAATGTTAAATTCAACCCTAAATATGTGTAACCCACGTATAAATGTTGTTTGTAATAAACATGGTTTTTGTTGAATAGGAAATTGTTGCCTGTTCACGATAAAGATAAAGAATTCTAGATTTGAATTTCTTTGGGCAAAATAAAATTTGATAACACGGCATTTCTTTGTGTGTATTACTAAAAATGAATCAGTTTTCATTCGACTTTTGTCGACATAACATTGCATTGTGCGTTACTTCCTGTTTTAATTTTTAAATTAAATTAATTAATGTATTCTACTGGTTTAAATGGATTGTGCAACGTTCAGAGAGTCATCTTTAGAAAGGTATACTTTTATATATAGGTATAATACAAATCTATTAATCTAGGTGTATTAATATTTAAAAAAATTAATTACTACAATATTAATTAAAATCAGTCTTCAATTGCAATTATGTATACGATGTGTGTATAGTTATTGCTGGTTTAAATAAACACAAAGGTCTGATTGCTTTTTATGATCACATTATTTACAAATTTTACTTTTAATTACATATGCAGCTTTCTTTGGTTTCAATTAACAATCTGCTAGCTTTTACAAAAATAATTATATATGTAATTTAAATGGTTGAATTTAGTTTTTTGCAACCAACAATATAATATGCCTTTTCGTGGTTTTTAAACTTGTTTATAATCTTTTAGGGACTTCTGGTGTTGCATATCTAATTATATTTAAACCATTCATTTCAATTAATATCATCCTTCAATTAACAAAACATATAAGATTTGAAAACAAACTAATTTTAAATAAGTACCTACAGTGGTCTGATTGCTTTATGTAATCGCATTATTTACAAAGTCTTTGTCTTATAGTTGGGATTGAATTATCTTTTGTAGAGTTTTTAAGTTTAAATATGGTAATCAGTTAGTTTCGATAAAAACAATTTTATAATTTAAATGGTACCATTTAGTTTTTGGAATGAACAATATAACTTCGGTTTTTGACATATGTGTGGTTTTCTAAATCTATTAATTTATTTTTAAGGGTTTCTGGTGTTGCACTTTAAAGACATTCGTATTAAATATTATTAATCCTCAATTAATTTATGTCAAAGTGTACAAATTTAAATAAATAACCACAATGGCCTGATTGCTTTATGTAATAAAATCATGTGCGAAGTGTTTGTCTTATTATTAGGCTTTAATTATCATTTCTAGCCTTTTTTGAGTTTAAGTTAAAAATCCTATTTTAATTTAGTTTATCCAAATCGCTATATGAATTTTTTATGTTTTCAGATAATCTACAGCTTTGAAAGACTCGTTTTTTCGGGTAGTGCGCGTTTTTGAAATCGTAGTCTTAAAACCGAAAAACCCACCCTTTTAAAGTAGTGCTACCCCATGTAAAAATAGCTTACTCGATCGTTTAAAAAACTTGTTGCTTTTTTTTTGCTTACTAAGACTTTAACGTAATTTTAAATAAAAAACGCGAGTGCATAGTGATGGAATAGATGGTTGGAGAAGTGGAGGATCGATGATCTTATCTTACCAACAGAGGAAGCAGAAATCAGCAAAGGTAGGTGATAATTGATTTTACTTTTCTAAATTAAAGTAACTGCAATAAGTACTTCGAATTATAAAGAAACTATTCAATGTATTTGATTTACTTTAAACGTTCAGTATAACTAAAACTCTCTTTATGTCATTATTGCAGTGCCTTTCTTTTTTTCTTAAACATATCCACTGAAGAAATTGGAAGTACTTTCACATGTTGAAAATCTTACGCTTCGGTTGTTATTAAAATAGGAATTAAAAATGACCATAGGCGGTAATGAAAATATATTTTCCCAATCTTTAAATGAGCAACAACATTTTATGACAACACCAACTGATAATTGAATTTTCACCGAATTGTAACTGACGAAATTTATTTATTCGTTAATGTTTATAAAGCAGTAGGTATAATCACATTCTAAACTACATCCCGTATTTTTAATAACAATAACAAGTTAAATATAATTAATATTTGATCACACTCTTATATGTACGTATACATATTATGTATTTATGTACAGAGGTACTTATATACTAAATAGTTATATAATTTCAACAATTTTTGATGGCGCTTCTTATTTTTGGAAACAAACTGCTAATTATATTAGGAACAATTAACAATACCCCTTCCAATACAAATGTTTCTGTAAACTAGTAAAATCGTCTTTATTTTTGTAATTTCGACATGATAATTAGTGGTCTAGACAAATACACTAATTAAAAGCAAACCTTACGCTTAATAATTACAGTTTTAGCTGAATCAACTCGCTTCAGACAAAAACCACAAAAAATATTAATAAACTTTATTTCCAAATAGTTTTACAAAAACATTTTGTATAAGTAACAAAAATATGGTTGAGTTTTACATTTGTACTTGCGTTGCACAGCACGTTAAATAATTTACAGCGTTTTGTAAACCAAACTACCCTTAAACAAAAAGAAAAGCAATTCTACCCATAAAAATGCATAACAAAGCAAATCTTATTCTGGTTAAAACTAAATAACAAAATTAAACTTAAGCTCTAATGGATTAATTCAGTATGGCATTTAGTATTTGTTGAACTATTAATAATTATAGGGATCAACGCTTATGAAAAACGCTTTATCTCTGTGGCTAAAAACTTAGTATAGGGCACTTGTAGCATTAAACTTGTGACTAGTTAATGATGTATTAATACTGTTACGTTATTGAGGTATACGATCTCGTAAATACGAAAGAATGGTTTCAGTCCCTTGTTCCAAAATGGCATAACGTGGTTGTCTAAAGCTATTCCCTCTTAATTCCAAGAACCTAAGTTGTTTCATATTTCCCAGGTGTGGAGGAACGAAGTTTATATTATTATTAGCTAAATCTAACGTTGCTAAATATTTTAACTGGCTTAATCCGTTCATATCTATTTGGGCGATTTGATTATCGCAGGCCTGAAGAATTTCCAATCCTCTCATTTCATAAACACACTCCGGTAAACTTGCAAATCTACAAACATATTTTGTATTATATTGTTCCCTTTTAAATGGCTTTTTACTTATTATTCGATAAAACTAGTTCGCGTATTCGTTCCAAAAATTTCAGGCTTTCCGGGAGAGCAGTTAACAAATTTTTGCTGAGATCTAAATACTGTAACTTTACACAATCAGAAATCGAATCAGGAATCGATTTCAATTGATTACTACTTAATATCAGTTCAGTTATATTAGCTGCTACATTTTGAATCCTAAAATAAATTAAGATTAATATTGGATAAATCGCAATTGATAGCTTTACCCTTTGGGGACCGCAGTAAATTTATTTTTTGATAAATCCACCGTCGTGACTTCCGCTTTTTCGGCTTCTTCGAAAACATTATCAGGTACCCGTGATAAATCTTGCATGGCCAAAGATAACGCTCTACATTGTCTCATGATGTACCTAGAAATATTGAAGTTTAAAATTAAATCGTTGGCTTAATAAAAATAATACTTATTGGGAAAGTTGTGAACGGTAACGTTGGATGTGTGATCTTCTACTTCCAATTGAAGGGGGTGATTTTCCAAGTCCAATTTTTCACGCAAGTGTTTTAAAAGTCTCGAAATTCCAGCTTTGATTATATCACTTCTGATTTGTTTTAATTTGTTACCTTCGACTTGCAGATTTTGTAAATGCGGCATAAGACACAAGGTGTTTGGTAATCTAAAAGATGATACTGAAAATATCTTTTATTTAAATGATTCATTGGTTACGTTTCTAAATCGTTGTTCGTCAGATCTAATCGTATAAGATTCTGGAACATCGCAATCTCATCTGGCAACTTCTCGATTTTATTGTCTCTCAGATCTAATATTCTTAAATGTGTAGCATTTTCACAAAATTCTTTTGTTAGTTCCTGCAAAATGAGTTCTTTAAAACGGTAAAATATATTTAAGAGTGGTTTTACCGTGATGAAATTGTTGCCGAAGTGTAATTCTTGTACGTTCTCACATCCTTCTAGCTCGGGCAATTCTTCTATGTCATTGTGTTGAGCGTACAGTAATTGCAATTTACGCATATCATAGAGTCTTGGTAAAGCTTTGAGGTTGTTATGAGTAACATCGAGTTTGTTTAACACTGAAATACGGCTACATTAATATCAATTAGCTTCAAAATTTCTTAAAGACATACCTCTTAGACTTATAATATCGGGTGGTAATTCGGTTAGTTTATTATTTGAAAGATTGATCTCGGTTAAACGTACCATAAAACCTACTCCTGCAGGCAAAATTGTTAAATTATTATAAGACAAATCCTACAAAGTTAGCCATTAGCACCGATTCCCCTTTTTGTTACAATCATTATTAATTTACCAATTGGTTTAACATTATAAGATCTCCAATATCGTCTGTTAATATTTCCAAATTGTTATGAGCAAGAAATAATTGTTGAAGTTCAGTTAACTGGTAAAATTCTTTAGGTAAAGCACTAATTTTATTGTGATTAAGATTTATCTTTGTTAACTTTGTTAGAGCACCAATTTCAGACGGAAGTTCAGTTAAACAATTATCTTGTAACTAAAATGTTATAAAACAATCAATTATTAACGACAAAGATATGAAATTTAAATAGTCAGCAGAAAAGCTCTAATTTAAATTGTACTAGAATAATTTTTTTAAAATTTAATGCAATTGATGACTTAGTAAAATTAAATAATTTTGAAACGTTCATTCAATTACAAAACCAAAATTGTTTTAAGAAATAAAATTAACTGGAAAGAGTTAGATATTAATAATTAATATTTTTGATTTAAATGACCAAAATTTAACGAAGTTAAAAATATCCGTTAAATTATCAAAATTGAAATTCCTGTTGCAGAAAGGACTATATTAAAAATCGCTCGATTTTTCCTCTTATTAAAGTAAATTATTGTTATAAAATGATTAGGACCTATATAAATATTTAAAAAATATTAATATTGCAGAACATTATTTTCTTTGGCATATTGAATATTGTGCAGTTACTGGAAATAATATATATTTTTTATTTTAAATAAAAAGCTCATCAAAAGCTGTCCAGAAATGTATAATAAATTATTGTATGGTTAATAAATAATTAAAGTTTTTTTTTGTAAAAACCAAAGTTTATAATTCGCAAATTAATAGTAATTTGTTACACATTTTGAATTATTTCTCAACCAAATGGTAACATACATTTTTGGAAAGCTTTTGGTGAGCTTGGACTATTTTTAACACTGTCCTTTCTGTTAAGATCTCTTATTTTGGGGTTGTATTACGGTCAGTCTTAGCAAAGTAAACTCATCACGCAGATAAAAAGCAAAACATTAAATCAGAGCTCATTAAAACTAAATATAGACCAAAAGCAAAGTTTGCTTAACTTAATACGTTAACTTGAAGAATTTAGAATTATTTACAATATAGCAAAAACTATTTCTTACATTTAATACTGTAAGATCCTCAAATATTTTAATTTCTTTAGGAATACAATGTAAAACGTTTGAGCTTAAATCTAAATAAGTTAGAGGATTAAAACTCCACCAAGGGTCTTCAGGAGGTTTGCTTAAATCAAAGCTAACAATGGTAGGGTCTCCTTGGACATCATACATAGAGAACATTTTTTTAGGCACTGAAAGATAGGGAGTCAAATGAAGCAATTATGCATAATTGGGACACTCACCGTTGCTAAACTACGTCTTGATAAGTTTAATTGTCCAGTTTTTCTAACAACTTTTATCATACCCTCCGTTAATTGTCGGTCATCTTCTTCTTTAGTCTGTTGATGGAACACAGGATTTAATAATTTTCTCTTTGATTTTACTTGCGACTGCTTGGCCATGCTTACTACGTTGAATTAATTTATGTCGGTCTGTTTTGCTACATTCAACCTTGACTCAAAATAGCGAGTTGTAACGAATTACATCATATAGGACGTAAATGTAAATAATCAATAGGCCAGCCCTAACAGCACATGGGCACTCCGTTCGCTGTATTAATGTAGATTGCCTGTAAATCAGGCGAAAACAATTACATTAAAAAAAAATGTCATACTCATTACTTTGCAATGCAAAAAGCTAATCCTATAAATTCAAATTTGACAAACAAAATACGAAAGGGTCGAAATCTAACATTTATACATCCGAACCGGACAAGTCTTCCATAATAATCATTGTATGTCGTATCTGTTATGATGGTGATAAGGATGAACCAATTATCACACCTTGTCGTTGCAAGGTAAACCTTAATAGAACATTTAGTAAAATTCATTTAAAAATACATCCGTAGGGAACTGTTGCTTTTGTGCACAGAAGTTGTCTCGAAACCTGGTTAGCAGAATCGAACGTTTATAAAACAGAAAGAATCCCCAAGTACACCGCAAGGGAATCAATCTGGAGGTGGTTTAGATATCCACCTCTCAATTTAGGGTTTAACATTAGAGGTATAAGAAGTGATGTGTTGGCTTGCACTATTTTAACACCTTTAGCCATTGTCATTACCTACGTTTGTTTATTTTCCGCTGATTATTACAATCAAAAGAAATTTTCCAACATTTCAGCAGCCAAATGGACCTCTATCTCTCTTTTGGTGATGATTTCAATTATGCTAACGGGGTACTATTTATGGGTGTATATGGTCATTCGGTATCATGGGCGGGTATGGTATTACTGTTGGCAAAGAGAATGCGTCGTTCGGTACATTGCACCGAACTCACAAACTATTTGTTACGATCAAACTTTCGATGAGTACGATAATAATGATTTAACACCCACTGATCAAAGTCAGAATGAAGATAACAGAACTAATGACAATGTAACCATCGATATTCCCAATGATTTAATCGTCCAACCTATTCCTATACGTGTTAACGACAGTATTCATGATGTAGCAGTTAATATAAACCAAATCGAACAAGTTCCTTTACACACAAATAATATTAATAATAATCATAATGCAGAAAATTTAATTAGGGATACGCTTGTGTAATTTTTAGGGGTTTAAATCCAATAAAAACCGCGTCCAATTTAAAGCTTACAATTTTATTATAGAACTAATTTCTGATTCTTAAAATATCTGAATTAAAGAATAAATTTATTACAAATATATATAAAATTTATGATGCTCTTCTTTTAATAGAAACTTTTCCTCGCGCCAAGTTTGCTACATAGATTCTAACTTTTGTTCCATCGGATTTTTTAACCCATAGCTACAAAAGTGTGTTTAGATTATGTATTATTAGTTTTTTATGTAATACTTACTGCTTCTGTTCCAATGGCAGAAATACTTGCAGGAAACTTTGCCATATCTCTTCCTTCAATGTAAACAGACTGGCCCCTGTGAAACCAACGCCTTTCATATAACAATTTACCATCTTCTATCCGTGTTTCAACTAAAGGCGGTTCATTTGTTGGTGGAATAATAGGTACAGATGCTGGTGTGGGAGAAATAGGAGGGCAGGTTGATAATGTTTCACCTAGAATACAATTATAGTTTTTGCTAGCACACATCTTCAAAAGTATTACCTGGTTTACGGATTGGTGTTAGTGGTTTTCCCCTACTAATAACTTTTAAATCATTATCTATTTCTTTCTCATCTAATAAGTAGGTAATTTGAGCAGCTGGAGGTTTTCTACGTTTTTCAGGTACAGGACTGGATCATTTGGTCTTCTTCTTAATTTCCTTGTTATTACTGGTTTAACATCCATTGAGTCGCCTGTTAGCTCTAAAGTAAACCTTTCAGCTTCAATTGTACGACGTTTGTCTTCAAAATCTGACAAAAGATTCTCTTTTAGATCAACCTTCTTTTCTTCAAATTCTTTAGCAGCTGCTTTCTTCTCTTTTATGTAGTCACGTTCTACACATTCGATCATATAATCCCAGAATATTGTATTTAGTCTGATTCTCTCCTTAAATTGATATTCTAACTTTCTGACTCTGCGATTGTAATCATGATGTGTGCCATCTTTGAGCTGTTGAAGCTTCTTTTTCAGACTTGCTAGTTTGTCCTGGTACATTTGTTCTTTAATTTCATAGGGTTCTGCATGACGACTTAATTCAGCCTCACTCGCTTCTTCCGTATCTAAAATTTGAATGGTATTAATGAATTTGCTCTATCAAACTATGTTTATATAAACTAAATGACTAGCTTATAAATATTTAATGGTAGGGATTAAACTTTTTAGAAGATTAGATCTAACATCTCATTGTTGCTATAAGGTACTGCCCTTTAAATTACATTATGTGTTAATTACACTGTATACTAGTAGAAATTTAATTCCTTATACCTTCATCACTTTCTTCTTGTGGTTCATCGTTTTCTCTTTCATCTTCTTCATACTTTTCATCCTCAAACTCAAAATCATCATGTAAATATGTTGCTCCATGGTAGGACATTATAAAATGGTTTTAATAACAAGCCATTTAAGTAAAAAACTAAAAGATGAACTTAAAGTCACCAAAAATACATAATTATTATTAAGAACTTCAGTAAACATTAATATTTGTTGTATAATGAAAAAGATAACCTATTTAGCATTTCTAAAGGTATGAAATTAGCTAGGAATGTCTAACAAATTGGTTATGTTGTTTGTCAGATATGACGTTTACTTATAAAGGAAACTCCAACCGAATTGCCTACTGTAGTTAGTTGTTTATAACGTTTATATTTATTAATTTAAATTAAGGCTTTAATAAATTATTCAGAGCTAAACGCAGTATAGAAAGAATAAAGTGTTTTGTGAAAGTAAGTGCGTTAAATATTTACACTTTGATGACATTCAACGAACCTTAAAATAGATTTCACGTCACTATTGTATGCTTAATGAGGAATACATTATCTTACCTCTTAATGCGATTTAAACAATCACTTAGGCAAGTGCAGTAAGAGTATAAGCTGTACTTGCCATGGAAGACGAAAATGAGCTAGATCCTCGCATACAAATTGAGTTAGAAAAGCTCAACACTGCTACAGATGAGATCAACAAATTGGAGATTGAATTAGATGTGAGTTAGGCTATTTACACTTTATTTTTATTAGTTGTACAATGGGTTATTTTAGGAAGCTAACACTACATTTCGTATGCTCTCAAACGAAACAACAAGACGACTTGAAGCTCTTCTAAAGAGATATGGCAGTTCTGTTGAACGTGCCAGACCGTATTATAAAGCTCTCGAGATTGCTAAGATAGCCCAACAAGAATGTCAAAGAGCTGCTGTGATTTATCAAAGAGCTAATGGTATTTCATTTCAATTGAATTACTCTTATTATATATGATCTTTTTAGAAATACATGCGGCAGCTAAGGAGACTGTAGCTTTAGCAGAACAACGTTTTATGAGTAACAAAGATGAGTGGCAGTTTGATAATGCTTGGCAAGAAATGCTTAATCATGCAACTATTAAGGTACATTGCCTTTTCAAATGTAATGCCCAAAATAAATACTGACTTGTTTAAAATAGGTCATGGAAGCTGAGAACCAAAAGGCTGAAAGTGGCAGGGAACACCAAAAAAGAGCTATGCTTTTTCATGCAGCTGAACAAAAGGTTTTTATTATTTTTAACTGCAAGATTTCATGTCTTTGAGTTGAGAGTAATTTTTTAAAATTGATAGGCTCCAGAAGACTATAAAATGCAGCACAATGCATTTTATAATACACAAATTGTGTTAAGTAGATTTTAATTTTTACATGTTTTTATTCAACCACGTAAACGGTAAACAAAAATTTTCCGTCATAAATTTTGTAAATACAGTGGACCCTCGTTATACCGCGTATTTGGGTATATCGCCGGGGATTATATCGCCCCATTGTACGTAGGTACTTGAGAATTAAATTAATATTTCAAAATCTTCATAGGAATTATTTGAAATTTGAATCTAGTATGTATGTATATATTGCCAATAGAGTTGTTACTGTATTTATGAGTTGCTTTATATTTAATGAGCTACACTTTGTATAACGCGAATCAGCTTATAACGAAGGTCTACTGTACTTAAGTGCTTTATCGTTTATTATCTTACCTTCAAACTTACGATATGCAATTAATATAATAAGAATGTTATGCTTGAAAATAGATTTTAACAAGCTTAAAATTAATGCATTTCGAATCATTTGAAGTTCATTGCTAATCAAATTAATGATTTACGGTTATTTTCTAAAATTATTTAATGCAAATGGCCTTGCTATAATTTGATTATTGCATTAAATTTGTCTTCATTAGGTCCAGGAATTAGAGGATCGCCTACATAGACACATACTAAAATCAAGGCCTTACTTTGACGAAAGTAGCCTCCGTCAAGAACAATTAAACATTCAAAAAGCAAGAATTTATGCATTAGAGGAACAAATAAACAAAACTAAATTTACATACTCCAAGGCATTAAAGGACTTAGAACAAATATCTAATGAAATCCATATGAAACGTAAGAGCTTGGGTATAACAGACTCTGAAAATGATTTTCTGACACGACCCAGAGAACCTGGCGTTGGGGCAGAATTATGTGAACAAACAACAAACGACACCAAAGTGGCACTGCCTGAGTTTAATTTAGACTTGGATAACACAGAATTGACCAGTATGGATTCATTAAGTGGCACAATGAGCTCAGCAGTTAGTGAGAAAGATGAAAACGATGTTTTAGACGAGGAATATTTGGACGAGCTAAAATTAAAAGTTAAAGAGCTCGCCATTCGTCCAATAGACGGTGGTGAAGGTAAAAGCACGGACGAAGTTTGGGAATCCGAATTAAAAAATACCATAGATAAATTGGATCATATGATGCTAATGCAAGAGTGTGCAAAAGAACTAAATAATTGTAAATCGGATCTAACATCTAAGACTGACGATTCGGCTCCAGCAAGTCAGGAATCAACGATGGCAATAGCTCAAAATTCATAAAAATCTTTTTGCACTTCATTTTAGAATTTATAAGTTGAAATTACACTTTTAAAATAACTTTAATTTAATTACGTGTGGTGTTAAAACAATTATAAGATTATATAGTTAGAATCACCGATAAAAGCGTTTAAAAGTGTTTATCTTTTAAATCGTTCAAAGTATTTATGTTGCATATTTATTAATTCGCATATATTTTCTTGTAGATGAATACTTTCTAGAATTTCTGTATCCATTCCACTTCTTTGAATAACTAAATTGAACATATCGATAGTTACATTGTTGGTTGACGTATTTAGCTCAATTAACACTAGAAAGTATTTCTTAACACCCATTTTAAATTATTTTAATAGTACAAATTTTATTATTACAGTATTAAATTGTTAAGTGCATTTTTATAATTTATTCCAATTGTAAGAAGCAGTCTTAAAAATTGTACAGACAATGCCGTTATTGCCATGTTTTTAATTTCTTATTTATATTATTTTACATACAATAAATAAGTTATTGCAATGAACAATAAATTTATAAAATAAGTATGTCAATTCATTTATTTACAAATTATGTTTTTAACAGTTAAATGTACAAATATGATATGAGAGGTGATCAAATATTAACAATTCGTTTTCGAAGCCAGGTCAAAGTTTACATGCTACAGATTAACAATCTTTTTCGTATAAACAATGGTACTTAATCTAAAAATAATTTAATTACAACAAGTGGCACTGGTGGTTAAGGCACTACAAAATTATTCAGTTAGCATAAAATTAATAAATTAGTCTGTTAATCACATTTTTTCGTTTAGTCGTTGCGTTTGTTTAAATTATACCTGTGTTAGCATTTAAAACTATTCGCAACAAAAAAATCTTCATTCAGCACCAATAAAAAGACTAATGTAAATTTATATTTACACACAAATAACAGTCACTTCGCAATAAGTCTTTAAGTTGAAAAGATTTATAAGGCTTCGTCTCCGTGTTGAAAATGTCCGTTTCGGTTCAACGGCTGTCTTTCTGGGGCATCCGAAGGCCTATTCCTCTTGAAGAATCCGACCTGTAAATTAAAATACGATAAATTCAAAAGAAATTACGAAATTTAATTAGATACGTACCTTGTACAACAAGAATATAAGCAAAAGCAAAATTAGGGTTCCTGCAACAGCAGATAATACAACAACCCATAATGGTACAATGTGGGGTTTAATCTCTGGTTCTGGAGCTACCACTGTTGATATAGCTGCTTGACGGTACAAAGTTCTTTGGGCTGGATGTCCACTAATGTTTTGGAACTTACTAATTCTTGCTAACATTAACGATTGGATTTGTACATCATTCGTTGTACTTATCTGCAAATTGTTTTAAATTTAAATTAAGAGAGCTGTTGAAAATTACAATTTTAATTTAAAATAGTTTTAATATTGTTTTGAATCGATTCTAAATTAAAAAAAAGATTTTATTAAGGCTATTGTCTTTGACTTATCTAAAGAAATATAAATAACAAGATTTAAACAAATAATTTTCATTTACAACTCATTTAAATTTTTTTAAAAACATTAATAGTTTTATCTTGCTCGTTGAAAGAAATATAAATCTTTTTATGGAACCTACGATTACTAACACGCATAAATTATTAAGTTGTTGCACTTACACTTTTTAGCGTTTGTAGATTAACTCGTGCACGTAATGCTATTTGTATTTCATGTCCATTTTGCAAAGGCCCACTTGTGCACTTCACAGCAATGCAGTTACTTGTAGCACAATTACTGTAATCAGTAATTTCTTGATCAGTCGAATCAATTTCTCTCTTATGCCTCTTCAGATGCCTGTACTGATGTTCAATGGTGTCATCACCCAAAACGTTCGAAGGCTTCCGACTATTATGTCTTTCAAATCTCTCTCGCGCTTGATCATCTAAATTACGATCGATAAAACCATGATCCGAGCCCCCAACCGTAAAACCTTTTCCCTTAGCAAACGACCCTAAATCTTGATCGTTAAAATGCTGTAAGTTATAAGAATTTTTATTGTAGGTGTTACTTCCCCTATTTACGCTCTGGTTATACTGATGTTCCCTGTTGTAATTGTCGAAGCCTTGGAAATATTTTCCACTAACCTCAGGCTTATGTCCTGGATAAGGGGTGTCCACTTGCGTAACGGATCCTTCTTGGGGAACGGTTCGCGATTGAGTAGTCACCACACCACCGTATTTCTTAGCAATTTGTCCGAGTTGGTCGTAGAGTTGTGGGCCCGGGGCTCCTTTTACACTATCGCGATGAATGGGTTTTCCATCGGGACCATAGAAAGTTATCCTCGTCACTGCATCGGAGCGTCCAGAAGTAGATCCTCGTTGAATTGTTGACCAAGGCGCCGATAGAGTTTCTTCGTTTAATGATTGGCCTGCAGAATTATAGTGTGTGATTACTTTCGTTGTATTTGTACGAATGGTTATTGGTGGAGGGAATCTGCTTATTAAATTAGCTAAGAAGTCGTTGTATTCTGGTGAGCCTTGCTCTCCTGTTATGGTGTGTCGATATAATTCAGTGTGACCATCGCCATCGTAGACTATGAACGTTGTATGAGTGACTACCTTTTTATTGTGATCGTCAGTCACATCAATTGTGGGCACTGAGATCATGTCGTTGTAAATCACCCTTCCATCAGATCCTCGATATGTGATAGTTTTAGTAGTGTTAGTTTCCATTGTAAAAGACACCCCAGGATGAGTTTTAGTGAAAGTAATCAGTCTGTCGTTGCGCTCAATTTTAGTTAATTCACCCGTGATCGTTTCTTGATTTAATATTTGCCTGTTGCTTCCGTAGAATGTGATTACATTCACGATGTCAACTTGTGCAGTAAAGGGACGTTCGTAAATACCAGCGTTTGATGGCACTTGTTGTGTACGAATTTCAACCCCATTCACGTAGTAAGTTATAACTTTAGTAGTATTGGTATAAATTTGTACGGGCTCGTGAACCCTCACAATGTAATTTTTAATAAAATCCCAATAAGCTGGCGATCCTGGTTCGTCCCTAATTGTTTCTTTGTGCATGAAATTTCCACTATTTCCATAAAAACTAATGATTGTAATAATAGTAGTGGTGGAAGTTTCTGGCTGAGTGGGTTTTCTATGCTCTGTGTGTTTCTCAATGATGTAACCGGTATGTAAGGTTTGTCCCTGATCATTGCGGTATGTAATTGTTTTTGTGGTGTTCGAATGTATTGTAATTGCTTCCCGGTAGCTATTTCCAACATTGACCATGAACACATTATAAGCATCACTTCTTCTATCGCCGGCTAGTGTTTGTTTATCCAAAACGTGCCCATAATTGTTGTAAACGGTGATAATAGTTTGAATGTCCAAATAAGAAGTGAAGGGATCCTCAAGAGGTCCTGCAGCTCCAGGAACTTGCTCGCTCCTAATTTCTCTTCCATTGATATCGTAATAAGTTATTACTTTTTTGGTTTTAGCGTCGATCGTTAGGGTTTCATGGTGATACATAACAACAACCATGTTAATTTGTTCCCAGTAAGCTGGAGTTCCTGGTTCGTCCATTATAGTGATTTGTTTTAACAGATTGTTGTGCCTATCATAAAATTTAACAATAGTAATGGTACTGATTCGGCTCGTTTCTCCTTGTCCTTGATGGTAACTGTGGGTTTTTTGACTGAAGAGATAACCAGTGTGTACGACTCTTCCATCGGTTCCCCGATACACAATAGTTTTAGTTGTATTTGATGTGATTGTAATGGGTTCTGTGTATCTACTAACAATGCTCGAAACAAGGGAATTGTATGCTGGCGAATTGGTGTCTCCTGGTACTGTGTTTTGGTACAAAGACACTCCGGTGTTATCATAACAAGTAACAACCGTTGAAATCTCAGAAGTTGTTGTATATGGAACACCAAATGGATGGCTGGTGTGCGGTTTCTCTTCCTTTCGAACTTCTAAACCATTTACATAATAAGTAACAACAGTTGTTATGGTCGAACGAATTGTCACAGGTTCTCCATACTTATTAATCACCCGATTGATTTCCTCCCAATATGCTGGCGTTCCGGGCTCTTCGGTGATGGTTTCCTTTTGTAAGAAATCGCCGCGACCATTATAAAATGACACAACCGTGATAGTGGTGATTTTACTCGTTTCCTGTTGATTCTGATGGTACGTTTGTGTGTGTCCCGAATAAATATAGCCCTTGTAAATTACCCTTCCGGTACTGCTGCGATAAGTGATTACTTGTGTGGTGTTTGTAACTATTTTAATGGGTTGCGTGTATCTTGAAATGAGATTATTGATTAAGTCGGTGTAAGCTGCAGAGTTGGCATCGCCAGGGATGGTGGTGTCGTAAAGATTTTGACCGTGGGCGCTATAACACACCACTTTGGTGTTGGCTTCGACTTGGGTGGAGTATGGAATGTTTTCTACCGAAGTTACGACGGGCTCTTCTTCGCGATGGGACTCGATGTTATTAACATAATGAATTATGACTTTTGTTGTTTCGATGTGAATGGTAACGGGAGCTTGGTGCTTACTGATGACTTGGTTGATCTGTTTCCAATAAGCTTCAGATCCGGGTTCTTCGGTGATGGTTATGCGATCGATAACATTTCCAGCAGAGTCATGAAAGATTACGGTTGTTGTGTACTTTGTTTCAGTGGTTTCTTTCTGTGGGATTTGATTATAGTGCTGAATTTCTTGCTTATAGAGGTAACCGGTATAAACAACTCTATTATCCGGAGCTCGGTACACAACGGTCATAGTTGTGTTAGAATGAATGCTGACTGGCTGTGTATACCTTTCTAAAATATTAGAAATTAAGTCGTTGTAAGCTTTTGAACCAGGTTCCGCGTTGATAGTTCGATGTATCAATAATTGATTGTTGCCATCATAACAGCTAATCGTGCTCAAAATAGTTACATCAGTTTTATATGGGGTATCGATGGTTCCAGGAACGTGCTCGGTCTTAACGACTTCGCCATTCGAATAATAAACAATCGTTTTAGTTGTGCTAGTTTGAATTCTAACGGGAGTTGTGTATTTATTTGCAACCTTGTTGATTTCTTCCCAATAGGCGGTCGTGCCCGGTTCGTGATCGACCATGATGCGATCGATGACTTGGCCATGATTATCGTAGAAAACCACTTTAGTGGAGTAATGCGTCACCGTGTCCCAGTGTAGGGGATGCTGATTGTAGGTGTGCGATTCGTATTTGTGGGAATAGCCGGTGTAAACGATGTGACCATCGGGAGCTTGATAAGTAACTGTTTTTGTTGTGTTCGTGCTGATTGTGATCGGTTCCGGGTATTTTTTTAAGATTTTGTTGATTTCGTTTTTGTAAACTGTGGAGCCTGTGTCTCCCGGGATGAAGTTTTGGTAAATCGTGTCTCCTTTCATATTTTGGCACGTCAGAATTGTTTTGATGTCCGTTTTTGTTGAATAGGGGAATTCCATGGTCTGATTGGAGCCAGCTATCGGTTCTTTGCGAATTTCCACATTGTTAACGTAGTAAGTAATTGTTTTCACGGTGCTCGTGTGAATAACAACGGGAATGGTGTATTTCTGAACGATATCGTTGACCTGTTGCCAATACTCGGGCGAACCTGGTTCTTCGGTGATGGTGTGTTGATGTAATTTGTGACCGTTGGTATCGTAAAAAGTGATTATGGTGGTCGTAGTGATCCGACTGATTTCACCCGGATTTTTATTAAAGGTTTCAGTTTTGTGTTTGTAAATAAAGCCCGTATGGACGAATCCTCCGCCAGAAGTTCGATAATTTATAACAATGGTCGTATTTGTTTCAACAATAATGGGATGGGGGTACTGCACTATTAAGCTATTAACGAAATCTTTGTAGGTGGTTGTTCCGGCTTCTCCTGGGATGATTTTTTGTTGTAAAATGTTCCCTCCCAAAGAGTAACAAGTTACAGTTGTTGTGATATCGGTGTGGGACCTGAAAGGGGCTTCTGCCTGTTGTATGCTTCCTGGTACTTCCTCCTTACGAATTTCTTTGCCATTTTCGTAGTAAGTAATGACTTCGTGAACATTAGTTCTAATCGTAAGCGGAACGGTGTATTGGCTTGCAATTTTATCCACCTGTTCCCAATAGACATCAGATTTGGGTTCGCCTGTTATTATTTCTTGATGCACGATGTTACCATCGGGCCCATAAAATACGATGGTCATAACTTTGCTTACTTGCGACGTTTGAATGCTTGTCGTATTTCCCATTCCTACTGTAGATAAAAATTCTTGATAAATTACTTTACCGCCTGTTTCAGTGTAAGTGATGTGTCTCGTAGTGTTTGTTCTTATAACGAGGGGAAACGTGTACCTATCCGTGGTACTCTTAATCCGATCGTTGAATTCGACAGAGCCGGGCTCTTCCGAAATCACTTCTTCGTACTCCAATTTCCCATCCTTTTTGTAATAAGAAACCAACGTAGAGATGTCCGATTCGATCTTGAAGGACTCGTAGGGCACTTCGGGGGTGCCAGGTCTTGCGCCCGGTTGTGTAGTGGTTGTTCCGTTGGGGTAACGAATCGTTACGGTTTTATTGATAACTGCGGTAAGGGGCTCTTTGTATAGGTGAACGAATTTCGTGATTTGACTCCAGAATTGATCGTAAGTCGGCTCGCCTATGATTTGTTCTTTGTGAATGATCTTATTGTTTTTATCGTAGTAAATTACTACTGTATGGGTGGTCGTTATGAAATTTCCTGTTTGGCCAGGAACATGGGTTGAATTTTTAAACTCAACCAAACCCGATGCGTTACTGTGGAAGGATGGTAGTTTGAGGATTTCCCACGAATATTTTTCTGTGTGTAACTGGAAAAAGAATTATATGAAGAACTATTGGTAAAAAACTCAATAATGGTTTAATTACATTGTAAATAAAATGAATATGGTTTGAATTTTAACTTAATAATGTTATACTTTTACTAATCAAATTATAAATTGGTAGTGTTATGAAAGTTGCATATCTTATCAAGTGAAATTGAATTAAATTTTTATTTAATAATTATTTATTTTATTTATTTAAGAAAATACCTGCATTATTAGTATTGAAAAATATTAATTAAATAATTGATATATAACACAATACAATGTTTGTATTTCTCTGTTAATTGTCAATTGTAAATATTCAGTATATTTAATAGTAGTTTAAATATATTTTCATAGAACTATCCAAATATAATTTTAGGGGTTATTTATGAATTATATTTTGTGCTACTTACAACGCCATTATCGAAACTAATAACGACCGGGTCACATTTAACATCAGCCCCCTTAGTTATCGGAGGCTCCAACAAATGGAGCAACCCATCTCCTATTGAATTAAAATTTGATTAATTATTTTTTGCCTTTAATTAATGATAAGCACCTGAGTGTACAGAATGCGGCCAGATTATAAACATTTCAATCCCTTCGACATCAGAAGGTCCCTGATTAGTTACGGTATAAGAATGCATAACTGAAGGCCCGATATCACTAATCCAATTACTCGATCCCGAAGATTGACTTACGTTATAAACAAGTCTCGAAGGCACGGAGGATCTAAAACAATCCATTTAAATTAATCGCACTTTTGAACACCTTTCCGCATACCCTTCTATTAATAAAACTGCGTTCACCCATACGGTGACTGCAAAGCTCATGGTGTTATCGCTAAGAGTAAAAGGAAGCTCTGGATTCGCGCTCGTGACATTCATATGGAAATAATACGTTGGACTTAAGAGCTTTTGATCCCTCAATGGCTCAACTGCTAGTTTAAAACGAACCTAAAATTAAACTTTTAGGGCCAAAAAGAACGTTTAATTTAAGTGTAATTACGGCGTCGTCTTTTATTAGAGGATTTCCAAGATCGCAGACGAAAACTGAGGCATTAACGGAGGAAGTACAAGAGATTTTGCTTTCTGTATAATCCAATCTTGTGGCTACTTTGAAGCCTATGCCATTGGGCAATACCACGTAGAATTTGGCATTGTAAGCGTCTTCTCCGTGGTTGGCGACGACTATGATGAAATCCAACGATTTACCGATTTCATAAGTGTATTGTTCTAGTCTCCTGCAAGATTAAAAATTATAAAGTGAATTGGAGAGGAAAAAAAATGTAATTACTGTTCTATTGATAAACGGAGATCTGGAATGCATTTATTGTCTTCGCCGCAGTTCTTGTATATGTTAATAGAATCACTAGCAACAGCTGGCGTTGATAAATCAACTACTGGCTCTAAAATAGAATTAGGATCTCGAGGTATAATCGTACTGTAGCCCGTATTGTTTAAGGTATAATTAACAACGATCGTTAGTTCGGTTAGTTTGTCGATGATTTGTTCCTAAAAAAATAATCAGTGATTGGGGGTGGTGATTAAATTATTTTAAAGTACAAACCTCCAAGTACACTTTGTCTCTTAAGCAGTTCATTTGGGTGTCTTTAAATAAAACGAGGGAAGCATTAATTGTTTTTCCTGTTCCTCTTGCTAAGTACATTCGAGGACTGAACTGATGTCCTTTGGTATCCATTACGTATGTAAGCCCCATTTCTAAAGTTAAAGGTTTTGAGTTTTAATTTTACGATTGAGGATGTAGTTTTTTATACCAACGCTTGCAGGTACCCCTTGCCCGCTATATCTCATGCAAACTTCCAAATCCGTGCAGGTCACATATACACTTCGGTCGTGCGGTTTTTGGCAATCTTTTTGGTCTAAAAATATTTGTTTGTTTGGTGTTAGGAAGCGAACGACTGCTTCCACTTTTACAACCGGTCTTGCTCTAAAAATTGCAGAGTGAATTTAGTTATTAAAAGAAATGGTTTATGGTACCTAAAGAAATAAGCTGTGTCAGATAAATACGCTCCAACTGCCAAGTCGGGATAGTCGTTTCCATCTAAGTCGAGACCTCCAGCAAGAGAAAAGCCGAAAGTGTTCACCGGGTGGATGCCCACATAACTGCCTTGAACGTCTTCGGCGTAAATGACTTGAGAATACTTTCCGATAACGCCGCTCGCCGAGCCTTGGAAGATGTAAACTGCTCCACGTTCGTGTGGTCCATCGTAGGGTGCCCCAACAGCAAAATCTGACATTTTAAAGTTGTCAAAATACCAAATTAATTAACAATTTAATGATATATTCACCTCCGTATCCGTCCAAATTCAAATCGCCTAAGGTGGCCAAAGATAAGCCAAATCGTGATTTAGAATTGAATCCGTGCAAATGAATCTTTTTGGTAAATCTTCCCTAAAACGAAGAGATAAAACAGATTTGCAAGGTCACATTTGAGGCTTACATTAATGCCTTGATATGCGATGGTGACCCTTCCAACTTCGTATTTTTTTTCGTTATTTTTTTCGGCGTGGAGCGGTGCTCCTATGATTAGGTCGTCCTTTAGGTCGCCATCGACGTCCGAAGTGGCCAAGGCATAACCGAAATAAGAACCGAGCTGATCGCCGCTGATGTTCAAATAATTTGTTAAGCTCCAAGTGTACAAAAGGACCTAAAATAATTAATTTTCTTTTGTGAATTGCTTTTAATCGTAAAAGGATTATTACTTTTCCTTCGAGAGCGTCTCCGCCTTTGGGCATTCCGACAGCTACCCCCTGTATTCCTTCGTTGTTGAAGTCGCCGACAACCATGGAGTATCCCATGTAGGAGTCGTCGTCGGTCGGTGGTCCTTCGGGGGTCGACATAACAGCCGGTCTGTTATCCAAACTTTGTTGAATGACCTGCCCTGAAAATTATAACCACGTGTAGATTTTTATTTTATTTCGATCAATTAACACCGATATGCGATGCTACCACTGAAAGCGCTACTAGTCTAAGACTGAAAATAAGGCCAAATACAGAGGGGTGGAAAAATAGTTTCGAAGAGCTTTTGCCTTATTTACAATTAGTTATAGTTATTAATAAATTTAACATTAATACATTAAATTGTAAAACTTATTTAAATCTGCAGATATGACAAATCTTATTTTTTGTTTCAGATCACAAAATCTTAGTTGGAAGATCTGTGGCATCTCGTATCTACTAAAGGGTGAGTCAAATTATGATTTATTTATTTATTTTTATTGAAGATACACATAATAATAACTTTGCAATTTTATAATTCGATCTAAAATAATTTTGTACCCTTACAAAAATTGTTTTATTTCTGCTTTTGGAAATGTGTTGGTTTATTAATAAAGAAAAAATGAAATTGGCTAAACTGTTTGATGGTGTGTTTAAAGCATTAAAACTTAGCATATGTAGAACTCATTATAATGGAGCTCTTTGTACAATTTTGGGTTTTTAGTTGTTTAAATGAGGTGCAATTTAGATCTTTAACCCCTTGTCATACAAAAAAAAACCGAATTTGATGAGTCCGAAAAAAACTATTAATTTGGCTCAACTTAACTGTTATGAGCATACACAAATAACATAAAATAAATAATTAATAGTTTTAAAATATTTTGAAATATGTAGGGCAGTGTTTCCCAATTTTTTTTTAACATTCCCCGCCTAAATCATTCTAAAATTTTCATGCATATAATATATAACATATAAATATTTTTTTATATTTAAAAATTGAATTATTCCATAAATGAAGCCCAATTACAACTTGTTCAAGACACAAGATTTAGGTTTTAGCAAGAAATCACTAGGAAATTATTAAGAAAAAGAAACAATAAGTAAATTTTAAAAACATAAACTAAAAAATATTTTTATATCGTTAGATCGAATTTTTGATAACGCGAATTATTTTTAGTTTCTTTTCAACTTCGACCTATCGAGGTTTGACTGTATTTAATTTTATAAATTTAAAATTTCTGAACAATTAAGATAATTTATTTATTGAGTTTTCTCCAATATTAATTTTATTTGCGTAAATTAATGATCTTTAAAGTTTTTTGAAAAACGACAAAACCTGTATTTACTCTATTTGAGTTTTCTGAAAATACATAATAATTTTTTTCATCAAAATTTCCTTTTAAATTTACCGAATAAAGTTTTGTTTAATTCAATTTATGTTATACAAAAAAAATTGATAATTAAAAATTTCTAAAGTTCTTAAATATATTTTAAAAATTTTCCAAGTTATTAATTTATTTAATTTGAGTTGTCTAAAAACTTAAAATAATTTATTCTTCGAGTTTACTTTAATAATTTTGCTAAATGTTTAAAACTGAATTTCATTCTATGTAAAAAAAAACCGGTGCATGTACTTATGTACGCACGTTAGAAGTAATACTTCTTTGCCGCGACTAAATTAAATATAACAATGCGCTATGTTGCGCTTGTGTATAGCTAGACCAGTGGTTATCAAACTATATGTTACTGCGCATATGTCGTTTTATTTGAATACATTGCTATTTCGTTTTTAAATCCAAAAAGTAATTTAAACAAATTGAATAAATACGAAGATGTGCGCGTTCGAGCGAAAAGTGGCACATTTTCGAGCGAGGGAAGCAAATGAAGCGCGACGCGGAGAGGCGCGCTTCATTTTCCCGAGATCGGAAATGTGCCACTTTGAGCTCGAATGCGCACACTCGGCTTTAAGCACACTTTGCAAGAATTAATTTACTCTCTGGACAATTCGCAATTAAATATTACAGAATTATATTAATAACAAAATTCCCAAATCGCCAATTTTGTGCCTCTTAACAAAATTATTGTTGCAAACAAACCTTTTTCGGAACATAAAATTGAATTGACGTCATTGTATGTCAAGGGGTTAACAAGACTTTTGCTACTTTCACGCTTAGTTTTAAAAAGTTGCCCTAACACACGAAGATCTATTGAGTTTAAACGCAATCGTACATTGTGTATTTTTCGGTATTTGGCCTTATTTAAGTGCGTCTAAAGTAAGAGACGACTCTTTACCTTTTGCTAGTAGCATCTACTGCATTAAACCCCCACCGTTCTATTTTATTAATAACCAAGAAAATTAATAATTTTCTATTTCAAAATACGTCGATGTTATCAACTTATATAAAACACATCGAGAGACGATGTGTCCATCAGTGATTTGGCGAATGTGAGTGTTACAGCGTCCATAGTGTCCTGTTAAATGGATGCAATGATTAAAAACGATGCGGATCATTTAGAGCGAACAAAATCAATTAAATGATCCGCACATCAACATATTAAAACATGAATTAAAAAATTAATGTGTTACATCAAAGCAATGCTTATTCACCATGACTGAAAGCTCTGAAATGTTATCCTGAAAAAGAAATCGTTATAGATTTACGTGTGCGCATATCCATTTGATCTTCAATATCGATTTAAAGATCACATGCCTGCTTTATATTCGAGGGCCATGCCTTTTTGTTGTAGATCTTTATACGGAATGATTTTTTAGAAAGCCGAGGTCGTAAATGTTTACATCGAAAGCGTTGAGAATTGAGTCGATCTTTAAAAACAATTAATTAAGCTATTGAAGCGGATGGTAATTAAATGAAAAAGACCAGAAATTGCTTATAATTCTGATTCATCATAACAGGCTGTTTTAATCGGCTCGGACACAATTAAAACCCTTTTAAAAGTTTAGTGACTTGCACTTGATCAAAGGGACGGTAATTAGCGCGTTGTTATTATGATTATTATTATTATTACTGTAAAAATTGAATGTCCTGCACCTTTATCTTCCTTTTTAATGAAATGGTTAAATTGTGAGATTTTGTCAATATGGTTATGTAATTCGCAGAGCTCTTTTTTTTGTACCTTTTGGACGAGTATTGAGACCAAACGCTTCGCCAAATATGCCTGGAGTAAACGGAAAATTGATGTTTGGATCGATAGAGTATACTTGGCCTGAAACACATTTTATATTTCTAATAGTGGAAAGTTTTCTATTTCATTCCTAATAAAACTTAAATAAATCCTGCGAAATAAAGAAAAACGGGCTAAATTGAGAAAATTTATGAAGAAACCCACCTTGCCAATACCAGCTACCCGGTGCTCCGATGAATAGTCTTTTTCCATCCTGCAAATAAATATAAATTTTATTATCCATGACTTAAAAACGATTAAGGAATTAGTTTATTCCTTTTTTGGCTTATAATAAATTATTTTGAACTAATTTTCTAAATCAGATCTGTCCTAAAAGCTATTTTAAAAAAGCTTGCTTGTTCGTTAGTAATTGAAACATACCCATACAAATTACATTCAAAATATTTTTTATGATGAGAGATAGTTGTGTATAAATAATTAGCCACAAAGGGCCCGCATGAATTGCAGTCAGACCAAAAAATACCATAGCGTTAAGGGATGAAAGGTTTATGAGAGAATACCTATATCTACAAATTTAGATACACTGATAGAAATTTGCTTCATTAGAAAATGTGTTACAAATCTTTGTTAGCTAACCGCGAATTTTTTTCTAATTTTTTTTAGTTTATAATCTATCATTTTAAACTAATTAGAGGTATCAGATCTGGCCAAAAAAGTATTTTGAAATTCTTGCTTTCTTGCGATGAATTTGAACACACCTACATTATACATATTGAACACGTTTCTAATGATGAAGGGTAGATTTTTATAAATAGTTAGTTGTAACGATTGCATCGAAAATGAGAGCGCTGCTATTGTTTTTGTGAATCAAAGTGTATTGTTTTTTATTTATTTAGTTTTATCGAAAATTTTTATTTTAGAGGAGAAGCGCGGGGAAATGACCCCGGTTATAGTTAATAGGGGTACGTAGGAACACCCCCTTGCAATATAAAGCAATTCTATTTTTTTCATTTTTTTGCTAAAAAAACATGGGTTAAAACCCATCGATTTTGTTTTTTCAAAACGTTTTCCCAAAGCTCTGGAATAGCACGCGTATGGTTTCTTAGGCCTATCCGAAGCCAAAAAGGCTGCCAAATCCGAATCTGAATAGTTGTTAAAGATCCGTCCACAAATAACGGCGCTACAATTTTTTGAAAGTTCAAAATTGGCTCAAAATGAGCTCTAAAAATCGCAATTTTTTAATTTCGAAAAATTAACGTCGCACCCTATACATATTATACATGTATCTTATGTAAAAAGGCCTCAGGATTCCGAATCCGTGTCGTTTGTAATGATTGGATCGAAAATAAGGGCGCTACGATTTTTTTTGTGAATCAAGGGGTCCGTTTTATTATTTATTTAGTTTTATCGAAAATTTTATTTTAGAGGGGAAGCGCGAGGAAATGACACCGGTTATAGTTAATAGGGGTACGTAGGAACACCCCCTTGCAATATAAAGCAATTCTATTTTTTTCATTTTTTTGCTAAAAAAACATGGGTTAAAACCCATCGATTTTGTTTTTTCAAAACGTTTTCCCAAAGCTCTGGAATAGCACGCGTATGGTTTCTTAGGCCTATCCGAAGCCAAAAGGCTGCCAAATCCGAATCTGAATAGTTGTTAAAGATCCGTCCACAAATAACGGCGCTACAATTTTTGAAAGTTCAAAATTGGCTCAAAATGAGCTCTAAAATCGCAATTTTTAATTTCGAAAATTAACGTCGCACCCTATACATATTTTACATGTATCTTATGTAAAAAGGGCCCCAGGATTCCGAATCCGTGTCGTTTGTAATGATTGGATCGAAAATAAGGGCGCTACGATTTTTTGTGAATCAAGGGGTCCGTTTTATTATTTATTTAGTTTTATCGAAAATTTTATTTTAGAGGAGAAGCGCGGGAAATGACACCGGTTATAGTTAATAGGGTACGTAGGAACACCCCTTGCAATATAAAGCAATTCTATTTTTTCATTTTTTGCTAAAAACATGGGTTAAAACCCATCGATTTTGTTTTTCAAAACGTTTTCCCAAAGCTCTGGAATAGCACGCCTATGGTTTCTTAGGCCTATCCGAAGCCAAAAGGCTGCCAAATCCGAATCTGAATAGTTGTTAAAGATCCGTCCACAAATAACGGCGCTACAATTTTTGAAAGTTCAAAATTGGCTCAAAATGAGCTCTAAAATCGCAATTTTTAATTTCGAAAATTAACGTCGCACCCTATACATATTTTACATGTATCTTATGTAAAAAAGGGCCCCAGGATTCCGAATCCGTGTCGTTTGTAATGATTGGATCGAAAATAAGGGCGCTACGATTTTTTGTGAATCAAGGGGTCCGTTTTATTATTTATTTAGTTTTATCGAAAATTTTATTTTAGAGGGAAGCGCGGGAAATGACACCGGTTATAGTTAATAGGGGTACGTAGGAACACCCCTTGCAATATAAAGCAATTCTATTTTTTCATTTTTGCTAAAAACATGGGTTAAAACCCATCGATTTTGTTTTTCAAAACGTTTTCCCAAAGCTCTGGAATAGCACGCCTATGGTTTCTTAGGCCTATCCGAAGCCAAAAAGGCTGCCAAATCCGAATCTGAATAGTTGTTAAAGATCCGTCCACAAATAACGGCGCTACAATTTTTTGAAAGTTCAAAATTGGCTGAAAATGAGCTCTAAAATCGCAATTTTTAATTTCGAAAATTAACGTCGCACCCTATACATATTTTACATGTATCTTATGTAAAAGGCCTCAGGATTCCGAATCCGTGTCGTTTGTAATGATTGGATCGAAAATAAGGGCGCTACGATTTTTTTTGTGAATCAAGGGGTCCGTTTTATTATTTACTTAGTTTTATCGAAAATTTTATTTTAGAGGAAGCGCGGGAAATGACACCGGTTATAGTTAATAGGGGTACGTAGGAACACCCCTTGCAATATAAAGCAATTCTATTTTTTCATTTTTTGCTAAAAAAAATGGGTTAAAACCCATCGATTTTGTTTTTCAAAACGTTTTCCCAAAGCTCTGGAATAGCACGCCTATGGTTTCTTAGGCCTATCCGAAGCCAAAAGGCTGCCAAATCCGAATCTGAATAGTTGTTAAAGATCCGTCCACAAATAACGGCGCTACAATTTTTGAAAGTTCAAAATTGGCTCAAAATGAGCTCTAAAATCGCAATTTTTAAATTCGAAAAATTAACGTCGCACCCTATACATATTTTACATGTATCTTATGTAAAAGGCCTCAGGATTCCGAATCCGTGTCGTTTGTAATGATTGGATCGAAAATAAGGGCGCTACGATTTTTTGTGAATCAAGGGTCCGTTTTATTATTTACTTAGTTTTATCGAAAATTTTATTTTAGAGGAGAAGCGCGGGGAAATGACACCGGTTATAGTTAATAGGGGTACGTAGGAACACCCCCTTGCAATATAAAGCAATTCTATTTTTTTCATTTTTTTGCTAAAAAAACATGGGTTAAAACCCATCGATTTTGTTTTTTCAAAACGTTTTCCCAAAGCTCTGGAATAGCACGCGTATGGTTTCTTAGGCCTATCCGAAGCCAAAAAGGCTGCCAAATCCGAATCTGAATAGTTGTTAAAGATCCGTCCACAAATAACGGCGCTACAATTTTTTGAAAGTTCAAAATTGGCTCAAAATGAGCTCTAAAAATCGCAATTTTTTAATTTCGAAAATTAACGTCGCACCCTATACATATTTTACATGTATCTTATGTAAAAAGCCTCAGGATTCCGAATCCGTGTCGTTTGTAATGATTGGATCGAAAATAAGGGCGCTACGATTTTTTGTGAATCAAGGGGTCCGTTTTATTATTTATTTAGTTTTATCGAAAATTTTATTTTAGAGGAGAAGCGCGGGAAATGACACCGGTTATAGTTAATAGGGTACGTAGGAACACCCCCTTGCAATATAAAGCAATTCTATTTTTTTCATTTTTTTGCTAAAAAAACATGGGTTAAAACCCATCGATTTTGTTTTTTCAAAACGTTTTCCCAAAGCTCTGGAATAGCACGCGTATGGTTTCTTAGGCCTATCCGAAGCCAAAAAGGCTGCCAAATCCGAATCTGAATAGTTGTTAAAGATCCGTCCACAAATAACGGCGCTACAATTTTTTGAAAGTTCAAAATTGGCTCAAAATGAGCTCTAAAAATCGCAATTTTTTAATTTCGAAAAATTAACGTCGCACCCTATACATATTTTACATGTATCTTATGTAAAAAGGCCTCAGGATTCCGAATCCGTGTCGTTTGTAATGATTGGATCGAAAATAAGGGCGCTACGATTTTTTTTGTGAATCAAGGGGTCCGTTTTATTATTTACTTAGTTTTATCGAAAAATTTTATTTTAGAGGGGAAGCGCGGGGAAATGACACCGGTTATAGTTAATAGGGGTACGTAGGAACACCCCCTTGCAATATAAAGCAATTCTATTTTTTTCATTTTTTTGCTAAAAAAACATGGGTTAAAACCCATCGATTTTGTTTTTTCAAAACGTTTTCCCAAAGCTCTGGAATAGCACGCGTATGGTTTCTTAGGCCTATCCGAAGCCAAAAAGGCTGCCAAATCCGAATCTGAATAGTTGTTAAAGATCCGTCCACAAATAACGGCGCTACAATTTTTTGAAAGTTCAAAATTGGCTCAAAATGAGCTCTAAAAATCGCAATTTTTTAATTTCGAAAAATTAACGTCGCACCCTATACATATTTTACATGTATCTTATGTAAAAGGGCCCCAGGATTCCGAATCCGTGTCGTTTGTAATGATTGGATCGAAAATAAGGGCGCTACGATTTTTTGTGAATCAAGGGTCCGTTTTATTATTTATTTAGTTTTATCGAAAATTTTATTTTAGAGGGAAGCGCGGGAAATGACACCGGTTATAGTTAATAGGGTACGTAGGAACACCCCTTGCAATATAAAGCAATTCTATTTTTTCATTTTTGCTAAAAAACATGGGTTAAAACCCATCGATTTTGTTTTTCAAAACGTTTTCCCAAAGCTCTGGAATAGCACGCCTATGGTTTCTTAGGCCTATCCGAAGCCAAAAGGCTGCCAAATCCGAATCTGAATAGTTGTTAAAGATCCGTCCACAAATAACGGCGCTACAATTTTTGAAAGTTCAAAATTGGCTCAAAATGAGCTCTAAAATCGCAATTTTTAATTTCGAAAAATTAACGTCGCACCCTATACATATTTTACATGTATCTTATGTAAAAGGCCTCAGGATTCCGAATCCGTGTCGTTTGTAATGATTGGATCGAAAATAAGGGCGCTACGATTTTTTGTGAATCAAGGGGGCCGTTTTATTATTTATTTAGTTTTATCGAAAATTTTATTTTAGAGGAGAAGCGCGGGAAATGACACCGGTTATAGTTAATAGGGGTACGTAGGAACACCCCTTGCAATATAAAGCAATTCTATTTTTTCATTTTTGCTAAAAAACATGGGTTAAAACCCATCGATTTTGTTTTTCAAAACGTTTTCCCAAAGCTCTGGAATAGCACGCCTATGGTTTCTTAGGCCTATCCGAAGCCAAAAGGCTGCCAAATCCGAATCTGAATAGTTGTTAAAGATCCGTCCACAAATAACGGCGCTACAATTTTTGAAAGTTCAAAATTGGCTCAAAATGAGCTCTAAAATCGCAATTTTTAATTTCGAAAATTAACGTCGCACCCTATACATATTTTACATGTATCTTATGTAAAAGGGCCCCAGGATTCCGAATCCGTGTCGTTTGTAATGATTGGATCGAAAATAAGGGCGCTACGATTTTTTGTGAATCAAGGGGTCCGTTTTATTATTTATTTAGTTTTATCGAAAATTTTATTTTAGAGGAAGCGCGGGGAAATGACACCGGTTATAGTTAATAGGGTACGTAGGAACACCCCTTGCAATATAAAGCAATTCTATTTTTTCATTTTTGCTAAAAACATGGGTTAAAACCCATCGATTTTGTTTTTCAAAACGTTTTCCCAAAGCTCTGGAATAGCACGCCTATGGTTTCTTAGGCCTATCCGAAGCCAAAAGGCTGCCAAATCCGAATCTGAATAGTTGTTAAAGATCCGTCCACAAATAACGGCGCTACAATTTTTGAAAGTTCAAAATTGGCTCAAAATGAGCTCTAAAATCGCAATTTTTAATTTCGAAAATTAACGTCGCACCCTATACATATTTTACATGTATCTTATGTAAAAAGCCTCAGGATTCCGAATCCGTGTCGTTTGTAATGATTGGATCGAAAATAAGGGCGCTACGATTTTTTGTGAATCAAGGGGTCCGTTTTATTATTTATTTAGTTTTATCGAAAATTTTATTTTAGAGGAGAAGCGCGGGAAATGACACCGGTTATAGTTAATAGGGGTACGTAGGAACACCCCTTGCAATATAAAGCAATTCTATTTTTTCATTTTTGCTAAAAACATGGGTTAAAACCCATCGATTTTGTTTTTCAAAACGTTTTCCCAAAGCTCTGGAATAGCACGCTATGGTTTCTTAGGCCTATCCGAAGCCAAAAGGCTGCCAAATCCGAATCTGAATAGTTTTAAAGATCCGTCCACAAATAACGGCGCTACAATTTTTGAAAGTTCAAAATTGGCTCAAAATGAGCTCTAAAATCGCAATTTTTAATTTCGAAAAATTAACGTCGCACCCTATACATATTTTACATGTATCTTATGTAAAAAGCCTCAGGATTCCGAATCCGTGTCGTTTGTAATGATTGGATCGAAAATAAGGGCGCTACGATTTTTTGTGAATCAAGGGGTCCGTTTTATTATTTATTTAGTTTTATCGAAAATTTTATTTTAGAGGAGAAGCGCGGGAAATGACACCGGTTATAGTTAATAGGGTACGTAGGAACACCCCTTGCAATATAAAGCAATTCTATTTTTTCATTTTTTTCTAAAAAACATGGGTTAAAACCCATCGATTTTGTTTTTCAAAACGTTTTCCCAAAGCTCTGGAATAGCACGCCTATGGTTTCTTAGGCCTATCCGAAGCCAAAAGGCTGCCAAATCCGAATCTGAATAGTTGTTAAAGATCCGTCCACAAATAACGGCGCTACAATTTTTGAAAGTTCAAAATTGGCTCAAAATGAGCTCTAAAATCGCAATTTTTAATTTCGAAAATTAACGTCGCACCCTATACATATTTTACATGTATCTTATGTAAAAAGGGCCCCAGGATTCCGAATCCGTGTCGTTTGTAATGATTGGATCGAAAATAAGGGCGCTACGATTTTTTGTGAATCAAGGGGTCCGTTTTATTATTTATTTAGTTTTATCGAAAATTTTATTTTAGAGGAGAAGCGCGGGAAATGACACCGGTTATAGTTAATAGGGTACGTAGGAACACCCCTTGCAATATAAAGCAATTCTATTTTTTCATTTTTTGCTAAAAAACATGGGTTAAAACCCATCGATTTTGTTTTTCAAAACGTTTTCCCAAAGCTCTGGAATAGCACGCTATGGTTTCTTAGGCCTATCCGAAGCCAAAAGGCTGCCAAATCGAATCTGAATAGTTGTTAAAGATCCGTCCACAAATAACGGCGCTACAATTTTTGAAAGTTCAAAATTGGCTCAAAATGAGCTCTAAAATCGCAATTTTTAATTTCGAAAATTAACGTCGCACCCTATACATATTTACATGTATCTTATGTAAAAGCCTCAGGATTCCGAATCCGTGTCGTTTGTAATGATTGGATCGAAAATAAGGGCGCTACGATTTTTTTTTAATCAAGGGGGCCGTTTTATTATTTATTTAGTTTTATCGAAAATTTTATTTTAGAGGAGAAGCGCGGGAAATGACACCGGTTATAGTTAATAGGGTACGTAGGAACACCCCTTGCAATATAAAGCAATTCTATTTTTTCATTTTTGCTAAAAAACATGGGTTAAAACCCATCGATTTTGTTTTTCAAAACGTTTTCCCAAAGCTCTGGAATAGCACGCCTATGGTTTCTTAGGCCTATCCGAAGCCAAAAGGCTGCCAAATCCGAATCTGAATAGTTGTTAAAGATCCGTCCACAAATAACGGCGCTACAATTTTTGAAAGTTCAAAATTGGCTCAAAATGAGCTCTAAAATCGCAATTTTTAATTTCGAAAAATTAACGTCGCACCCTATACATATTTTACATGTATCTTATGTAAAAGGCCTCAGGATTCCGAATCCGTGTCGTTTGTAATGATTGGATCGAAAATAAGGGCGCTACGATTTTTTGTGAATCAAGGGGTCCGTTTTATTATTTATTTAGTTTTATCGAAAATTTTATTTTAGAGGAGAAGCGCGGGAAATGACACCGGTTATAGTTAATAGGGGTACGTAGGAACACCCCTTGCAATATAAAGCAATTCTATTTTTTCATTTTTGCTAAAAACATGGGTTAAAACCCATCGATTTTGTTTTTCAAAACGTTTTCCCAAAGCTCTGGAATAGCACGCCTATGGTTTCTTAGGCCTATCCGAAGCCAAAAGGCTGCCAAATCCGAATCTGAATAGTTGTTAAAGATCCGTCCACAAATAACGGCGCTACAATTTTTGAAAGTTCAAAATTGGCTCAAAATGAGCTCTAAAATCGCAATTTTTAATTTCGAAAATTAACGTCGCACCCTATACATATTTTACATGTATCTTATGTAAAAAGCCTCAGGATTCCGAATCCGTGTCGTTTGTAATGATTGGATCGAAAATAAGGGCGCTACGATTTTTTGTGAATCAAGGGGTCCGTTTTATTATTTATTTAGTTTTATCGAAAATTTTATTTTAGAGGAGAAGCGCGGGAAATGACACCGGTTATAGTTAATAGGGGTACGTAGGAACACCCCTTGCAATATAAAGCAATTCTATTTTTTCATTTTTGCTAAAAAACATGGGTTAAAACCCATCGATTTTGTTTTTCAAAACGTTTTCCCAAAGCTCTGGAATAGCACGCCTATGGTTTCTTAGGCCTATCCGAAGCCAAAAGGCTGCCAAATCCGAATCTGAATAGTTGTTAAAGATCCGTCCACAAATAACGGCGCTACAATTTTTGAAAGTTCAAAATTGGCTCAAAATGAGCTCTAAAATCGCAATTTTTAATTTCGAAAATTAACGTCGCACCCTATACATATTTTACATGTATCTTATGTAAAAAGGGCCTCAGGATTCCGAATCCGTGTCGTTTGTAATGATTGGATCGAAAATAAGGGCGCTACGATTTTTTTTGTGAATCAAGGGGTCCGTTTTATTATTTATTTAGTTTTATCGAAAATTTTTATTTTAGAGGAGAAGCGCGGGGAAATGACACCGGTTATAGTTAATAGGGGTACGTAGGAACACCCCCTTGCAATATAAAGCAATTCTATTTTTTTCATTTTTGCTAAAAAACATGGGTTAAAACCCATCGATTTTGTTTTTTCAAAACGTTTTCCCAAAGCTCTGGAATAGCACGCGTATGGTTTCTTAGGCCTATCCGAAGCCAAAAAGGCTGCCAAATCCGAATCTGAATAGTTGTTAAAGATCCGTCCACAAATAACGGCGCTACAATTTTTGAAAGTTCAAAATTGGCTCAAAATGAGCTCTAAAATCGCAATTTTTAATTTCGAAAATTAACGTCGCACCCTATACATATTTTACATGTATCTTATGTAAAAAGCCTCAGGATTCCGAATCCGTGTCGTTTGTAATGATTGGATCGAAAATAAGGGCGCTACGATTTTTTGTGAATCAAGGGGTCCGTTTTATTATTTATTTAGTTTTATCGAAAATTTTATTTTAGAGGAGAAGCGCGGGAAATGACACCGGTTATAGTTAATAGGGTACGTAGGAACACCCCTTGCAATATAAAGCAATTCTATTTTTTCATTTTTGCTAAAAAAAATGGGTTAAAACCCATCGATTTTGTTTTTCAAAACGTTTTCCCAAAGCTCTGGAATAGCACGCCTATGGTTTCTTAGGCCTATCCGAAGCCAAAAGGCTGCCAAATCCGAATCTGAATAGTTGTTAAAGATCCGTCCACAAATAACGGCGCTACAATTTTTGAAAGTTCAAAATTGGCTCAAAATGAGCTCTAAAATCGCAATTTTTAATTTCGAAAAATTAACGTCGCACCCTATACATATTTTACATGTATCTTATGTAAAAAGGGCCCCAGGATTCCGAATCCGTGTCGTTTGTAATGATTGGATCGAAAATAAGGGCGCTACGATTTTTTGTGAATCAAGGGGTCCGTTTTATTATTTATTTAGTTTTATCGAAAATTTTATTTTAGAGGAGAAGCGCGGGAAATGACACCGGTTATAGTTAATAGGGGTACGTAGGAACACCCCTTGCAATATAAAGCAATTCTATTTTTTCATTTTTGCTAAAAAACATGGGTTAAAACCCATCGATTTTGTTTTTCAAAACGTTTTCCCAAAGCTCTGGAATAGCACGCCTATGGTTTCTTAGGCCTATCCGAAGCCAAAAGGCTGCCAAATCGAATCTGAATAGTTGTTAAAGATCCGTCCACAAATAACGGCGCTACAATTTTTGAAAGTTCAAAATTGGCTCAAAATGAGCTCTAAAATCGCAATTTTTAATTTCGAAAAATTAACGTCGCACCCTATACATATTTTACATGTATCTTATGTAAAAGGGCCCCAGGATTCCGAATCCGTGTCGTTTGTAATGATTGGATCGAAAATAAGGGCGCTACGATTTTTTGTGAATCAAGGGGGCCGTTTTATTATTTATTTAGTTTTATCGAAAATTTTATTTTAGAGGAGAAGCGCGGGAAATGACACCGGTTATAGTTAATAGGGGTACGTAGGAACACCCCTTGCAATATAAAGCAATTCTATTTTTTCATTTTTGCTAAAAAACATGGGTTAAAACCCATCGATTTTGTTTTTCAAAACGTTTTCCCAAAGCTCTGGAATAGCACGCCTATGGTTTCTTAGGCCTATCCGAAGCCAAAAGGCTGCCAAATCCGAATCTGAATAGTTGTTAAAGATCCGTCCACAAATAACGGCGCTACAATTTTTGAAAGTTCAAAATTGGCTCAAAATGAGCTCTAAAATCGCAATTTTTAATTTCGAAAATTAACGTCGCACCCTATACATATTTTACATGTATCTTATGTAAAAAGGGCCCCAGGATTCCGAATCCGTGTCGTTTGTAATGATTGGATCGAAAATAAGGGCGCTACGATTTTTTGTGAATCAAGGGGTCCGTTTTATTATTTATTTAGTTTTATCGAAAATTTTATTTTAGAGGAGAAGCGCGGGAAATGACACCGGTTATAGTTAATAGGGGTACGTAGGAACACCCCTTGCAATATAAAGCAATTCTATTTTTCATTTTTTTAAAAAATGGGAAAAAATTTTTTTTAAAACGTTTTAAAGCTCTTAAAAGATATGGTTTTTAGCCTTTTTTATCTGAATGTTTTAAAGACCGTTAAGGCCTACAATTTTTTTCAAAAGGTAAAAACCTTTTTTTAATTTCAAAACGTCGCCCCATACATATTTACATGATCTTAGTAAAAATCAGATTAATTTTTTTAATACTTTAAAAAACGTACTTTTTTTAAAAGGGGGGTTTTTTTTAAATTTTTTTTTTTAAAATTTTTTTTGGGGAACCGGGGAAGACCCAAGGTTATAGTTAAAACGTAAAACCCCTTATTAAAATTCTAGAGTTTGCCACAAAGCAAAATTTAACAAAGATTTTAATAAATGAAAAAAATTTTATTAAATACCTTTTAAATTTGTAATGATTGGATCGAAAATAAGGGCGCTACGATTTTTTTTGTGAATCAAGGGGTCCGTTTTATTATTTACTTAGTTTTATCGAAAAATTTTATTTTAGAGGAGAAGCGCGGGGAAATGACACCGGTTATAGTTAATAGGGGTACGTAGGAACACCCCCTTGCAATATAAAGCAATTCTATTTTTTTCATTTTTTTGCTAAAAAAACATGGGTTAAAACCCATCGATTTTGTTTTTTCAAAACGTTTTCCCAAAGCTCTGGAATAGCACGCGTATGGTTTCTTAGGCCTATCCGAAGCCAAAAAGGCTACCAAATTCGAATCTGAATAGTTGTTAAAGATCCGTCCACAAATAACGGCGCTACAATTTTTTGAAAGTTCAAAATTGGCTCAAAATGAGCTCTAAAAATCGCAATTTTTTAATTTCGAAAAATTAACGTCGCACCCTATACATATTTTACATGTATCTTATGTAAAAAGGCCTCAGGATTCCGAATCCGTGTCGTTTGTAATGATTGGATCGAAAATAAGGGCGCTACGATTTTTTTTGTGAATCAAGGGGTCCGTTTTATTATTTATTTAGTTTTATCGAAAATTTTTATTTTAGAGGAGAAGCGCGGGGAAATGACACCGGTTATAGTTAATAGGGGTACGTAGGAACACCCCCTTGCAATATAAAGCAATTCTATTTTTTTCATTTTTTTGCTAAAAAAACATGGGTTAAAACCCATCGATTTTGTTTTTCAAAACGTTTTCCCAAAGCTCTGGAATAGCACGCCTATGGTTTCTTAGGCCTATCCGAAGCCAAAAGGCTGCCAAATTCGAATCTGAATAGTTGTTAAAGATCCGTCCACAAATAACGGCGCTACAATTTTTTGAAAGTTCAAAATTGGCTCAAAATGAGCTCTAAAAATCGCAATTTTTTAATTTCGAAAAATTAACGTCGCACCCTATACATATTTTACATGTATCTTATGTAAAAAGCCTCAGGATTCCGAATCCGTGTCGTTTGTAATGATTGGATCGAAAATAAGGGCGCTACGATTTTTTGTGAATCAAGGGGTCCGTTTTATTATTTATTTAGTTTTATCGAAAATTTTTATTTTAGAGGAGAAGCGCGGGAAATGACACCGGTTATAGTTAATAGGGTACGTAGGAACACCCCTTGCAATATAAAGCAATTCTATTTTTTCATTTTTGCTAAAAAACATGGGTTAAAACCCATCGATTTTGTTTTTCAAAACGTTTTCCCAAAGCTCTGGAATAGCACGCCTATGGTTTCTTAGGCCTATCCGAAGCCAAAAGGCTGCCAAATCGAATCTGAATAGTTGTTAAAGATCCGTCCACAAATAACGGCGCTACAATTTTTGAAAGTTCAAAATTGGCTCAAAATGAGCTCTAAAATCGCAATTTTTAATTTCGAAAAAATTTAAAGTCGCACCCTATACATATTTTACATGTATCTTATGTAAAAAGCCTCAGGATTCCGAATCCGTGTCGTTTGTAATGATTGGATCGAAAATAAGGGCGCTACGATTTTTTTTGTGAATCAAGGGGTCCGTTTTATTATTTATTTAGTTTTATCGAAAATTTTTATTTTAGAGGAGAAGCGCGGGGAAATGACACCGGTTATAGTTAATAGGGGTACGTAGGAACACCCCCTTGCAATATAAAGCAATTCTATTTTTTTCATTTTTTTGCTAAAAAAACATGGGTTAAAACCCATCGATTTTGTTTTTTCAAAACGTTTTCCCAAAGCTCTGGAATAGCACGCCTATGGTTTCTTAGGCCTATCCGAAGCCAAAAGGCTGCCAAATCGAATCTGAATAGTTGTTAAAGATCCGTCCACAAATAACGGCGCTACAATTTTTTGAAAGTTCAAAATTGGCTCAAAATGAGCTCTAAAAATCGCAATTTTTTAATTTCGAAAAATTAACGTCGCACCCTATACATATTTTACATGTATCTTATGTAAAAAGGCCTCAGGATTCCAAATCCGTGTCGTTTGTAATGATTGGATCGAAAATAAGGGCGCTACGATTTTTTTTGTGAATCAAGGGGTCCGTTTTATTATTTATTTAGTTTTATCGAAAATTTTATTTTAGAGGAGAAGCGCGGGAAATGACACCGGTTATAGTTAATAGGGTACGTAGGAACACCCCTTGCAATATAAAGCAATTCTATTTTTTCATTTGAAAAAAAAGGGGTTAAAACCCTTTTTTTTTTTAAAATTTTAAAGGGAATAGCACCCTAAATTTTTTTTGGGCCAAAAGGTAAACTTAAACTGAAATTTTAAAGATCCCTCCACAAAAAGGGGAAATTTTTAAACAAAATTCTCAAAATGAAAAAAATTTTTTTTAAAACATTAACGTCCCCCCTATCAAAATGTTTTTTAAAAAGGGCCCCTTTTTTTTTTAATGATTGGAGAAAATAAGGGCGCTACGATTTTTTTGTAAAAGGGGGAACCTTTTTTTTTAATTTTTCGAAAATTTTTTTTTGAAAAGGGGGGAAATGAACCATAGTTTTACTAAAATTGAAAAAAAATTCTATTTTTTCATTTTAAACGTCACTTATGAAAAGGTTTTTTAAGGCTTTTTTTTTTTAAATTTTTTGAGGAACGTTAGGGGACCCTAAAATTTTTTATTTTAAAAAGGTAAACCTTTTTTTAAATTTCCAAGACGTTTGCCACAAAGCAATAATTAACCAAAGATTTTAATAAATGAAAAAAATTTTATTAAAATACCTTAAAACGTCACTTATGAAAAGGTTTTTTAAGGGCTTTTTTTTTTTAAATTTTTTGAGGAACGTTAGGGACCCTAAAATTTTTTTTTTTAAAAAGGTAAACCTTTTTTTAAATTTCCAAGACGTTTGCCACAATTTATTAAATACCTTTTAAAGCGTCACTTATGAAAAGGTTTTTAAGGCTTTTTTTTTTTAAATTTTTTGAGGGAACGTTAGGGACCCTAAAATTTTTTTTTAAAAGGTAAACCTTTTTTAAATTTCCAAGAGTTTGCCACAAAGCAATAATTAACCAAAGATTTTAATAAATGAAAAAAATTTTATTAAATACCTTTTAAAGCGTCACTTATGAAAAGGTTTTTAAGGCTTTTTTTTTTTAAATTTTTTGAGCGGAACGTTAGGGACCTAAAATTTTTTTTTTAAAAGGTAAACCTTTTTTAAATTTCCAAGAGTTTGCCACAAAGCAATAATTAACCAAAGATTTTAATAAATGAAAAAATTTATTAAATACCATTTAAAGCGTCACTTATGAAAAGGTTTTTAAGGCTTTTTTTTTTAAATTTTTTGAGGGAACGTTAGGGACCCTAAAATTTTTTTTTAAAAGGTAAACCTTTTTTAAATTTCCAACGAGTTTGCCACAAAGAAAATTCAAAATTGGCTAAAATGAGCTCTAAAATCGCAATTTTTTAATTTCGAAAAATTAACGTCGCACCCTATACATATTTTACATGTATCTTATGTAAAAAGGCCTCAGGATTCCGAATCCGTGTCGTTTGTAATGATTGGATCGAAAATAAGGGCGCTACGATTTTTTTTGTGAATCAAGGGGTCCGTTTTATTATTTATTTAGTTTTATCGAAAATTTTTATTTTAGAGGAGAAGCGCGGGGAAATGACACCGGTTATAGTTAATAGGGGTACGTAGGAACACCCCCTTGCAATATAAAGCAATTCTATTTTTTTCATTTTTTTGCTAAAAAAACATGGGTTAAAACCCATCGATTTTGTTTTTTCAAAACGTTTTCCCAAAGCTCTGGAATAGCACGCGTATGGTTTCTTAGGCCTATCCGAAGCCAAAAAGGCTGCCAAATCCGAATCTGAATAGTTGTTAAAGATCCGTCCACAAATAACGGCGCTACAATTTTTTGAAAGTTCAAAATTGGCTCAAAATGAGCTCTAAAAATCGCAATTTTTTAATTTCGAAAAATTAACGTCGCACCCTATACATATTTTACATGTATCTTATGTAAAAAGGCCTCAGGATTCCGAATCCGTGTCGTTTGTAATGATTGGATCGAAAATAAGGGCGCTACGATTTTTTTTGTGAATCAAGGGGTCCGTTTTATTATTTATTTAGTTTTATCGAAAATTTTTATTTTAGAGGAGAAGCGCGGGGAAATGACACCGGTTATAGTTAATAGGGGTACGTAGGAACACCCCCTTGCAATATAAAGCAATTCTATTTTTTTCATTTTTTTGCTAAAAAAACATGGGTTAAAACCCATCGATTTTGTTTTTTCAAAACGTTTTCCCAAAGCTCTGGAATAGCACGCGTATGGTTTCTTAGGCCTATCCGAAGCCAAAAAGGCTGCCAAATTCGAATCTGAATAGTTGTTAAAGATCCGTCCACAAATAACGGCGCTACAATTTTTTGAAAGTTCAAAATTGGCTCAAAATGAGCTCTAAAAATCGCAATTTTTTAATTTCGAAAAATTAACGTCGCACCCTATACATATTTTACATGTATCTTATGTAAAAAGGCCTCAGGATTCCGAATCCGTGTCGTTTGTAATGATTGGATCGAAAATAAGGGCGCTACGATTTTTTTTGTGAATCAAGGGGTCCGTTTTATTATTTATTTAGTTTTATCGAAAATTTTTATTTTAGAGGAGAAGCGCGGGGAAATGACACCGGTTATAGTTAATAGGGGGACGTAGGAACACCCCTTGCAATATAAAGCAATTCTATTTTTTCATTTTTGCTAAAAAACATGGGTTAAAACCCATCGATTTTGTTTTTTCAAAACGTTTTCCCAAAGCTCTGGAATAGCACGCGTATGGTTTCTTAGGCCTATCCGAAGCCAAAAAGGCTACCAAATTCGAATCTGAATAGTTGTTAAAGATCCGTCCACAAATAACGGCGCTACAATTTTTTGAAAGTTCAAAATTGGCTCAAAATGAGCGCTAAAAATCGCAATTTTTTATTTTCGAAAAATTAACGTCGCACCCTATACATATTTTACATGTATCTTATGTAAAAAGGCCTCAGGATTCCGAATCCGTGTCGTTTGTAATGATTGGATCGAAAATAAGGGCGCTACGATTTTTTTTGTGAATTGAGGGTATCCGTTTTTTTATTTATTTAGTTTTGTCGAAAACTTTTATTTTAGAGGGGAAGCGCGGGGAAATGACACCGGTTATAGTTAATAGAGGTACGTAGGAACACCCCCTTGCAATATAAAGCAATTCTATTTTTTTCATTTTTTTGCTAAAAAAACATGGGTTAAAACCCATCGATTTTGTTTTTTCAAAACGTTTTCCCAAAGCTCTGGAATAGCACGCGTATGGTTTCTTAGGCCTATCCGAAGCCAAAAAGGCTACCAAATTCGAATCTGAATAGTTATTAAAGATCCGTCCACAAATAACGGCGCTACAATTTTTTGAAAGTTCAAAATTGGCTCAAAATGAGCTCTAAAAATCGCAATTTTTTAATTTCGAAAATTAACGTCGCACCCTATACATATTTTACATGTATCTTATGTAAAAAGCCTCAGGATTCCGAATCCGTGTCGTTTGTAATGATTGGATCGAAAATAAGGGCGCTACGATTTTTTGTGAATCAAGGGTCCGTTTTATTATTTATTTAGTTTTATCGAAAATTTTTATTTTAGAGGAGAAGCGCGGGGAAATGACACCGGTTATAGTTAATAGGGGTACGTAGGAACACCCCCTTGCAATATAAAGCAATTCTATTTTTTTCATTTTTTTGCTAAAAAACATGGGTTAAAACCCATCGATTTTGTTTTTCAAAACGTTTTCCCAAAGCTCTGGAATAGCACGCCTATGGTTTCTTAGGCCTATCCGAAGCCAAAAGGCTGCCAAATTCGAATCTGAATAGTTGTTAAAGATCCGTCCACAAATAACGGCGCTACAATTTTTGAAAGTTCAAAATTGGCTCAAAATGAGCTCTAAAATCGCAATTTTTAATTTCGAAAAAATTTAAAGTCGCACCCTATACATATTTTACATGTATCTTATGTAAAAAGCCTCAGGATTCCGAATCCGTGTCGTTTGTAATGATTGGATCGAAAATAAGGGCGCTACGATTTTTTTTGTGAATCAAGGGGTCCGTTTTTTTATTTATTTAGTTTTATCGAAAATTTTTATTTTAGAGGGGAAGCGCGGGGAAATGACACCGGTTATAGTTAATAGAGGTACGTAGGAACACCCCCTTGCAATATAAAGCAATTCTATTTTTTTCATTTTTGCTAAAAAACATGGGTTAAAACCCATCGATTTTGTTTTTTCAAAACGTTTTCCCAAAGCTCTGGAATAGCACGCCTATGGTTTCTTAGGCCTATCCGAAGCCAAAAGGCTGCCAAATCCGAATCTGAATAGTTTTAAAGATCCGTCCACAAATAACGGCGCTACAATTTTTGAAAGTTCAAAATTGGCTCAAAATGAGCTCTAAAATCGCAATTTTTAATTTCGAAAATTAACGTCGCACCCTATACATATTATACATGTATCTTATGTAAAAAGGGCCCCAGGATTCCGAATCCGTGTCGTTTGTAATGATTGGATCGAAAATAAGGGCGCTACGATTTTTTTTGTGAATCAAGGGGTCCGTTTTATTATTTATTTAGTTTTATCGAAAATTTTTATTTTAGAGGAGAAGCGCGGGGAAATGACACCGGTTATAGTTAATAGGGGTACGTAGGAACACCCCCTTGCAATATAAAGCAATTCTATTTTTTTCATTTTTTTGCTAAAAAAACATGGGTTAAAACCCATCGATTTTGTTTTTTCAAAACGTTTTCCCAAAGCTCTGGAATAGCACGCGTATGGTTTTTTAGGCCTATCCGAAGCCAAAAAGGCTACCAAATTCGAATCTGAATAGTTGTTAAAGATCCGTCCACAAATAACGGCGCTACAATTTTTTGAAAGTTCAAAATTGGCTCAAAATGAGCTCTAAAAATCGCAATTTTTTAATTTCGAAAATTAACGTCGCACCCTATACATATTATACATGTATCTTATGTAAAAAGGCCTCAGGATTCCGAATCCGTGTCGTTTGTAATGATTGGATCGAAAATAAGGGCGCTACGATTTTTTTTGTGAATCAAGGGGTCCGTTTTATTATTTATTTAGTTTTATCGAAAATTTTTATTTTAGAGGAGAAGCGCGGGGAAATGACACCGGTTATAGTTAATAGGGGTACGTAGGAACACCCCCTTGCAATATAAAGCAATTCTATTTTTTTCATTTTTTTGCTAAAAAAACATGGGTTAAAACCCATCGATTTTGTTTTTTCAAAACGTTTTCCCAAAGCTCTGGAATAGCACGCGTATGGTTTTTTAGGCCTATCCGAAGCCAAAAAGGCTACCAAATTCGAATCTGAATAGTTGTTAAAGATCCGTCCACAAATAACGGCGCTACAATTTTTTGAAAGTTCAAAATTGGCTCAAAATGAGCTCTAAAAATCGCAATTTTTTAATTTCGAAAAATTAACGTCGCACCCTATACATATTATACATGTATCTTATGTAAAAAGGCCTCAGGATTCCGAATCCGTGTCGTTTGTAATGATTGGATCGAAAATAAGGGCGCTACGATTTTTTTTGTGAATCAAGGGGTCCGTTTTATTATTTATTTAGTTTTATCGAAAATTTTTATTTTAGAGGAGAAACGCGGGGAAATGACACGGGTTATAGTTAATAGAGGTACGTAGGAACACCCCCTTGCAATATAAAGCAATTCTATTTTTTTCATTTTTTTGCTAAAAAAACATGGGTTAAAACCCATCGATTTTGTTTTTTCAAAACGTTTTCCCAAAGCTCTGGAATAGCACGCGTATGGTTTCTTAGGCCTATCCGAAGCCAAAAAGGCTACCAAATTCGAATCTGAATAGTTGTTAAAGATCCGTCCACAAATAACGGCGCTACAATTTTTTGAAAGTTCAAAATTGGCTCAAAATGAGCTCTAAAATCGCAATTTTTAATTTCGAAAATTAACGTCGCACCCTATACATATTTTACATGTATCTTATGTAAAAAGCCTCAGGATTCCGAATCCGTGTCGTTTGTAATGATTGGATCGAAAATAAGGGCGCTACGATTTTTTGTGAATCAAGGGGTCCGTTTTATTATTTATTTAGTTTTATCGAAAATTTTTATTTTAGAGGAGAAGCGCGGGAAATGACACCGGTTATAGTTAATAGGGTACGTAGGAACACCCCCTTGCAATATAAAGCAATTCTATTTTTTTCATTTTTTTGCTAAAAAAACATGGGTTAAAACCCATCGATTTTGTTTTTTCAAAACGTTTTCCCAAAGCTCTGGAATAGCACGCGTATGGTTTCTTAGGCCTATCCGAAGCCAAAAAGGCTGCCAAATTCGAATCTGAATAGTTTTAAAGATCCGTCCACAAATAACGGCGCTACAATTTTTTGAAAGTTCAAAATTGGCTCAAAATGAGCTCTAAAAATCGCAATTTTTTAATTTCGAAAAATTAACGTCGCACCCTATACATATTTTACATGTATCTTATGTAAAAAGGCCTCAGGATTCCGAATCCGTGTCGTTTGTAATGATTGGATCGAAAATAAGGGCGCTACGATTTTTTTTGTGAATCAAGGGGTCCGTTTTATTATTTATTTAGTTTTATCGAAAATTTTTATTTTAGAGGAGAAGCGCGGGGAAATGACACCGGTTATAGTTAATAGGGTACGTAGGTTTTTTTTTATTTTTTTCTAAAAACATGGGTTAAAACCCATCGATTTTGTTTTTCAAAACGTTTTCCCAAAGCTCTGGAATAGCACGCGTATGGTTTCTTAGGCCTATCCGAAGCCAAAAGGCTGCCAAATTCGAATCTGAATAGTTTTAAAGATCCGTCCACAAATAACGGCGCTACAATTTTTTGAAAGTTCAAAATTGGCTCAAAATGAGCTCTAAAAATCGCAATTTTTTAATTTCGAAAAATTAACGTCGCACCCTATACATATTTTACATGTATCTTATGTAAAAAGGCCTCAGGATTCCGAATCCGTGTCGTTTGTAATGATTGGATCGAAAATAAGGGCGCTACGATTTTTTTTGTGAATCAAGGGGTCCGTTTTATTATTTATTTAGTTTTATCGAAAATTTTTATTTTAGAGGAGAAGCGCGGGGAAATGACACCGGTTATAGTTAATAGGGGTACGTAGGAACACCCCCTTGCAATATAAAGCAATTCTATTTTTTTCATTTTTTTGCTAAAAAAACATGGGTTAAAACCCATCGATTTTGTTTTTTCAAAACGTTTTCCCAAAGCTCTGGAATAGCACGCGTATGGTTTCTTAGGCCTATCCGAAGCCAAAAAGGCTACCAAATTCGAATCTGAATAGTTATTAAAGATCCGTCCACAAATAACGGCGCTACAATTTTTTGAAAGTTCAAAATTGGCTCAAAATGAGCTCTAAAAATCGCAATTTTTTAATTTCGAAAAATTAACGTCGCACCCTATACATATTTTACATGTATCTTATGTAAAAAGGCCTCAGGATTCCGAATCCGTGTCGTTTGTAATGATTGGATCGAAAATAAGGGCGCTACGATTTTTTTTGTGAATCAAGGGGTCCGTTTTATTATTTATTTAGTTTTATCGAAAATTTTTATTTTAGAGGAGAAGCGCGGGGAAATGACACCGGTTATAGTTAATAGGGGTACGTAGGAACACCCCCTTGCAATATAAAGCAATTCTATTTTTTTCATTTTTTTGCTAAAAAAACATGGGTTAAAACCCATCGATTTTGTTTTTTTAAAACGTTTTCCCAAAGCTCTGGAATAGCACGCGTATGATTTCTTAGGCCTATCCGAAGCCAAAAAGGCTGCCAAATCCAAATCTGAATAGTTGTTAAAGATCCGTCCACAAATAACGGCGCTACAATTTTTTGAAAGTTCAAAATTGGCTGAAAATGAGCTCTAAAAATCGCAATTTTTTAATTTCGAAAAATTAACGTCGCACCCTATACATATTATACATGTATCTTATGTAAAAAAGCCTCAGGATTCCGAATCCGTGTCGTATCAAACATCGTCCACCAAAAACCATTTTCGAAAATGCTTGAAGAAGCACTTTATAAGGTAGCACTTAAACTGGGAGTAATTTCAGTAATTAGAATCGTTTTATCTGAAGAAGCAGATAAAGAGCCTTTTAGACTAAACACCCAGAACGGTGGTGAAAACCTCGGCATCGAAACACTTACGCTGGGAATTCGTAACTTTTTATATGGTAAGCTTCAGCTTCGATACGAACCGAGTATATTCTTCCATAAATATTTCATGAAGTCGTGCTAGGTTACTGGATTATGTCTTATATCGTACCAGAATTGAATCTTGTAGTACTTTTGTATATATACAAAAATTCTTGGTCTATTTTCGGACCCGATGAGAATTTACTGCAAACCGCATATGGAGTCGTACACGCGTTCTTATTTTAAAATATGGACATCCGACAACCTATCTGACTCATTCGTCCTGTAAAAACTCTTGTATATGATATGTATGCACAGCAATAACATTATGCTGCTTAGCATTAAATTCCTTGTCAACGCAGGGGCGCACATATCGGCACTCTCGTTTGATGTGGAATTCTGAAGACAATCTCATGTATAATCGATTAACTTCGTCTAAAATGGATTTTGCACAGCAATTTACGATTATAAGTTTTAGAAATAGCTTACAAATGTAAATTACACGGTCTCGGAACGCCACAAAATGTGAGCACCTGCTGGAAAATGCCTCGCGTTAATTTTTTTTGTAATTTTGCTTTCGTCGTCGCAAAGAGCCTTATAGAAATGTGATCGTTCCACAAATCGAATGCAAAAACACGAATTACAATTAGTAATGAATTCTAATAAAATGCAGTAGTTGTCTTTTAAACAATGCATACCACCGGGGCAAGCACTGTTTTGCGAATTTAACACCGCCGCAAGAATTTACATGCGTTTCGATAAATCGCGAAATTTACATCGACACGAATCGCTTTATGAGTCGCCCCCTTCTTTATGGGGGCACTTAAAAATCGTTACGCCGATCTTTGGATCAGTACACACTTCGATAAAATCTCGGCGCTGATTTATTCTTCTAAATGTACCGCGATTCAGTACTTGCGATCGCAATAAAAGATAAATATTTCATATTTTATTTATATCGGAAACGAACAGAATTTATTAGAACAGCCGAGCTGTTGTACGGTTTTTTTAGCTCATAAGAATGGTGTGTACAATGCTGGGTTTTAACAAACTCCTTAGTTTTGTTAAAAATTAAAATTTCAACATGATTTAATTATGTTTATTTCACAGTTGATTGATAACTTTACTTACTGACAGTAATTTTACAAGAGCCATGTCTCCAGTATGTCGTTTTTGCTATAAACAAAGTTTTTATGACGTTAGATTCAAGTTCATTAATCTAATAAACTTCAACAATTTAATTGCATTTTGCTATATAATGTTTTTTTAACGAGATTATGTATCTTGAGGAATTAACTCAAAAAGTGGCTCGGGAATTTCTAGATTTCTTAAATAATTAAGTTTCGTGGTCCAATTACAAATTTATTTCAAGAAGATATAAATTTTTTTGGAACAAAAAAATTATTTAAATCAATTTTTAAACGAATTGCGCGTTACAAAAGGCCATAGGGGGATAAGCATGGTTAAAATGCCTTTTGTAAATATCTTAATGATATTCTATGGATATGTAGACACTAAAAATACAAAGATCTTGAAAATTTAAGATATTAATCTATATCGGTCCCTTCAAAAAGTCTAAATAAGTAAAAATAAATTTTTTCTTTGGGTTGAGTGAATCAATTATTTTGAAAATTTAGTATTTTATGCAGGTGATAGAAAGCTCTTACGGACACCATGGACTAATTTTTAGCTTAATAAATTGATGATCAAAAAAATAATTTTCTCTTACTTTTTCAATTTTTATTACGATCCTTTTTGGGCGAAATTATGATTCTATAATTTTTACATTTCTTAAAAGACCCATAATCACTAAGAATTTTTTCAAAATTTTCGTAACCCCTTTACATACAAAAAAAAACGAATTTGATGAATCCGAAAAAAACTATTGATTTGGCTCAACTTAACTGTTATGAGCATACACAAATAACATAAAATAAATAATTAATAGTTTTAAAATATTTTGAAATATGTAGAGCAGTGTTTCCCAATCTTTTTTTAACATTCCCCACCTAAGTCATTAAAAAATTTTGATGCATATAATATATAACATATAAATATTTTTTTATATTTAAAAATTGAATTATTCCATAAATGAAACCTAATTACAACTTGTTCAAGACACAAGATTTAGGTTTTAGCAAGGATTCACTAGGCAATTATTAAGAAAAAAAAAACAATAAGTAAATTTTAAAAACGTAAACTAAAAAATATTTTTATATCGATAGCTCGAATTTTTGATAACGCGAATTATTATTAGTTTCTCTTCAACTTCGACCTATGGAGGTTTGATTGTATTTAATTTTATAAATTTAATATTTCTGAACAATTAAGATAATTTATTTATTGAGTTTTCTCCAATATTAATTTTATTTGCGTAAATTAATGATCTTTAAAGTTTTTTGAAAAACGACAAAATCTGTATTTACTCTATTTGAGTTTTCTGAAAATACATAATAATTTTTTCATCAAAATTTCCTTTTAAATTTACCCAATAAAGTTTTGTTTAATTCAATTTATGTTATACAAAAAAAATTGATAATTAAAAATTTCTAAAGTTCTTAAATATATTTTAAAAATTTTCCAAGTTATTAATTTATTTAATTTGAGTTGTCCAAAAACTTAAAATAATTTATTCTTCGCGTTTACTTTAATAATTTTGCTAAATGTTTAAAACTGAATTTCATTCTATGTAAAAAAAAACCGGTGCATGTACTTATGTACGCACGTTAGAAGTAATACTTCTTTGGCGCGCCTAAATTAAATATAACAACGCGCTATGTTGCGCTTGTGTATAGCTAGACCAGTGGTTATCAAACTATATGTTATTGCGCATATGTTGTTCTATTTGAACACATTGCTATTTCCTTTTTAAATCCAAAAAGTAATTTAAACAAATTGAATAAATACGAAGATGTGCGCGTTCGAGCGAAAAGTGGCACATTTTCGAGCGAGGGAAGCAAATGAAGCGCGACGCGGAGCGGCGCGCTTCATTTTCCCGAGATTGGAAATGTGCCACTTTGAGCTCAAACGCGCACACTCGGCTTTAAGCACACTTTACAAGAATTAATTTACTCTGTGGACAATTCGCAATTAAATATTACAGAATTATATTAATAACAAAATTCCCAAATCGCCAATTTTGTGCCTTTTAACAAAATTATTGTTGAAAACAAACCTTTCTCGGAAATATTAAATTTTTTGAAGAGACCGATATAGATTAAGGTCTAAAATTTTTAGTATCTTTATATTTCTATAGTGTCTACATATGCATAAAACATCATTAAGATATTTACAAAAGGCATTTTTACCATGCTTATCCCCCTATGGCCTTTAAATCAAAACCTTGGTGGAAAAGTACCGGATTTTATTTCATACAAAATACTATTTTGATAAACGTGTTTTCTTATCGCATTTTGGCATTGTAACGTTGCTTTCCGCACAGGTTAGTAGTGAAAGTTTGACCGAAGCGTTAACAGGTCACTAAAATAATTTTTATTCGTTTTAAATCAATTAAGTGTATCGAGTGAGGGTGTTTACAAGAGGGTTACTACTCCCGACTGGTGAAGCAATCACAGTTGTAAGTTATTTTTTCAATTTTTTGGAGTTTCTCTGTAATAATAAAAAAAAATATACTGTGTGGTCAAAAAAAAAATGAGGATTTTCTTTTGCAGGGTGGTTTTAAAAAGAAATTAATTCTGAGCCCAAAAATCTATTTTTAAGTTTTAATTATTGAAATGTTATGTAAAGTTCGATGAGTAGGCAGAGCTCTTCGAGTTCACTGCTATCGCTTTTGAGATAATTTATTTATTTTACGGTTCTCGAAACGAATTGTTAACGGTCCCTCAATTTTATGTCAAAAACAATTATAATTTAGTATCAAAAATCTATTTTGATTAAAACTATTATAAATGAAACTTTTGTAGGTACATATAAAAAACGAAAAATTAATGGACATTCAAAAAACAGCATACCTGTATGTCCTTTTCGGGTACCTCGTAATTTCCTGTGTAATATTAAATAAACATAAAATATTCATTGGACATAACGTGTCGTGTATCAATGTGTTATTTAATGATTAACATAGAGGAGGAATATGTAAACGTAAACAAAACAGACAGACACGTACAGTAAGCTCAAGACCATTGTCTTAAGATGTTCCTTTTCGGGTAGAAATTTAAACGAAAACCTGAAAGCGACCCCCGCCGTCACAGATGCGTCGGCTGTTGAATTTTTAAATCGCGTGCAGACAAGCGCAAGATAGTTGCCAAAATGGGCACTGCAAAAATGCATCTGAAGACAACACGTGTGGACGGCGTCTCTTTCCGTTCGACGATGTCGCATAAAAATGACAAAGACAGAAATACGATGCTACCAGCAATTTATATCTCTGAATACACAATTGAATCAGTATGCAACAGCAGCCGAAGATTTACAAGAAATAAATACAATGGTCATACCAGGTATGGAGGCGCCATATCCATATGTAAGCCTCTCACATATATCATGGGCCCAACAGCGGAAAAATATCAAAACCCGAACACGTCCCATGGCAATTGAAAGCCAAATTGCCAAGATATAAGTTCCGATAAGCAATTATGTCATTGCGTTTAGTTTTTAGATGGCATTCCTACAAATTTCTCACTAATTGCTTATAACAGCTTTTTGTATGCTAAATAAGTGTGTTTCTTTTGCGATTCAAAGAAGTAAATCGTCCTTTTTCTTACAGGCCAATTTGTCATCCTTCGCGGAGGAGCTTGCGCCAAAGCAATTGAAGCTGAAGAGATCTCATCAATGTGAGTAGCTTTTCATTTTTTCCTTTATTTGTTTGATTTTTCCACTTTGATGGGCACTTTTGCAATTTACGGTTAACTGGAGAAAATAATAGGAAGCGAATTCTTCATATGCTAACCGGCTTCGTTTGAATTTCCTATATTTCATAAAAGGCACCATGAGTTATTGATAATTAAAAACCAAACAGCTTCGCGGTGTAATTGTTAGATAATCACGATGCGTAGGAGGATTTTCATTAAACGATTCAATCCATTCATAAATTTCAACATTGGTATTTTCATTAACTTCGACCGTCCATGATAATTATTTTAAAATTGAGACAGCTCTTTTATTTGATGGACTCGGGTGCTTAATTAAGTTTATCGAGATCGAAAGTTTTGTAATTAAAAACGGGACCGTTTTTTTTCAACGTTTCGCCTGCGACTTGTTAGGAAATATATCGGTACAAAAGCGGATGAAAATGTGTGCGCTTATTTTTGGAGATGGAAGTGGGGCCATTAGTTAAAAATGATGCCTAAAATGGCTAATTGTTAAATTTATTCCACACACACACCTACCTTAGAAATTCCTGCACTAAAACCAGCTTGACACGATCCTTGTCTGTGATAGCCAAACAACGCTAAAACGAAACGAAAATAATTAATAATTAGTTTTCTCTGTTCTTCAATTCTTATAATTATAAAAATGTCTATTTAAATGGATTCTTTTAAAGACTTGGAAGAAAAGTATTCAGTGTGAAAGCTTTTACTTTTTCAAAACCTCCGATTAATATGATTAATTATGTACAGTAAAACCTCAATTATCCGGACCTCAATTGTACGGATTCGCGATTATCCGGATTGTCAACCGCGTTCGGAAAATTAAACCTCGGTATTTCTTATTACATATTTTTTTATTATTTTATTTTGTATTTCGCACTAAACAGTGTTTTTTATTCTTTGTTGATTTTAAGATAATGTGCGACCGTTTTACTTATAATTAGTGATTAATATTGGTTGCGTTTTTTGTAAACATATACCTAACAATTTGACCAAGTTTTTTCCCGTTAAAACGGGACACTTTGTAATCGTGGCGAAAAGCGGAGTGTGCACATTCGAGCTCAAAGTGGCACATTCCGATCTCGGGAAAATGAAGCGCGCCGCTCCGCGTCGCGCTTCATTTGCATCCCTCGCTCGGAAATGTGCCACTTTTCGCTCGAATGCGCACATCCTCGTATTTATTGGATTTGCTTATATTACTATTTCATTCTTCAATTCCAAAAATTAAAAGTCGAATAAATGGATGGAATTGAGCAATAACGTCTTAACCAACAAAATTCCAAAATCGAGATTTCAGCGAGTTTTTTAATTTATTTATTTTGTTTTCTATGACAATAAACTTAACAATAAAAAAAATATTTTTTCTTTAAATGTTGTTATTTCTTAGAAGAAAAAATACAAATTATTAAAATATCAAAAAAAGCAAATGACTAATTAAAAAAACAGTTAATTCGTTTTTGCGTAAAGAGCGTACTTTGAAAAGCGCTATGCAATAACGTCTTAACTAAAATAAAAATTAAACTCTAATAATTATAATTTTTAATATCGGTTATTTTCAGTTAAATTTTTATAATTTTCGATTTTGATTTTGTTTCTAATTAAAATTGTTTTAACTATGATAAAAATAATTCAAAATGAAAGACAACAATTGAACAAATATGCAAATAGTTATTAATATTCAAGTTTCGTTCATTTCATCTTCTACTCCAGTTACTTCTATTTGAAAATCCAAGTCTCCATTGTATCCATCAACATCTTCTTCTATTGTATCGTCACCAATTAAATCATTGTAAAATTCATGGTTAACTTCAGGAATCAGATGCATATACGATTTTATATCATTTAATTTAGCTTGAGCTATAGATTTACCATTGGGCCATAATATCTCCAAATTATCAGAAAAAATATTCTTTACAAGTGAATTTTTTCTTTTTTTTAATGTCAATTTTTTTATACTTATCAGTGTCATTATATGACATTTGAACGAAAATTTTGAAAGGCTCATCCTTGAAAATTTTTATTTGTCTTATGTTAAACCAATTTACTTTTTCCCCATCCAACGTTTTTTTTCGATTTGTAATTTTTTTCAATCGATTGAGTACTAACAAAATCTTTTTGTAATGAATTAATAATAAACGGATTTTTTTTCGACACTGTCTCATCACCTCGAGATAATCTTTCGGAGTATAAATTTTTTGTTGTCTTTTGAGTGCACATTCCACATCGCCAAAATCACTATCGTTTGGTAAATAGCTGTGACCTGATACTAAAAATTTTAATTCAATACTTTTAAGCAATTATTATTCTCAAGAATAGATTTTAACATCAGTACGATTTTAATATTACGATTTTGTCCTCCTCCACATGAGTCACTCCAGAGAATTAATTCTTTAACAGAAATATCAACATGAACTTTTATATATTTTCATAAACATGAACCTACTCAAAACGTAAATAAATAATTAGTATTGTGGGTACTGTAGATACGACGTTTTTGCGAAATGAGATTTTTGAATAACACTACAAGCAGTTGCGACAATTGGCCAACAGATGGCACAACGATCGGTATAGCGAGAAAATTAAATATAATATATTGCAGCACAAAATACTAAGTACGTTCATCATAATAACTCGATTTTTTTAAAAATGTTGGTTAAGACGTTATTGCTTAATTACATCCAAATTAGATCTATTTTTTGTTTGAAAAAGGTTAGATATGTATTCATTTTGATAAGTTATAGGGGTGCTCTTCCGCACGCCTAATTGTAGCGAGCTTGATAAAAATTATTTCAGGTGTACTTTCGAATTCGCATTTTTGATTAATTAAAATCGTATATGAGTCAAATTTTCTGAAGTGGGCCACTAAAAATCAACTAATTGATTTTTATATCATCTTTTGCGGATTGTTAAAGGTTTACATGTCAAAATTAATGTCTCCAAATATTTTTGGGTTATTTTCATTTTTGTAAAAATTATTAACAAATTAGTTTTAAGGCACATTTTGTATACAACTGCTGTAATTAGACTTCATTTATGGATTAATTCAATTTTTAAATATAAAAAATATTTATATGTTACATAGGGGGTGCATCAAAATTTTAGAATGACTTGGGTGAGATATGTTAAATAAAATGTTGGGAAATAAGAGTCTAAATTCGGAAAAAGTTAAACTATTTTTTTTCATGCACAATGAAGTCTCCCAACTAGATTAGTTTAAAAGTACTAAATTAGAAATGTGGTTTTTGGTAAAAATACTCTACTGTAATATTTAATTAAAAGAAAAGCGAGAAGTGGTACATTTAGTTCAGTTTGATTTAATTAATATTATTTGTAATAGAGAAGAATAAGATAGACAAATTCAATTATGAAGGAGTATGTGCACTTTCAAGCGAAAACTTTTTCCAAATAGAAAATCTGGATTTGAAGGATTTGTTATTAATATAATCGAATCCAATTAACACGAAGATGTGCGCATTCGAGCGAAAAGTGGCACATTGCCGAGCGAGGGAGGCAAATGAAGCGCGACGCGGAGCGGCGCGCTTCATTTTCCCGAGATCGGAATGTGCCATTTTGAGCTCGAATGTGCACACTCCGCTTTTCGCCACGATTAACAACGATCAATTTACTTTAAAAAAATTCAAGTAATTCTAAAACCGTAGTTGCGTTCTGAAAATGTCTCTTTGGGCTTCGCTTATTTTTCATAATTTTTTACTTTTTTCATTTTCAATTATTCGTATTTTTTGATTATCCGAATGAGCTGCAACAATAGTTAGTCCGGATAACCGAGTTTCCACTGTACTTGTTTTTTAAAGGAAATCAATTTTTTGTATTACGGCCCTTTTGGGGTTTTAAAACGCCAAGCAGTTTTAGAGCAGTCTTTCCCAACGTGGGTCCCACGTCCCACGCGGGGACAATTTCATTGTTCCGGGGGGCAATTCAAAAATGTACTTTTTTTTTAAATAATTTACTAGTGATTTCTGCCCAACACCTAAGTCTTCTGTCCAGAACAAGTTGTAATTAAATATAAATAAATATGTATATGTTAAATAGTGGGGCATGTCGAAAAAAAGGTTGGGAAGCACTGCTTTAGAGGAATTACAAACGTAGGTATCGATTTTTATTAAATCCCACAAAAGTAATTTTTAAATACACCTAAACAAATAGTTGTCTTTAATAAAATCACAAGGATTTTTTTTTAATGGTTAATCTACCAACAGATTAAGTCTTTGTTTATTCTCAAAGTACCTTTCAGACTTGTCATCTAAAAAATAAGTTTCGAAGGTAATTATCTTCCCTGATTGCGCAACGTAAACGACTTTGTTGTCGGCCCCAAGAATAAATTAGGTCCCAAAATACGGCTACACAAAAGACGGTGGTTGTTCCGAAACATATGTCTTCAATTAGTGTCGGTGAAGTGTGTCTAATTTAACGGAGTGACTAAATTTTGACATAAAACGCTTTCCGGGGCGTTAAAAGAAAAATTATGCCGTGCATTTGCGACCTAAAACCGTTCGTTAATGTACAGGAAATATCGTCGACGATGGCCCCGACAATAATGAGGGAAAATTGATCGGAAATTAAAGGGCGAAATTTGAATGGCTTGTTTAAGGGTTACATCGACTCCTGAAATCGAATTTTGTGCGAGTTAGTTCTAGAAAAATAAAAGGATGTGGAAAAAACAATTAGGCTCGAAGACAGTTTAAATTGAAGCACTGTTTAATCCAAATATACAATCACACATGGTTGCTTTTAAATGTGAAGCGTTTTTATCCACTGTTATTATTTAAATCCGGAAGCTCCATAGAAATTTTTAATTGGAAAGATCAAATTAATTTGTTTTAGAACATCTTCGTCTTGTCCCATTTAAAAGTTTTAAAGTTAATTCTTTTAACAATCAAAATTAAATTCAAATCTTGGGAGCTACAGGTAGCCCTCTTATAACAGGGCATCCTATGACACGGTTTCATTCTAGCACTGGATAACATGATTTTTGTTTAATATATTTAAACGCTAAATAACATTAAAATAATGACAGGAAGAAAAACTGAACTACAGTGCCTTTACATAAAAATTTATAAATAAATTATAAATTTGTTTTTAATACGTTTTCGAAACGTCACTCCTCTTTTCTCGGAACCTATCTACCGCGTTATAGGAGGGTTACCTGTACTTTATTTTTAACTGCAAAAAATAATTGATCATTGTGCCCTTTGTTTTTAGAACTGTTTCGTTGATATCAAAAATAATGTTAAAACACAAGGTCGTAAAATAGTTACTTTCGAGGATCTATTTTTAAAATTAACTGCACACATTTTACACTGTTTAATGGGATTTCAGAAGTTTAGTAATTTTATGGAATGCTTTGCATTAAATTTTGAGTAAATTCTCAAAAAAGTTGTTTTAAATTACTTTCCGGGCAATTGCGATATAGTTAAATTTAGTCAAAGAAAGACCGGACGTCCAAGGCATTTTAACCCAAAGAACGGATACACGTGCGGAGTAAAACAAGAATGCCAGACTTAACTCTTGTCTGTCCCTATGTGTTTGTGTGCAATAAACACAAAAAATGTACATTTTACATTTGAAGTCTATTTGTTGCTCTTCGTCAAATTTTTTGGTTTAATGTTTTTAAATTTTATAGGTGCTTTATAATGGTGTTCGGTCTCGGGTCATTAAATTACAGATTTTGGCAAATGAAATGTGTATCAAAGTTTAACAAAAAAGAAAAAAATAATAAGACTAAGGCTAGCAATTCGAAATTTTTATTTATTTAGTTTTGGGTATTTTAAAAAACTTTCTCTTCGCAAAATTGCATAGATTTTTTATTTTAATTGGCGCCAAATTCATTAGTTTGTCCTGTATAAAATAGTTCTTTTTTTCATTTGAGCTTAACACTAGAACCGCGGCAGTTTTAGACTTACTACAACCGCAGCTATCGGTCAATTAGACCTTTAAGAAAAATTCGTCTTTTAGCAATTAAATATTTATTGCAGCGCATTTAATACTTTTGAACAGTTTGTAAAAACAATAAAATCCATAATTTTCACCGAATATAAAATCAAAATTGATTGAAATTTTAATTGTTTGATTTGAAAAAAAAGATTCATGTAACAAGTCTAATAAAAACGAAGATGTGCGCATTCGAGCGAAAAGTGGCACATTTCCGAGATCGGAATGTGCCACTTTGAGCTCGAATGTGCACACTCGATTTTAAGCATGATTCACAATAATTAATTTACTTTCTAAATAATTTTCATTAAAAATAATCGTTAGTTTAAATTTTTAATTTATTCGATTAAATTTAATAAAAAGAGAAAATAGACAAATGCAATTAAACGAAGATGTGCGCATTCGAGCGAAAAGTGGCACATTTCCGAGCGAGGGAGGCAAATGAAGCGCGACGCGGAGCGGCGCGCTTCATTTTCCGAGATCGGAATGTGCCACTTTGAGCTCGAATGTGCACACGCGATTTTAAGCACGATTCACAATATTTAATTTATTTTCTAAAAAAATTTAATTACCCAAATTAATATTATAAAGGCGAAAGTAAATTTGTCTGTCTGTCCGTCTGTCTGTTACCTTTTCACGTCTAAACCACTGAACCAATTTTGATAAATTTTGATATAGAGATAGATTGGACCTTAAACAAAGACCTGAGCTACTGTTTTTTTACAGTTAATAATTGCATCTTTACTAAAAGAAAAGAGTATGTGTCTGTTGGTATAATGTCTCATATTAAACGGGAAAAAAACACAATTTAAAAAGAAAAACTATTATAGGACAGCAATTATCAATTAAAATTAGGAAAAGTCATGTAATATGGCAGAAATATATTCTACTAATAAAAAGTAGCAAGACGATAAAGTTGCGAAACGGTCAAAATGACCGATACCGCGGTTCTAGTGTTAAAATGGAGATTTGTACATTTCTGAGCGTTTCTCAATTAAAAATAAAATTCTATGTAAATTTTTTTTTTTTATTTAAAGTAAGTAAATCATTAATTTTCTTTTTTCACATTAAATTTCATTTGGTAAATTTTTAATTCTATGGCCAGATTCTAATGTATATACCGGGTGCTCGAAAATCATTATGGGAAAGAACTAGAATTTCGGAATTTCCAATAATGTAATTTCGTAAATTCGTATTAAAACTATTCTTTTCTTTTTCTTTAACCCTTAATACTTTTTGAATAAATTGTATTTGAAATGTGTCCGTCGATTTTGAAACACCCGGTAAAAATTTCGTTCCTCGATCAAAGATTTCTGTTCTCTTACATCTTTATTTAATTGAAAAATGTGGCCGTGTATTTCCGCAAAAGATAAGTCTGGGATTCGAAAGGCCCCATTAACACTCAAAAGAAATCCAACGTTTCTATTATCGCGGACGAATGCGTCCGTTATCAGCTTTTAAAGTCAACACGCTATTTAAACGCAGCCCCTCAGGTAATATAAAAGATAATCCGCGTGCTCGATGACGCCGCTGCTTCGTGTCTCTTCTGTGTATTCCCAAACCAGATGCACCCCCTTGTTTATTTTCCGACAATCTAAATATGGACTTCTGGTTATTAACTGAGAATGTTTAGGTCCGTAAATTAGGGGTAAAAAAATGTGCGCTCGAGTGTGTCGAAAGACAGATAGGATGGGGTTAAAGAAAGCCAAAACTCTATTTAAGAGGCCCTAAGCGGAGCCTCTGCGAAATCTAAATCTAAATAAGAGACAGCGGGCATCTTTTTCAGAAAAAAATGCACGTGTTAAAGGCAAAAGTCGAAAGGCCCTCAACATAAAAGTACCAAGAAACGACTCGGAGTAACGTGACTCCCTGTCGGCTTAGCATTTTACGACAAGGTTAAGGGTAAAAGCTGCACACTGAGTGCTTTTCGAAAATATGCAACGCCAGATGTGTCATAACAGAATTTTTACAACCGGGAACATCCGGTTTTGGAATGCGTTTGACTTTAAAAAAAGTATTTCGCCGGCGATTTCGTAAAAATGAAGCCCATCGCGTCCCTTTACGATCGACCTAAGTTTCGAGATCATTACCGGCCGACTAATTGGCTATAGAAAGGGCGACGATGGTAAAAAGGGCAAATGCACTTTACGACTTATTTTACAAATGTTTGTAATAACGCTGGCGGTTCTCGGAAAAGTCTTTTGTCGGACTAATTTGAGCACGGGTGGGCTGTTACAATTAATTTGTAGCTCATGATTTTTGTCTGATTTTGTTTCATTTCTTGGATATGAATTATAAAGGTTAATCAGTACTTTAAAAGTCTGCAAATGACTAATTAAGAATTTTTTTTACATTTACATTATAGTCTGTTGCGTTCACAATAGCACGATTAATGGTCAACACAAAAATTTTGGAAGTCACTTAAAGCTAGATTTTTAATTTGTTTAAATGTTTTCAAAAAAAATTTTATATGGTAACTAGCAATTAAGTGTTTTAAAATAAAATAATCGAAGGCATCTTAAAAATGCAAAATTAAAGAAAATATTTCTTATTTGCACTCACTTACTTCAGAAGTATTTAGTTTTTTTCAGTTTTGTACAATTGATCAATATTTAGACGTTTTGGAATTATTTAGACACAGAAAAAAATTGTATTACTCTATTTCTGTATAGTACAAAATTAATGCTCTTGTGTTGATCATTAATTATTATTATTTTTTTAATTTTATCAAAATTTTAGAGGGTTGCTTTTTCAATCAATCTTTAATGTACACTAACTGCGATTTGATAATTAAATTAATCTAAATTTTTTACTATCAAAAATATAAACACAAACTGTTATTATTTTATTAACAATTACACAAAACAAAGTTCAAGAAAATCTTAATGTTTTGTATTGAAATATAATGGCTATCATTCTATAAAAGCTTTAAGGGATTGTTTGTCAAATAACTATTTGAATGATAATAATAACGAATTAATAACTAAATAAAATACATTTATGACTATTAGAAATATATAAACAATTATTTTATCAATAATTAGTCCCGGAATTAAATTCACAACAAAATCTTAATATGTTGCATTGAAATATTTGGAATTTTATAAACATTTTAAGGGTTTATTTTAAAAACAAATCTCGAACATAATAATGGCGATTTAGCAATTCAATAACTATTAAAAACGTGTAAATTAATTATTTTTCTAACACTAATTTTTATAAATTAATTTGAGCAGCCCGTTCGTATCGTTCCTGGCACAATTCCTTTTCCAAATCAATTTCGAAAAAAGTTTTATTTATAAGCGTTTTAATTAACATTTTTATTAAAAAAAAGCGATTAATTTCCCAACATAAAGTTGTTTAGCCATAAATAAACAAGCGCTAATTGTTTCTTAAAATAAGCCCACACATTTCTTCATCATTTTTGTAAATTCTGACAATGTTGACATGAGTTTTGTCGAATTTTGCGGCCGATGACAAAATTGGCGAACTGAGTCATTGCATTGACTTCATTCACGAAAAGACTCGGTGTATTTTTACGTACACATCAACAGTGAGAATAATAATATAAGTAAACACCTACATGGGTTCGTGCCAAGATTACGTAAGAAAATTAAATAAGATCTTACTCACGTCGGTTTTGCAAATAAATCGATTGCATCCTATGATTAGACCGTGTACAACGAATTAACCTTTATTATTCATAATAATGTGTGGTGGCATTGTAACGCTCTATTTTTAGCAATTAATGCATCTCTAAAACTTCGAGGTTTACCTCAAATCGGGTTGTTTAATTCCTTACGAATTTCCTGAATAGGTTTTTAAAAATAAAAAATACTTACACGTCCTACAAGGAGAATATTCCGATGAGTCTCTGAAATTATTTTCGGTAATATAGCAAGTTCCAACGGGGTCCCTTCGTTCTTCTCGACTCTTGGTGAACCATACGTATCTCGGGGCACATGCCTGCAAATTACAAAAAAAAACACATTACTACATTAAGATTGATCTATATTTCAAATGGTGCCTTCTATTTTTAAAAATACTTCCGCAATATCTCAATACTTTTAATGCAATGATTTTGAAGAGGCGCAGATTCAGATTTAAATTGTTAATAACTTTTTTATTAATAAAGATATATTATCAGGGTTTCAAAATTCGATAATATTGAACTTTTAACTATAATCTATATATGAATAATTCTATTTTTGGTAACAATTAAGACTCCAAAATAAACAAAGAGAGATGTACCATTTTTCTTTCGAGTTTTACCTTCTTATTTAAAGTACGTTGGGGTTAATAGATTTTTTTAAGTATTTTTCTGGTTATCTAGGAAGTCCAATTGACCTTTTGTATATAATAGTTTTTACGAATTTGCAAATTTAAATAATTGTGTTTTTTCATAGGCTGCATTTAAAAGCATTACATTTGCAATTGAATTAGAGCCTCCCCTATTCGTGTGGGGGTTGATAGATTGTTTTAACTATTTTTCTGGTTATCTAGGAAGTCCAATTGACCCTTTGTATATAATAGTTTTTACGAATTTGCGAATTTAAATAATTGTATTTTTTCATAGGCTGCATTTAAAAGCATTACCTACTTTTACAATTGTTAATAATTTATTTATTAATAAAGATATAATAACGGGGTTTCAAAATTTGAAAATATGGGACTTTGAACTATAATTTTTATATAACTCATTCTATTTTTGGAAACAATAAAGGACCCAAATTATACTAACAAAAATGTACTATTTTTCTTTCCAGTCTTACGTTTTTATTTAAAGTGTTTCTATAATTATTAATAATTTATTTATTAATAAAGTTATAGTAACGGGGTTTCAAAATTCGAAAATATTAGACTTTTAACTATAATTTTTATATAAATCATTCTATTTTTGGAAACAATAAAGGACCTAAATTAAATTAAGAAAAATGTACTATTTTTCTTTCCAGTCTTACGTTTTTATTTAAAGTGTTTCTATAATTGTTAATAATTTATTTATTAATAAAGTTATAGTAACGGGGTTTCAAAATTTGAAAATATGGGATTTTTAACTATAATTTTCATATAAACAATTCTATTTTTGGTAACAATAAAAGACCCAAATTAAACTAAGAAAAATGTACTATTTTTCTTTCTAGTTTCATGTTTCTATTTAGTTTTTTTTTTAAATTAAAATAGTAATGGACTAGCTTTGATTATTTTTTATTTACTAATTATGGTAAAATAATAAGCTAAGCAATTCACAAAAGTCAAAATTTTTATAAAATAACATGAAAATTATTAGTAAGACTCTCAAAGCTCTAAATTTCTTCCTCTTAATCGAATTAAAGAACAATGTTAAAGGCATTTCTTCAACCAAAATTTTTATATTACCGATGTAACTTTTGTAAATTAATTAAAATCCATCCTTCGAAATTTTTAAAAACATTACCGAGGATTTTTCGGAAACAATTCAACCAATTAAATATTTTTTGGTCCTGCAATGGTAATAAACACTTTAATATGCATTCGTTAAGGCTGTCGAGAATGAGACATCTGCTCTTTGCTTTCTTAACTGCTGCTTTGCCTTTTTTCCTTTTCATTTTAAATCTGAATCATCTCAATTTACTCACCGTAAGTACTAAAAATGAATTTTTTATTGGCAAAAATAAACAGCCTTCGCAATAAAAAAAAATCAGGGGCCGCCACACAATAAATAGCAATTACCCATACAATTTGCTGGCTCATAAAACAATCCTGCAGAGTAATTGATTAATAAGTAACATATTATAAGTCGGTCTCCTGCATAATTTTTACAGACCCCTCGTTGACCATAATGGAGTAATATTTTAGTGGTCATTAATTCATATCAGAGCCCATAAAATTCAACACGATGATTTAAGTTTCCCGTTTAGAGACCTACTCTACGTAATTAAATTAACAATAATTTCTTCCAAGTTTTACCTATATTGGCGCAGAAACGCAATTTTATGACGGTTTTAATTAACGAAAGTCGATGAACCTAAATACTAGTACGGAAATATCTTTATGGGCTGTTTAAATTTAGCTTAAAAAAAGGGGTACGCGCAGAATCGGTTTTATTATTAACAAAAAGTGTAATAATAAAATAAAATAGAAGGTCCTAGGTGGAAAGTGGCGTTCTGGTGTATTCAGTAATTTAAATAACGTGCGGTAGCTATCTTATTTAAATAATTAAATACGGACAAGTTATAAATCCGTGTCACATCTGGCAATTCTAATTCAATTCTCTTGGCGTCATTTTTCTTAATAAGTAGGTTAAGAAAGACTTTGCGACGCCGCAGAGGAATTTAAATGTATTAAATAATATAAATATGTAGATCAATCTTTTTGTATGTAAACTTCTGTGTTTTTATTGAAATGGAAGGCTAAATACGAAATCTTTAGGAAAAGCTTATGCCTTATTTTTTTAAGCTCATTCCCAATTTATTCCATTTGATTGCTGATTTTCTTCCAATAGGGTACAGAGGTTATTTTTCCAAAAATAAACAAACTGAGTTGTTTCTTTTTTAACACTAGAACCGCGGTATCGGTCATTTTGACCGTTTCGCAACTTTATCGTTTTGTTACTTTTTATTAGTAGAATATATTTCTGCCATATTAAGAGACTTTGCCTAATTTTAATTGATAATTACTGTCCTATAATAGTTTTTCTTTTTAAATTGTGTTTTTTTTTCCCGTTAATATGAGACATTATACCAACAGACCCATACTCTTTTCTTCTAGTAAATATGCAATTATTAACTGTAAAAAAACAGCAGCCCAGGTCTTAGTTCAAGGTCCAATCTATATCTATATCAAAATTTATCAAAATTGGTTCAGTGGTTTAGGCGTGAAAAGGTAACAGACAGACGGACAGACAGACAGAGTTACTTTCGCCTTTATAATATTAGTTTGAGTAATTAAATTATTTTAAAAAACAAATTAAAAATTGTGAATCGTGCTTTAAGTGGAGTGTGCACATTCGAGCTCAAAGTGGCACATTCCGATCTCGGGAAAATGAAGCGCGCCGCTCCGCGTCGCGCTTCATTTGCCTCCCTCGCTCGGAAATGTGCCACTTTTCGCTCGAATGCGCACATCTTCGCGTTAATTGCATTTTGCTACATTTCCCATCTCTCTTTGAAATCAAAAATTTTAATTTTGCTTAGTAAATATCGATTATATGTTCGAAAAAGGTATTCTACCATAGCATGGAGTGGGAGCGAGCGAAAAGATAGGACGAACTCATAAGTACGAGCGAGAGGGAACGATAAAAATTATCTACTAATTTTTTTGTGGCCAAAATGATTGCAAATCGCGTTTAAAACCGAGTGTGCACATTCGAGCTCAAACTGGCACATTCCGATCTCGGGAAAATGAAGCGCGCCGCTCCGCGTCGCGCTTCATTTGCCTCCCTCGCTCGGCAATGTGCCACTTTTCGCTCGAATGCGCACATCTTCGCGTTAATTGCATTTTGCTACATTTCCCATCTTTCTTTGAAATCAAAAATTTTAATTTTGCTTAGTAAATATCGATTATATGTTCGAAAAAGGTATTCTACCATAGCATGGAGTGGGAGCGAGCGAAAAGATAGGACGAACTCATAAGTACGAGCGAGAGGGAACGATAAAAATTATCTACTAATTTTTTTGTGGCCAAAATGATTGCAAATCGCGTTTAAAACCGAGTGTGCACATTCGAGCTCAAAGTGGCATATTCCGATCTCGGGAAAATGAAGCGCGCCGCTCCGCGTCGCGCTTCATTTGCCTCCCTCGCTCGGAAATGTGCCACTTTTCGCTCGAATGCGCACATCTTCGTGTTTATTAGACTTGTTACATGAATCTTTTTTTTTTCAAATCAAACAATTAAAATTTCAATCAATTTTGATTTTATATTCGGTGAAAGTTATGGATTTTATTATTTTTAAAAAAACGAATTTTTCTTAAAGATCTAATTGACCGGAAACTGCGGTTGTAGTAAGTCTAAAACTGCCGCGGTTCTAGTGTTAAGTATGATTGTATTAGAGCATTTTGTGGGGCTTGGCGCTAGCTTAAGACGTTTTATTAAATTGAATTTAAATCGGTTCATTAATTGTCCAACATTACAGTGCAATATGTTGTGTTAAGAATGCTATTTTGCTGGTGACAATATTATTACAATGTAGTTCAGCATTCCTTTATTTTCTGTTAACACCAAGCAATAAATTAAATTCCTAGTATTGAAAGTCATCGCATATTTTCTTCAAACAATGCCTACATTTGGAGCTAGAGATATTAACAAGCACAGTCGACCCTCGATAAGTCACAACCGACGGGGAAACCAAAAGTAATTTAATTTATGCAAAAAGCTTCAGATTCGAGTAATCAAGGTTCGACTGTACTTAATAAAATAATCACTTTCGGTCTCCCAAAAATAAAAACAGTAATTCCATTAGTTTCTTTTCGTCTTCGGTGTCAAAAGTAATTCGACGGACAATAGTTGTTTTGAGTTTAATTGCATTTGAAGCTAATCGTAAAATTACCGGTTATTATCCGTTTAACTAAGATTTATTGACATTTTTTCGAGTCGCAGGCGAACGAACAATTATATTTGAAAAAAAAAAGCAAAATTTTAATTGTCCTCGTAATTATCGGTTCGTGCACTTAAAATGTTATTGCTCCCCTTAATTCACGATGGAGAAAAATAACTAACAACTTTATTTTACTCATCTTTAATCTCCGAACCGAATCCGTAATAAAAATAAAACGCTAAGCCATTTTTAGATAAAAATTCCACTTCAAAACCGACAATGGGACTTAATAACAATCAGAGATAAGAGCATAAGTTATTCGTATATGTTGATGTGTCTTTTGAAACAAGATATTTATAAATAACATTGCTATTGTAAGGTAAACATATAACAGAGAGATCGTAACTTCTCGATAATTAATATAAGAGGTCATAAAATCAACTCAATGGTTTCTAATGAGCAGACGTCCGTGGATTTTTACTTTTTAAATGGACTTATAAATCTTGTGCTTAAACTGCTTTAAGTACGTATGAGTTCAATTAGGCTTTCAACGCAAATAATTTCAAGATACCAATAAGATGCCATCGAGGCAATGAGCTGTTGCGATGCAGTGGCGTCGCGTTTGAAATTTTCATCCGGGCTTCGAACCCATCATTGCAGTTTTCGTTCTGGATCAATTAAAAAAAATAATTATAGGTTTGGTTGCGGTTTTCGACCAGTATTTGATAACAATTTGAGAATTGCACTGGCGAGCTTCTATAAATATTAGTTGTGGGGTTATGTTCTCGCGACATTAACTTTGATCGTGTTCCGATAGATGGCGCATACACAAAAGGTTTTTTTGGGGTACGTTTCTTTGTCTTGCGAGTCCGATAGCATCGATGTAAACAAATCTGCTTTTATAGGGCTTAGAAGAAAACTTAAAAAATCGGCTTAAAAAAAATTACAGAAGCTCGCGTCCTATTCGTTATCTGCGACAAATAAAATTGACAGTTTAAATTAATTGATTGTCGACGATTTCGGAAAAAAATTAATTAATTTTTTTCTGCGGAGAAATGAAGCGCAGCCTAACAATCATACCGAAGACATGACATTGTCAGATCCTTCAACATTTAATTAGCAACAAATCATAAAATGACATCCGAACAAGTTTATTAGCAAATGTAATTTTCTCGGAGCAATGTTTGTTTATTCTCGAAGCCAATTAATGTGTGTGTTGCAAAGGAATAAGTAAAATAATTAAGCTAACTTGGAATTCGATTTGATCAATTATATGAAACCAAAATTGTAGTTGGATTGACTGTTGGATAGGAATTTCGCCTTATTTATGTTTAAAAAAAATCCATTAAAGAAGATGCGCTGTTATCTCGTTATATTTAATATGGATATCTATTGCCCTTGACTTTCCGAACCGATTATAATGTTGTACATTATTATAAATTTTATCAGCGGATGCTGAATGCATTATAAAATTAAGTTTGAAGAAGACCATCCGAAATGACTTAATACGGGTGACATCGATAGCTTAATTTTTTAGTTAGGAGTTAATTTTCGTAGCGCTTAGAGTCCAGCCGGCACACCAATTAATTAATGTACTTTATTAACATGGCTCGAATTTACGACCATAATCATCCATTTATGTTTTGCAATAGCAATTCAATTCTAACGTCTAATATCTTTCTAGTTTTATTGTGCCCATCGAACCGCGATAATTGAAACTGGTACAGTTGCATCGAATTACACTTTTAAATGCATTTCTCTGCTAATAAGATGCAGTGGTAGCGTTTTCGCAACATTTTCGATCTTGCCGATGGTAAATCGGTTCTTATTAAAAAAAAATTCAAAGAATTTAGAATATTTGATTAAAAAGAACTTTCAAATACTTATTTATCGCCTTATTTGTTGCTAATTTTTCTTGTTAGTGGTGGACACACCTAAGACATTTGCAGAATTAATAAACAACAATTGGATTATTAAGAAGTTAAATATAACCAATTATTGTATTGTTATTCAGATTATTGTTCGCTGATAGTTTTGCTAATGATATGCAGGCGCCATTTACTTATCTCAATATCCGCTTTTTTAAATCGTCGTATAAATAAACAATGTGAATTTTAAAAATTCTGGTAACTCTCTCTGTGTATAAATACGGTCCTGATTTTTTACTATGTTATTAACTAGGCCTTGCTCTATTAGGAAAAAAAATGGCGTTGAGGTCACTAGCTCGGCAAGCGTTTAAAAAAAATTATTACGTATGATTGATTTCATTTAGTAAAATTTTGTGCCAAAAAGGGCTCCAAAAATTGCAATTTTTTATTTTCGAAAAATTTACGTTGCGCCCTATACTTATTTTACATGTATCTTATGTAAAAAAGGCTCAGGATTCCGAATCCGTGTCGTTTGTAATGATTGGATCGAAAATAAGGGCGCTACGATTTTTTTTGTGAATCAAGGGGTATGTTTTTTGATTTATTTAGTTTTCTCGAAAATTTTTATTTTAAAGCGAGAGTGCCAGGAAATGACACCGGATATAGTTGCTAGTGGTACATACATAAAGAGTGATCTTTTAATTTTTACGTTATTTATATACTTTGACACTTTTGTATCTTAGATAACTTTTTTTAAAACATTTTATTAAACTCAAAATTAAAACGGTAGTAATTGAATTACGTATAGCATAAAATTTTAAAGTGAACGCACATAACTGCGTTGGAAAAGTTGATACGGCATAAGGTTCCGTAAGTGCATAATTCAAGGCAGAAACGGTACAATATCCATCTCTATTAGATGGCCTTTTAACACTCGAGGCAAGGCACGGATTGATTTGAGGATTAAGAATGATGTGTGACATCATTGACAGAAGATCGAACTCGCATTCAAACCCGATCTACTGCATTACAGAACCGATATGTCCGTATTTGTTGCAACTGACCGAGAGTTTTTATTGTACGCCGATACATTACCATTCCTAAGACGTTCCGGGTGACATTGACGGTTCAACGTCCATCTCTACCCTTGTTTCGCTTCCAGAAGTTCAGAAATACTATTAAACGCAAAGTTGACATTCGTCTAAAGGCCTTTCGGGATTTCGTAAAGGCTTATTTTACACCAAGTTTTAGGCCTTGCTTTGCTAAAAACGTCCATCTGCATGTTATTAACACAATGGGCTCGCTTGGCGCACACATACACTATCTCAATTTTATGTGCCAGCTATGTCTCATTCAGAAACCAACATTTACTGCAAGAACGTGCAGAAATACCGATTTGTATGAAATGATTTATTGGGCTCACTTCCTCTCTAAAAAATTAAGCGACAACTTTAAAAAGTTGGGAAAACTTAAAACAAAGTAGCATTTATTTAATTCGATAATTGGTCAAATGTGAACGGTTCAACTTTAACATTGTTTTTTGAAATAATTCATGGAAATCCAAGCAGAAGCTTTAATAAGAGCTCAAGGAGCTTATATTAATAGTTTCTGGCTAAAGTACAAATTGTTGATTTAAGCTTCAATAATAAATTTAAACATAAAATCATTTTATTGGACCACTTTAAGTAATTCTGTTTGGAAAACACATACAACAGTATTTGTTATTATTTTAGCAACTTCAATAGTATTTTTAAAATGCCATAAAGCACTAGTAAAAATAAAATAGAATAGAGGATGTTGCTAATAGTAATAGCCAATATTATAATTATGAGAGCTTTAGAAATAATTGGGTGCTGATTAAATACAAGTTACCATATTTTAGTTCTTAGTAAAGGGTATATCAATTTTTTCATCTTTTGAGTCGGTTCTTCAAAAAACAATTTAAAAAAGAATAATTATAACAAATAAAGATTTCTCCCCTACGCCCTCTTTTAATAATATATAATTAAACATTAAAAACGAAAAACCGGTATGTTTGGGTGAACGAAAACCGAAACCGGACCAATATATAGGTGATTCCCTTCTAACTGTTACTTTCTCGATTAAAAATTTTTGAACTCTATAATTAAACATTTTTTGTCTTTTCATGCATATTATTACTCTATTTTATAGTAAAAATGAAAGTGCGAGAGGATTTTGCTACAACTTTAGAATATCCAGAATGAGAATCATATTTTATAATTTCCATCCCACGGTACTGACATAAAATAAATTTGGTAGGCGTCCTTCAGAAAAATTATTAAATTCATTTATGAATTCTATTGTAACATTTTAAAACTCTTTTTTATTGATTATTTAACATTTCAATAATCCATAGTAACTTATCTATAACAAATAATACATTATAATTTATATCAAACATTAATCAACTCAAATCTAATACATTTCACAAAAGTTAATTTAACTAAAATTTTTTTTTTGGTTTTCATCACAGTATTTTTAATTCTTAAACTTCTACACAGTGATACAGTTTCAGTCGTCTTTGGCAATTTTTGAACTTCTTGCGATGAATTCTCAGATTTTTTTGTTTTTTGTGTCATTCTGTTATTTATTTTTCCCACCTTATCATTTGAAGAATAATCAATTTTTCTCATAGAAAAGTGTCTGCATACATTCTTATTAGAGCAATAAAAGCAACTTAACGGATTGGATAAAATACAATTACGTTGTAATTTATTCCACGTATATACTTTCATTGTGCCTACAAAAGGCTTAAAATTGTCTGGTAATTTGGAAAATTTGTACTCTACTAGCCCCAAAATGTACCTACTGACTGAACTTCTGTTTCATATTTACATGAATAATTTTCAGTGAAGTCAATATTATTTATTAACAATTAAATATATTTTTATTATTTTTTGACACGGTACTGACATTTTAAATTAAAATAGCAACTGTAATTTTTGATTATGAATTTGGTAATATCCTATAACTTAGGTTAGTAATAAGTACAGAAATTCATTATTTATGAGGAAAAAAATTAATCGTTAATTAAGTTTACCAATACCACGGTACAGAAATATAAATTTATGACATCATCTTTTAAAAATTGAGTTTTAAAATGACAAAAAACTCGCTTGAGAATTTCACTTGTGTTATGTTTGTAAACATAACTCATTTAAGGTAGTTTCAATATGGCTTATTAGTTGTTTCATTAATTTTGAGGTAAATGGCGCACGAGTCGTACACATTCAAATTTAAAAATTTGCTTAAATCTGAAGACAAAAGTTATTAAGCCGAAATTCAATCTTAAATTGATGTATTAAAAAAAATCGTTAATTTCTTTTAAGGTTGATTATATACATTAAGATTTATCAGTTAATTGGTTTGAATTACTTATTGCAACAAAAACAATAACCGATTTATGGGTAAATTCTAGAAAAGGACATGACACGGTACTGACATTTAAGTGACATATTGCAAGTTTTCTTTGGACTGCCACTTATATTCTACAAGAAAAGTGTTGAAATATGTTCATGATGATCGTATTGATACAAAAACTTTATTAATCGATTTATAATGTATGACCAGTTAGAGCAAACAGTATAGGACACAAAAAATCACAGTTAGCATGGAATCACCCATATATATTTTTTTTTAATTGAACGGGAACGACAACCGAAATGTTGATGATGTTCGGACATCAAAACCTAAAACTGTAAAAGTACACGGTTTAATCATTTACACTGGGCACTATTTTGGTTGTCACAAAGAGGAAATTCTTGAGTTGCGATTTTCAAGAACGAAAAGGGCTGAATGCGTTAAAATATCGAACGTGGTTCGACCGAGCGCCGGAACAATATCATTTGGTAGTTTCACACGCGAACATCTGTTTAGTAAAGGTTATTAAAGATTGATGAAAGGCATTAAATCAGATACGTTTGAGCTTTTCTGGCTCACGAAACATCACAATGCACTCTTTGGCGGCGGCTACCACGAGCACGAGGTCGTCCGGGTCAGATATTTGTACTTTTTGTGCCGACTGTTACACCCAAAGAGCGGCGAAGAGCTCAAAGCCGGCGGAACGGTACGCGGAAAAGTCCATCCGAGAATTAATTTCTTACAACACCTTTCTTGGCACAAGAATGAGTGCATACCCGGCTCGAGATTACGCCCTTTTGGGAACGTGCGCTCGTTACGGCGCGCCACTTTTAAGCATACATGTAATCGCATATTTGAAGTCCAACAAATTGGTGTAGTTTAATTTGTTTTGATGGTGGTTATTTGTCAAGGCGCATTTTTATGCTCCTCTTTCGCTCTTTTTGTGCCGCAAACCAGTCCTCTTGTACTCGACGGGAATTGTTCTCTCTCGACCCGCTACTTTTTTGAAGCGTCTTCTATTTCGGTCGCGGCAAAAAGTAAAAAACGAGCGCGAACAGTTCCACTTCGTCGTTTCTTTCAAAATGCATTTGGGAAGGAAACTATTTCTAAATCCTCTTCAGGCGGATACTTCGTATGACTATGCCCAAACTGAATTTGCACTCATTTAATAAGAAGTAGATTTTAATCGAACCCAAAATGTATGACAGTAAAACTTTGCTTATATGAAGATGAAAGGGAACCTAAAATTATTCGTTTAAGTAATTATTTCGTTTAAATATTTCAATTTAAAAATGGCCAATAAAATTTGTATTTGTGGGATTAATAATTATTCTATACTCGGTTATAATGCATTATTTCACTTGGTCCTCCGAATCCCATTATAAACGGATTCTACTGTACCTACTTTTATATTATAGATACGTAGTATTTTTCATTTTACTGTATTTTAGATATTAATTGAATAGTTTTAACTATGGACAGTACATGTTTTTGAAGTATTGATTTTTCGTTATCGTTTTTGGTTTCGAGCGCCGGAAAAGATAAGAAAATTTACCTGCCTTGAGTTTATTTCTATTCGTCTAAGCAGCAACAAATTAATAACAGTGCCTTTTAAAATAATTATTATTTGTGTTTAATTAACAATAAGTGCGGTGATTACTCACAGAGGTAAATACTTATTTATATATTGACTCCCGTTAGAGTCAAACGCCCAGCGAATGACCGATTTTTTGCATTGAGAACTATTTTGGTGTAAAAAAAATAGTAAACAAATTAATGAACTCAAAACAACCGTCACAGTTGGAATGAGATATTATTGTTGTTTATGAATTAATGAAAACATTATCACAATTTGGTCATAAACTTTGTAAAAGAGTAATAAAGAGTATAAAATGGGAAGCTCAGTAAATGACTACTTTCGTGCAAAGAAACAAGAATGGAATTCTTTTGAGGATTTCTTAATATAATGAGAAATTCTTGGTTTTACTGAACGTTTCGTATAACTGGGGTTTTACTGTACTTTGAATTAAGATACAAGAAAGGAAGTGTACATTTTTAATGAGACTTTAGAAATAAATTGAATATTTTTAACTATGGATAGCACATGGTTTGGAAGTATTGATTTTTCGTTATCGTTTTTGGCTTCCAACGCCGGAAACGATAAGAAAATTTACCTGCCTTCAGTATATTTCTATTCGTTCGCGCAGCAACAAGTTATTCACAGTGCCTTTTTATTTAAATACTAATTTGCTATGTTTAATTAATAATAAGTGCGGTGTTTACTCACAGAGGTAAATATTTATTGATACATTTACTCCCTTTGCGAAAAATTAATCTTTTAGCAATTAAACATTTATTAAATAAATAACACCTTTAAATTTTTGTTTGGTTTATAAAACAATTAGCTGCAATGACTCATGTAATGTACACTTTCTTAAATTTTTCTAGTGCCTATTCTAGACTTTTCTAGACTTTTTACAGTTAATACATGCATCTTTAGTTTTACTGTTCCAGTTTCTTATCTGGCAATTTTTATTTTTTATTTGGCAAGCCGATTTGCTTTTGCGGCCGATATTGGTTGGTCATTGTTTCTGCTCAGCTGATACCTCTTGATGAAGTTTTTTATTAGTATTTTCGCATAGTCGGGGTCATATTATATTTCATCAAATTCCTGTTATATTCAAAACGTTAAAAACAACCATCTGCAAGAAGCTGCCTTTACATATTGTTATTTCGCTATTTAATCAGAAAGGTCCACTTTGTGTTTAGTTTTGGTTCTAATAGATACTAACTTAGATGAAAGACTCGAAGGCTGAATATATTTAAAGATATCTTTAACCGTTCTTAATAAATTATAAACATTCTTTTTAATTGTTTTGACTAATGATTGTTTTTCTTTTAATTTATAACGCATCCAAAGCCAAAGCAGAAATATGGAGCAGTGCAGTTTTGGATCGAGCTGATGTTGAAGGACCATGCGAAAGACCACACTTTGGGCCAGCCGAAACCGCCAACTGCCACGACATCTATAAATGGATAAAAGGTAGGTCCGTACAGGATCAGGCACTACGGAAAGGAGCACTTTTCGGTGAGTACCTTTTTGGTACTCGACCCCCTTTACCTTTGCAATAGCAAACTAATGGCATTGTTTTCTAAATAAGTTTGGAAATAAATAATTTTTAATAACCTTCAAAATTATCAAATATTAAATTTGACTTTGTAAAAATAAATTAAAGAGCTGACACACAAAGATCTGTTAACTTTTTCCTTAGGATTTCGGCGACACCGAAGGGATCTTCAATAATTTTCAAAATTTTTGGACTCGAGAAATTGTTTAATCACTTTGATAATTTATAATCTGAACTTTGTTTAAACTTTAACTGCGTGGAGTAGATATAACTTAACAAATTCATTATTGGTTTTTGAACATCGAATTAAACCAAAATACATATAAATCTACAAAGAAGAAGAGGACCGTTCCAGAAGGATGACAACTATATTTTCTACCTTTATACTTAAAAGAATAATAATAAATACAAATTGAACATGTTTTATTTTAAAACAGATTTTTGTGTGTTAATATGCCATTAATTGCGATTGTTCGTTTTATTTTTCAATATTTAATGTGTGTGCGCCAAATTTTCTAAATTCAAATTGTTTTTGTTTTAAATTAATTCCTGCAGTCGAGATTCGTGGATTTCGGTCACTAGACAAACTTGTAACCCAAATAACATCTTTCGTAACGCAATAATAAATCTCCTGCAGTCGATTTTCGGTTTTTAATTTAAAAAAAATAATATAGGGGTGTATTTACGCCTTACAAGAATTTGTTTATGCGAATTTGAACACTTTACGGGCAGTAAAGATAAGTGGGTTCTAATTACAGGCAACCCTCGTTATACTGCTGTTCGTTATATCGCGGATTCGTTTATGGCGACGGGGAACGAGGGTCCACTGTATTTGAGAATCGTTTTCTGCGGTTGCGACGGCCGACGGACGCGCTGGCCTATTTTATATATAATTTAAAATATATAAAGGCATAGTACAGAAACGAGTGCTATATTTTATCCATTCTCCGGTAACTGTCCGCCGAGAGGAAATAATCGGTAAAATTTGAATCGAAAAGCTAAATAATTTCCATGTTTTTCGAGTAAGGCCTGTTAGATTTGTATACATTGTTGGGACATTGATTTCGTGATAGGATATAACGGTAACTTTATTGAGGGTGGCCCCGAATAAATTACTGATAACTAAAAATTTAAATTCTAAACCATTTCTCTAAATAAGAAAACCTACGTAACTAAACTTACGGCGCTCTCGAACATTAGCATTATTTAAGATTTGAACGTAGGAAGGAAGGTAAAACTAAAACTGGCTTGAATGAATAAAGATTATCGGGACACTTTCATTATCGTGATTTACAAACAACCCACAAAGTTATGTCTTTATAACTAGGTAGTCCTTTAGTGGGGTGTTATGCGTTTAACAATTTTAATCGGCTGCTTATGTGATTGCTTATTCACACTTGTCTTTTTATTATTAAGACCGAGCGCAAAGGTCACGCCTTTTTTGAGTTATCTGCGACTCATCGTAACTGTTTATAATTATTTTTTTAAAAACAAAGCCGTTCGGACGAATATCGACGGAGAATGATCTTATTTTCCCCAGGAAACGTGCTCACGGTAGTATTAAGACACTTAAGGAGTCCGTGAAGTGCCTTAAGCCAAGAATCAAAGAAAGCACGTGTTGAACCTCCCCCGATTAAATCTGACTTCGTGTAATGAATTCTCTCACCTTTAAAACCTCTCCGCTTTATCTTTTCTGTATTGGTAAAACGCCAGTGCTTCTCAACCTATTTTTATGTGGGGCTCTTCTTACATAGAAACTTTTATTTAGACCAGTGTTTCCCAACGTGGGTCCCACGCCCCACATGGGGGCAATTTAAAGGTTCGAGGGGGCAATAGCATTATTCAATTTGAAAATGTAGGGGAGACCGGATATGGTTGTCTCAGGGGTAGGTTGTCACATTAACCGTAACAGAACACCTAATGAATTAATAAATTTGTTTACCCGTGTCAAAGAAGCCCAAAGGACAATACCTCTTTGCGTACTTCACTTCGGTTCGCTCTGAAGTACCGTATAAGAAATATATGCGTTTGTTTTTTTTTTGTACAGTGAAAGTAATTTTTTGTGCATCTCTGTTGGGTCTCATAAGTATAATTAAATTTTGCATAGTGATATACCTATTCGTGTATTTATGATGTTTAAGATGTGTTTCATGATATCATTATATGGTTTTTTCAATGACCATTGATTTAAATTTATTTTGGGAGTTAATTGTGTAAAATTGTGTTGGGGAAGGTTGTCTAAAGTTAGCGGGGGCTAGTAGTCACAAGTGCAAAGCAACTATGAATATGTGCGGCCTTTTTTATTGGTTTCTAGGGGTTTTACTATATAAACGATTGGCTGTAATTAAACATTTGTCATTTTTGTTACCATAATCTAAGTTCGTTAGATAGAATAGGTTAGAATAGAATAGGCATTTGTTTTCTCGTTTTGTATTTTACCTTTTATTTAGTGTCCGACAACCATCTCTGACACGGGGTTAAAAGTCACACTTCTCTTTTTTCATAAAAATTATAATATGTTCTCTTTAGATAATGGTAGAGAAAAAGTCTTTATTTTTTCTTAAACTGGAATAAATACACTCTCTATTGATATATAAATGTCGTTGATAAATTAAGACCATGGGCTCTATAAATGCAAAAGAAAAACATTGTGACTTCCAACCCCGGTCTCCCCTACTTGATTTTTAGTTATCAAGCTATTATATGTGTTGAAAATTTATTTATTGTTTTTTTCTTAATAATTTCGTAGTGATTTCTTTCTAAAACCTAAATCTTGTGTCTTGAACAAGATATAATTAGGCTTCATATATGGAATAATTCAATTTTTAATACAAAATTAAAAAATTCGGTGCGTGTACTGATGTACGCGTATTAGAAGTCATACTTCTTTGGTGTAACTAAATAAAATGCAACCACGTGCAAGGATACGTTCAATAAATACGAGGATGTGCGCATTCGAGCGAAAAGTGGCACATTTCCGAGCGAGGGAGGCAAATGAAGCGCGACGCGGAGCGGCGCGCTTCATTTTCCCGAGATCGGAATGTGCCACTTTGAGCTCGAACGCGCGCACTCGGTTTTAAGCCTCATTCACAAGTATTAATTTACTTTCTTACTTCAACTGTCGAATTTTCGTCAGCAGTGCTAATATTTTACTCTCAAAGCGCCAAAAGAAGTGTAACTTCAAAAATATTTATGTTACATAGGGGGGCATTTAAATTTTAGAATGTCTTAGGTGGGACATGTAAAAAAAAGGTTAAGAAACACTGATTTAGACCATTAATGCGCCAAATAACATAATATGGCTTTTCAAAAATTGTTAAAAAATAAAATGCGTACAGTCGGACCTCGATAACTCGCCGTCGAGGGGAAAAACCAAATATTTGATTAACGAAGCTTTCATTGTAATTTAATTTTGCTCGAATTGCACACACTTGGGCTGCATTTGGAATAATTTTAGTCGATCCCTTGCGTTGAAGATAGCGCCCCCCTCCCCCCAATTTGAGAATCGCCGACCTTACTTGCATTCTAAATTTAACACTTCTTTGTTTAGCACAACAGAAATAAGTCGCATTAATATTCTACCCTTGCGTTCGCGCAATAAAATTTAAAATTGCCTTTTTCGAGCTGAAATTTATGTTTAGCAAGTGATTCAGATAAAGATCGTGTGACTGTAACGTGGGTTATCCTTGAAACGTAAAAAAAAGATCGTAGGTCACTCATTGCACTGTGGACGCAATTAAATTCAAAATTGTTATGTAAATATTGCTTCCATTTAATTGTTTTCTTCTGTTGGGTCAATGTTAATTTGGAAGCTTGGTTTTTTGTGATTTGTGACTTACCACTATGGGTAAATCCGGCCCTGCACTGCTTACAGTTGCACCAAACCATTGGTAGTTTCTGTCGTCAATTGGTTTTCGTTCTCGATCGCCTGTAATTCATTTAGAAATTAATTTTATTGGGTTTAAACAAATAATAAGTGAGAGGAAGATAGAAGGTGGAAGTCAGCTATTTTAACATATGCACAAAGGGCTTTGTTTATTTAAAATGTACGTTGCGGACTGCGAAACGAAACTACTCACTTTTGGATTGATAATTTTTTTTTAATAAAATTAAAATCCTTTTTTCCTTAGTATAAAATTACCCGTCGCGAATGAAAAAATTAATTAAATAGAACAACAAAGCCGGGTAATAATAAAAGAAAAGACAGTTTTAAAAGATTAACAATCTCTGAAAAAGTTAAAAGATTTTATTTAATTAAATTAAAATGATCTTACATTAACATTTGTGGACATTTAATATGTATTTGCACATAATTTATTTACACTAGTTAAAATTGTTATTAGAAAGTAATTCAGTCTTTAATTGTGTCTTCCATAGATCTAATTTTTTGCTAAACCACATCATAGAAAATAATTTTATATTATTCTAAATTAATTTATAATTAACTGAATTGTTAAGTAAAAGCCTGAATATTTTTTACATTTAAAATCAAAATTAATTGATATCAGGAAATTAACTAAACAAACTCAAAATTATATAGACCGAAGTTAAAAAAAATATATTTTTTGATCAACTTATAGAATTTGGGATTTGGCATTTATTAAGACCTCATATTTTATTACAAAGGATTAGATTCTTCTTCTTTCTTTTTTTCTTCTTCTCCTTCTTCTTCTTCTCTATAAGCAACTGGCTTGCTTTATTCCACTACATTTTTCCATCTCTTTTTTGGTCTACCAGGTGATCTTCTACCCATGGGTGATAGATCTCGAGCTTTCTTGACTATTCTGATATTATACATCCTTCCTTTCTGATCTTTGCTTGGCCCACTCTTCTATTTTCTGTATTTTGCAGCTACACCCGATTTCTTTACTTCATATGTGATCTTTTTCGCAGTTTTTTCATATCGGTTGTTTTCAGTATTTGTTTGGTCTCCACTGTGTCCAAACCTTGTCTCGACTGCATAAGTCATGATCGGTCTTATGACAAAGCACATAATTAATCTTTGTATGTCTATAATAGTGTTAAATACCCACAAAAGAACACAGGCTTCTTCTTTTTCAAATTTCAATTTAATATTACAAAACTATCTTAGAGCTGTTCAAATAACACTTTAGCTAATGTATATGGCTCATTTACATTTGTTCAAACAAAGTAGGATTTAATTTGTGTATACTTAGAATACGGATTATCCTATTAAAGAAACATTTTAAAAGAAATTAATTCGACAGATAAGCAAATCCTTAAAAGGCCACATGCATATCCGGCCCAAAAAGGCAATACAAGAAGAAATCCCAAGAACATAAACAAATTAGGTCAGAAATGTGACGACATTCTATTTTTATGCCCACAATCTGCCCACAAATGTGAGAAAGCGGTTTTGAAATTGCAGACAAGGTGTTCAATAAAAGCACTTCCGAGATTGTTATAAATTTTGCAACCGAATTGTAAGCGTAAGGGGACTTATAAAGGTGGAAGCGTTTAGTCGACTCGGATTAATAGGCTGTTGAGATAAAACCGATAAAACTGTCTTAAAGTATTATTCTTCGCGTTTGAGACTTTTAACGATATGATGGATCAAAAAGTGGCGCCTTTGCGTTGGTTCATTTTATAGTGGAAGCACCCATCTAATATCTTATACAGCGGCCTTGTTAGGTGACCGCAGGTTGGGCCGCATATTTTATCATCCTACATCTTAAGCGTTAATGATTTTAATGTATTCTTCGCAGTGGTTCATTCGGATAGGTCAACTATTTATATTTTTTTGCAAAATAGACGTCTTGATATCGGAATCGAACGCAATCGATGGGCGTCAAGCCGCACACATTTGGAACTTGAGAAATCTTGCATCGTTTAACTGATTTCTTGTAGTGTTTGTTGTAAGTCGACGGACCTCATGGAGAGCCTCTTTGATTGAAGACATTTTTGTTTGTTGAAATATTAACTTTAACGTTTCGACGTTACACATTAAATTTTAACTCGTAGATTATTTTAAAGGACATTTAGTTTACATTTGAAATATTTAAACATGATGTAAGATGATTCTCAAGGAAATTGTAGGTAGGCCGTCAATTGCTTCCAGTTCTTTAGCTTTGACTCTTTTAATTTACAACTAAATCATGCGGCGGTCTACGGTTTCTATTTATATCGTCTTTTTTTTTCGTGGATCGGCTTTTCTAGAAAGTTGATATGGTGCAAAAGTGCGGTCGCGATTTTTTTAATTTGGGGAATCTCAAAAATAGCAATGTGCAACTTTCTCAAGGTTCGATCCGTACTTGATGAAGATATGTGGAGGGTTGTCGGTCGATCGGGCACTTTTTTCAGTAATAAGAGGGTGGAATAATGTATTAATCGGGCTTATCGGGGATCAAAATTTAGTGCTTTTAGTTAATAGCTGACTTCCAGTTTATTCTTGGCTGTAAACAAGGTGTCGAGAAACCACCAAATGACGAGGGTTATCTTTTTAATTATAACATTCGCCACGAAATAAATTAAAACGTTTTGCTTCGTACAAAATACAAACGTCTCGTTGCTTCCGGCGGACGTGTGCTTTTTCCTTTTGCATTTCAATTATTTGCAGACTCTTTTGGTTTGATTTTTGGGTTTTTTTATAAATTGAATATTAAGATTTTAGTACAGTGCTTCCTCTGCATGTTGCGAGGATTTGGGCACTTCGTAAAGTCGCGAGGGGCAGTAAAAAAATAGTTTCGGGCGTGCGTTGGGTCAGAAAAGGTTTGTAAGTGTGTATGTAAAAGTAAGGAAAATGTAGAACAGTTTAAATTTAAAAATTCGTAAGACGCAGAGGTAGTACTGTATTTCAGTCATAGCAAATTTACTTACAACGTTTCTAAAAGCATTTCACAAAAGGGGTTTATATTCATTCACATTAATATTTTTTTTTTGTTGGTAAATACCAACAAAGAATATTTTTAATTTTAATTTAGCAATGTTCTATTGGAAAAATAATTTTATAATAAAATTTTGATTTAAATAATCATCAAACGACCAATTTTTTTTACACATAATTGAACATTGTTTTATTGCATTTAAACAAATTGAAATATTGGAAAATAAGACAGGTTAGCTTTGAAAATTTTGCAGTTTTGGCCAAGATTTAATCTTGGCCATTTTACTCTATTATTATAACTAAAGACTGAAAAATATGCACTTAAAAATGTCCAATATATGCATGCAATATGCACTAAAAATTGCCTAAATATGCAGTCAAATATGCAAAAAGCATTAATAATATGCAATTTAGTTTTTTTGAAAATAAAATACATGCGCACATATTAACAAATTATTTATTATAACAATATATAATCATATATTTGCCATTGTTAAATTATACCTACAATTACTTAAAATATATTTGTACGATGAAAATGATCTTTTCTACATCGCAAGATGTTATCGGTGCATATTTAAAACGAGTGACTATAGCAGATCTTATAGCTATACTTTTATTAACATTGTCATTTAAAACGTTGTTTAGCCAATTTTAAAATAGTAATCCTTTATTTTTATTTAAAATATCCGTCAATATATTTTTAATGTTGTTCCCAACTAATCCCCCAATGGCTCCTATTTTTTTTTAATCCGGTTGACAATGTAATACTATTGTTTAATGATAATTTTGGATCTTCTAACTGTATAATCCCCTCTCCAATTATTTCAAAATGTGCTTTTATAAATAGTAATTCTTTTTGAATTAAAATAGGTATTTTGTAACGTTTTAGTTGCTAAATACTACTTCTTTAAATATAAATATTGACTCGAAAAAAATCAACTTGCCGTTTTATTACAAAGAGTACAGAAAACCTTTTTTTTCGTGAATGATTTTTAATTCACTGAGATTGTCTTATAAAAAACACCATGTTAGTATGTGAAACGGTTAAATATATAATTTGGGGCAAATATACCCGAAAATAAAAATATGATTTTTGCATATTTTCTGTCTTTAATTATAACATGTATTTTTAACCCAAAAACAGGCAATACATTGCTACTCACTTATTTCCAACTATTTTAACCGAAATCAATTTTTGAATTATCCCAATTATGAAAACTGCAAAATGTGTTATCGTTTTCTTCCAGAGTTTGTTGCCTTATTTTTAATAAACTGACTCACATTATTTTTTATCGCACAATTTTATAACTGTTAATTATTTTTATCGAAAAGTAGCTGATTATTGGGGAATTTGCCCAATGATTAACAAACGAATACGCGATTTTAGTATTTTGTACAAAGTAAAAACGAAGTGAATGAGACGGGAACTCGTCATAATGTAAACTTAGTCGGTAAATATAAATCCTTCTGCAGTTCGCAGAGGCCCATAAAAGTCAACGGGTACAAATCGTAGAATGCAAATTTGTGTCGATCCCAAAGATAAGATATGCATTGTCCGACAAGTCTTAATGTTAAATCAAATCCAACTAACATAAGTACTCAAACGTATTTAAATGAAAACGTGAGATCGTAAACGATAAATTTTCTTATATTTTCTGATCCCCCTTTAAATGCCTTTATGTTGCTTCGTAAATTACACAATTCAAAGTTGCTCGAAACGACACGAATCGTCTTAATAAGATTTTCGTATTAGATTCGAACAGTTTAGCCTTTTTTAGAATGTTCGTAATGGCATTCATAAGTTTGGATTAAGATGGAATGATTTTTGACCGATTGGTGGTATTAAAAAGGAAAAATTAATCATTCTCGGTTGGGTGGCTGATCTTTTCGTATTGTCCAACTTACAAGATGTTCATTCCGGGATGACGTAAACATAATAAAAAAATGCAGCTACCATTCTACATATGGATATGTTTTTATTAATATGATAATAAATATTGTAATATTAATCGACGTCGTGTTTGCTTCTCAAACGAAACGTGCTCTTCTACTTTCGAAAAGAATTTTAAATTATTTATTACGACCGAAGAACAAAGACCAAAATTTGGCCCCTTCTGACTTGGAAATTTCTTAACCTTCCGTGTACTAGGTGGGATATAATTAACGTGAACAATTCTTTTTTTGTTAAAACGGGACCTTTGATGATCGTGCTTAAAGCCGAGTGTGCACATTTGAGCGAAAAGTGGCACATTCCGATCTCGGGAAAATGAAGCGCGCCGCTCCGCGTCGCGCTTCATTTGCCTCCCTCGCTCGGAAATGTGCCACTTTTCGCTCGAATGCGCACATCCTCGTATTCATTGGTTCTGACTATATTAATCTTCATCTATCCCTTGATTTCTTTGAAGAATAAAAGTAATTAAAAAAATTACAACTATTTTACGCAAAATAACTGACCAATTTATACATTTTTTAAATTTGCCAAAACGGCCGTTCTGATTTGTCAATAGTGTTTATAATTAACTACTATAAACGTAAAAAATAGTAAAAAAATTCTAGGATAGCTTATCCCAGCAGGAAATAATTTTTTTTCTATTGGATTTGCTTAGTTTCAAACTGCACAATATGACATTTTCAAAATTTGCCAAAACGGCTTTTTCTTATGATATATAATTGTTTATTATTAATTACTATAAGCCCAAAAAATAATTAAAAAATTCCTGGGTAGCCATCAAAGAAGTAGGGTAATGATTTCGTATAAGACTTGTTGGAAATTATTTTGTAAAAACCGACATTTTTTAAATTTGCCAAAACGGCCGTTCTGATTTGTCAATAGTGTTTATAATTAACTACTATAAACGTAAAAAATAGTAAAAAAATTCTAGAATAGCTATCCCAGCAGGAAATAATTTTTTTTCTATTGGATTTGCTTAGTTTCAAACTGCACAATATGACATTTTCAAAATTTGCCAAAACAGCTTTTTCTTATGATATATAATTGTTTATTATTAATTACTATAAGCCCAAAAAATAATAAAAAAATTCCTGGGTAGCCATCAAAGAAGTAGGGTAATGATTTCGTATAAGACTTGTTGGAAATTATTTTGTAAAAACCGACATTTTTTAAATTTGCCAAAACGACCGTTCTGATGCGTCAATATTGTTTATAATTAACCACTATAAACGTAAAAAATAGTAAAAAAATTCTAGGATAGCTATCCCAGCAGGAAATAATTTTTTTTCCTATTGGATTTGCTTAGTTACAAACTGCAAAAGATGACATTTTCAAAATTTGCCAAAACGACCTTTCTTATGATATATAATTGTTTATTATTAATTACTATAAGCCCAAAAAATAATAAAAAAATTCCTGGATAGCCATCAAAGAAGTAGGTTAATTATTTTGTATAAGACTTGTTGGAAATTAGATTTGCTTAGTTTCAAACTGAAAAATATTTTAATTTTCTTTTGGTTGATTTTATTTCGGTGATTTTTCAAGTTTATTATTTTTGTAAGTATCGTTTCTTATAAAAAATTTAATGCTCTTTCATAATTACACAAATTTATCAACAAAAAAATTCTTATAATAACTCAAATCGTATAAGCCGGACAAAAAAGTATTAAAAATAACTAATATTTAGTGGTCTCTCCTTTTGTCTTTAGTAGTGCAGCATATCGTCTCGGCATAGAATCAATCAATTTACCAATAAAACCGTTTAAAAGCTTCTGAAACGGTCAAGTACAAAACTTCGAATTTTTTAAACTTTTTTTCCATTCAATGCTCTTTCAATCTTTCCCCAAATGTTCTCAATGGGATTAAGATGTGGCGACTATCGCGGCCAGTTATAATCATCATATTATTATCAGGAAACGATGCAAATAAAATCAACCAAAAGAAAATTAAAAAAAGTAGTAACTATTTTGTCCGCTACTGTATGTGTTTAACCTAATTTATTCATTATTGGTTATTAAAATATAGTTCTTATCATTGAACTGTCATAAAATACAATTTTGTGGATTTTATTTCATTTTATTTTGGGGGTATGTCAAACCCCACCTAGTATGGCATGTGACATTTAGTCACCTAGTATGCGGAAGGTTAACTAAAGCCCGTCTTACACGTCTATCCTGTTCTAAGATATTTATGTCGATTGTTATGCGCTCAAAATTGAAGAGTTTATTACAAAAACAGCCATAGTCCAAAAATTAGTATAATTTGAAGTATTTAGAAAGCTCTATGTATTGGTCATATTTTGATCTACATATCCATTTTCTACCATTAGAAGCACAGTCGAACCTCGATAAGTCGAAGTCGAAGGGACACCAAAATTAATTCGAATTATCAATAATTCGAGTTATTAAAAAAGCTTAAAAATTAAATATATATTTGTGTATGTATATATCTTTTATGTGAAATGGTACTTTATATAACGTAATTAGAACTGTAAGTGGTTTAAAGCATACTTTAAAAATCCCGCTTTAAATAAGTCACTGTGATTGGCTCATTTTTGATACACCATTATGGCCGTTAGCTAATTGACCAATCAGAAAGATTAAGCACTTCGTAACCATAGTTATATTAGAATAGTTTCAATTCTACCTTTTTGAAATAGGCATTTTGTCGAGAAACACTTTCCAATTTGAAAGTGCGAAGATTAATTAAGGCAAATCAATAAATACGAGGATGTGCACGTTCGAGCGAAAAGCGGCACATTTCCGAGCGAGGGAAGCAAATGAAGCGCGACGCGGAGCGGCGCGCTTCATTTTCCCGAGATCGGAATGTGCCACTTTGAGCTGGAATGTGCACACTTCACATTAAGCACGATTCACAATACTTAACTTATTTTCTAAAAAAATTTAGTTATCCTAACTAATATTATAAAAGCGAAAGTAACTCTGGCTGTCTGTCTATCTGTCTGTTACCTTTTCACGCCTAAACATAAATTAGTTTTTAAATCCAATTGAAGTGCTGCCGTCAAAACAGCTTGTAGTATAAAACCTTTTTATAGAATAGACCTTTTAAGCAGCAATAACACCGAACCGCACATGTCCTTAATCCTCTCTCAGGTAGCGTAATTTTTAGAAAAGTTGTAAAATTTAACTTCGAGTCTTCGACCTATTTACTAATGGAATCTTGAATTTAAAGAATTGTAAAACGCTTTGACTTATTAAATAATTCGATTTATAGAAATTCGATTTATTGACATAAAAATATCAACGTTGAGATAGGCAAATCTTAGAGAAACAGTTTCGGGTTCGAGCTATCAAAAATTCGTCTTATCGGCGTTCGACTTATGGAAGTTCGACTGTATTTGTAAATAAATGTATTTAAAAGCTAACAGGGACTTTTTTTTAATTCGCCAAAAGTTGCCAATTCGGACCATAGCTATTTTTGTAATAAACTCTTTGACTGCGACAAGTAATCAATTAGTGCCACAATTTGATTGATCGTTCATTCGACTCATTACCAATTTATCTGTCGTCGTGCTAAAGCCACTATCGCAAAGAATCGATGCAATCCAGCAAGCCAAAAAGCACCGTGTGCGGCGGGCTTTAGTTCCAAGAGCCAAGCGTGCAATTCGAGCAAAATCGCGGTACTTTTCGGATCTCAGAATTACAGTTCGATATTTTTGGTTAATGGGCTCGACGAAAATACCATCGATAATTATGGAAGCAAACCTCGGTCGTATTTACTCACGCGTCTTTGCGGCCGCATTAACGATATTGAAGAAGGAATTATCCAATAACGAACAAACAATTTGCTCTTTGCGTACAAGCTGAGTTTACAAAATTTAAATTGAATTTTTTACATTTCCACACCTGCTGTTGCTGCTTTGATCTCTTTGAAAGGTTTTAAATGAGCGCGCGTATGTGGGATTCGACGATCAATTCGAAAATCCAAATAAAAGCTCCGCATCTGTGAAGTAAAATCGGTCCCCGTTTTAAAAAAAAAATCTCCTACGATCGATCTAACATTATCAATTTGAGGATCTGACACTATCGATCTGAGGCATCGAATTTAATAACGGGATCTCTTCTGAATATGCAGATGGAAGCGTTTACTTGCACTTTTTATGCGTTGTACTCTTTAATTCTAACATTTTCTGTTGTGTTAACGATTGGCAGCCAAATGAGATTATTTTTAATTAAAATTAGTTCCAGTGCTGGCTGTTTATCAAACTGTTTTGAGTTGGGCTTTGTTGACTTTCCTTGTGTTTATTTTAGACTTAAACGACTTTAAGAAGATAGTTCTTAGTTAACTAACAGGTTCTGGACTTTGTTAATTTAAATCGCACGTGCGGCTAAACGGAGGCATTCGATAGTACACATAATTTCAATAAACAAAATAAAGTTAATTAATTTAGTTAGACAGAAATAAACACATCTTGCAAATGCATTTATAAATAATAAACTATGTTATAAATTATAAACACATTTGAATTTAAATGATTGAATTAAGATTTCTGTTCAAATTTATATAAATCATTAATTTTATACAGAAGGTCCTTCAGGAGAACCCTTAGAACCAAAAACTTATGATTTTTAATTTGAGATGGTCGCGAATTTTCATTAAACTAGTCGTTTTGGAACGGTTTTTGATCGAGCCCCAGTTACATAATTTACTTTGATACAGTTCGTTATCAAATTATTAGTTTATTTACCTTTCGGTCGATAAATGCTTTCGATAAATTTAGAAACGTGCATTCTTCGATAGTATTTGCAAAAATAAATCAGTTTTCAATTGGCTTCGGTGCAGTGAAAAGGTGCTTCGATTTAAAAAAGAATAGATAATTGGGTGTGTTTAAATTAATTGCTTCTCGGATTATAAATTAAAAATTATCGACAGAAAGGTAGATGATATTTTTTAATGGCATTCGTAGTTAGTGGTCTTTGTATTAGAATCGATATAATTTTATAGTTTCTTTCGAAAATCGATTTTATGTAAAGCAAAAATTCAGATCTAAATCGGAAAATCTGCAAATTGTATTGTTTAATTAATATTAAAATTACAAATAAAACAGAGCCAATACTTGGGCTTTATCCAAAAAAATTATTGTCTCGTGCAAAAAGAAAATTTATTAATGAACTTTTTCAATGCCAAAACGGCCTTTCTTGTGATATATAATTGTTTATTATTAAATACTATAAGCCCAAAAAATAATTTAAAAATTCCTGGATAGCTATCAAAGAAGTAGGGTAATTATTTCGTATAAGACTTGTTGGAAATTATTTTGTAAAAACCGACATTTTTTAAATTTGCCAAAACGGCCGTTCTGATGCGTCAATATTGTTTATAATTAACTAATATAAACGTAAAAAATAAAAAAAAAATTCTAGGATAGCTATTCAAGCAGGAAATAATTGTTTTTCTTATTGGATTTGCTTAGTTTCAAACTGCAAATATGACATTTTCAAAATTTGTCAAAACGGCCTTTCTTATGATATATAATTGTTTATTATTAATTACTGTAAGCTTTAAAAATAATGAAAAAATTCCTGGATAGCCATCAAAGAAGTAGGGTAATTATTTCGTATAAGACTTGTTGGAAATTATTTTGTAAAAACCGACATTATTTAAATTTGCCATAACGGCCGTTCTGATGCGTCAATATTGTTTATAATTAACTACTATAAACGTAAAAAATAATAAAAAAATTCTAGGATAGCTATTCAAGCAGGAAATAATTGTTTTTCTTATTGGATTTGCTTATTTTCAAACTGCAAATATGACATTTTCAAAATTTGTCAAAACGGCTTTTCTTATGATATATAATTGTTTATTATTAATTACTGTAAGCTTTAAAAATAATGAAAAAATTCCTGGATAGCCATCAAAGAAGTAGGGTAATTATTTCGTATAAGACTTGTTGGAAATTATTTTGTAAAAACCGACATTTTTTAAATTTGCCAAAACGGCCGTTCTGATGCGTCAATATTGTTTATAATTAACTACTATAAACGTAAAAAAATTCTAGGATAGCTATCCAATCAGGCAATAATTTTTTTTCCGATAGGATTTGCTATTGTCTCGTGAAAAAAAAATTATTAATGAACTTTTTTAATGACCATTAACTATAATTATTTTCATTTATTCAATAACTGTGAATTATTTTTTATAACCGACGTAACAATTTAATCGACCCTTTTATACAAAGTCAATTTATTTTAAAAGTAAAAAGGTTTTTCGAAGATTTCAAAACGGCACCCACTTTTAAAAATAAAACGTTGATTTGTTGCACGAAGACAGTCCTGTACTTGTAATTTTAAATCTTGAATTCAAGTCTCGCTTCAAAAATTTCGCAATACATACCGGTTGGTTAAGATTTACATTAAAAAAAAATCGAAATTCGAATAAAGAGCAGTTCTTCGAAAAAGGCAAACAGTTTTACGATATTACAAAATCGGCTCAATAAAATATTTCTCTATATATAGAGTAAGCGTGCGGATATCTACATACAATGCGGTCATGAACGGGTCATAGGCGTCCGTCACCGCGCTTTTTTAAGCCCGTTCCAAAACGACACTGATCTACAACGATTTACTCTCGAAAATAAATAGAACAACAACTTATAGGGCAATAAAGTTATGTACACAAGTAGAACCTTTTATAAAAAAAATATATATAACATATAATTACAGTAAGACCTCGATTAACGCTGCTTCAATTTATTTCGAAATGAACTTGTTTAACACTTCGTCGTTCAGGAACACACCCTAAGCGTTAAACGAGGTCTTACTGTACTTATTGTTTGGATGCAAACCAAATAAAATCGGCGTCATTTTATGTGCTCTACAGGGTGCGTGCAATTAAATACTTACATTTTAGAATATCCCGTTCTTATTAAAAAAAAACGTTAAAATTGTTAGTGAAAATTTGTTTTCGAAGAAATAGAAAATGGTACCACTTACTTCCGTCTGCGTTGAAGACGATTTCGTCACAACCATTATCCTGGGACGTGGGACACTTATAAACGACGCCTCCCCTCGTGATTTGCGAACCGCGTCCCTGAGCATTCGGGGCTCCAATTATCACCCTGAAAAAGAAAGAGTCGTTTAGAGCGATTCCATCAAAAAAAAAAAAGAAAAAGAAATCTTTACGAGCTTTCCTAAAGGTATTAAAAAGTGAATCGAGGTTCGAACGTCCCACATCTTGACTTAGCGTCTTTTTTTAATTCGGCGCCCCCGTTAAAGAGGAACAGAGCTCGATGACGGATGAATCTTTCCTTAATCGATTCGAATATTGCACCATCATATAACAAACTAAAGGTGCGCCTTCTTCCTGTTTCAATTTATCAAATTAGTTTACTGGGTTATACGAGCTATTGTCTGTTTTATGATTGCCTTTTGTGACCTTTGTGAAAAGTTCACGCGCTCCTTTTAGGGGTGTAAATTTATTGGTTCTTGCTGCCGGTGGAAGTTTGCAACTTCGTCGAAATTGTTTTCTAACGTTTTATTGAAGTTATACTTCTTTTAGCGCGTTTCAGTGAACCAATTTTAGTAGGAAACGGTGTTTGCGCGCGCACACCTAACGAAAATTCAACAGTAGGAAGTTAGCAAGCTAAGAAAGTAAATTAATTATTGTGAATCACGTTTAAAACCGAGTGTGCACATTCGAGCTCAAAGTGGCACATTCCGATCTCGGGAAAATGAAGCGCGCCGCTCCGCGTCGCGCTTCATTTGCCTCCCTCGCTCGGAAATGTGCCACTTTTCGCTCGAATGCGCACAACCACGTATTCATCGGATCTGACTATATTAATCTTCATCTATCTCTCGATTTCTTTGATGAATTGAAGTAATTAAAAAAATTACAACTATTTAACGCAAAACAAATTAATTTCCAAAAATAACTGACCAATTTATACATTTTTTAAAGAACTTGTCCCAGTTTGGATAAAACTCTTCAGATTGACTTTAAATTTTGTAAACTGATAAATTTATTTATTCTTAAACGTAATTTGAGGGAAAAAATTATTAAGTTTCAAAAACAAAAAGTTATAGCCATTTAAAAATTGCTTTTTTCTCTCTCTTCAGTATAGCAATTCTCACATTTTGCAATTTGTTCAACGAATCTTCAATGTTCACTTTTCTTAAACAGTTTTTATTAACTTTATTAAGATTTATTTGGCAACAGCAACATTTTTTCAAACTCAAATAAGACATTTTTAATTTAAGAAAAAATTCAGCTTTGAAAATCGACGTATTATACTCGGGTAACCAAAACTTTTAAAATTTTATTAATTTAAGAATTTAAATGTCTATCAATTGTGTCAATAAAATTAATGGTTACTCTGGTATAACGTTATCAAATTTTCAAATCAATATTTGAAATAAAGTTTTTTGTTTGTAAAAATATGTTTAAAAAATTTGATATAATTTTTCAGATGCTTATGTTAACTATAAACAGCAATTTGAAAAAAAATTTCAATTATCTTTGTTAACAAAAAAGTTATGATAACTTTTCTTTTTTAATTCGATATGCTCTTGCTCGTTTCCCTTTTAATCAATAAACCATTTTTTTTGTGTTATTCATCATGATATTTAGTTCTCATTTGATGATTCAAATTTCAATAAGATCAAAGAAAATTATTTCAAACTGGGACGACTCCTTTGCCAAAACGGCCGTTCTGATGCGTCAATATTGTTTATAATTAACTACTATAAACGTCAAAAATAGTAAAAAAATTCTAGGACAACTATCCAAGCAGAAAATAACTTTTTACCTATTGGATTTGCTTAGTTTCAAACTGCAAAAGATGACATTTTCAAAATTTGCCAAAACGGCCTTTTTTATGATATATAATTGTTTATTATTCATTACTATAAGCCTAAAAATAATAAAAAAATTCCGGGATAGCCATCAAAGAAGTAGGGTAATTATTTCGTATAAGACTTGTTGGAAATAGTTCTGTACCTATTTTGCTTTGTTTTTGATTTACACGGTTTCCTCGGTGCAAATCGGGGAACGAGTGTGCAGCGGAGAGGTCCCAAAATTAAATTTTTTAAGGGTGGCCCAGTAACATATTTGGAAGCCAGTAATTAATTCACAATAGTTTTTTCTGAGTTCTTCAGCAACGGAATTCCGATTTTTCTCTTATTAAAATTAACACATTTATTGCAAGATGAATACTTTGTGCGGCCACTGTATGTAAGCAAGTTCATTTACTTTGTACGCGACTGTCTGTAATTACTCTTAACTAATAACAACAAACCGTTGATAATTAAAGAGGAAATGAAACTGTCTCGTACTCAGAACGAAAATCGTATAATTAAAGTCGTATCAGATTACGCTGGCTGCCTATTTGGTAATTTAACCCAAGATTAAGCACCTGAAAGTACAAAAATAAAAGTTTCTAGTGAATCAGAAAGTTGGAAGTTATTCAAGTTCGAAACAGAATTAGAGGTTACACTTTTAGTTGCCTTATTTTTTTCTATGCTCTAGTCGAAACTCCAAAATGTGTCAGTTCAATTGAGACCGAAATAACTAAACAAACACACTTAATTCGAGTCGGTTGTAAGATATCCTTTGAAATTCGTACGCGTAGGAAAATATGTAAGACCGGCCCATTATCTTAAAGTAACTTTAATTTCATGATTGCGCGAACGTTATTTAAAAAGAAAAATTCACGTTATCTCAAAGGTCACAAATCAGCTAGTTTTTAAAATTGTGTTTATTACATCTGATCGTTATTTTTGCGGAGTGACCCAGTCCACATAGCTTTCTTCTTCAATTAACACTTATCTCTTATGCAGAAATGCTAAAAATAAACAATTAATTAAAATAGATATTGCACAAATTTGCTTGTGCGATTTTTTAATCTTTGCTTTGTCCAAATTGCGATGTCTTAATTTTAATTTTATTTGCTACTTTTGTGTGTGCACGCGTTTCTTTTTGAAAATATTGTTTTAATAGATTTTTTTTGAGTTACCCGTCAATTAAGTTGTGACATGGAAATTAAGAGATTGGTAAATTGAAGAAAAAAGCGTTCGAGCGTTTAATATTGGCGATTTAATGCGTATCATTAAGTTGAGCTTACTTCGTTAATCGATTAACAAAAAAAATTAGTCCTTAAATAGAAGCAAATTAAATAAAAGACGCTTTATAAGTCTCGTTCTTAGTAATGTACCCTATACTTAAGCGCACGAAAATATACTGACAGGTATCTTAAAGCTCTACCTTCAAATTAAAGGAGCAGAAGAATTTTAATAAGATTCTAAATGCAGCTTTACATTTGTTAATGTGCCATGAATGAACACGAAAACAATTTTGTAGGAAGTGTACACGCCGAAGAAAGTCGGAAAAAAATATAGGCGAGCAAAATTAGGGACTTTTATTTGGAACCGTGATCGAGGGTTGACTGTATCGGGTTTTGGAGCCGTTGCTTTACACACTTTATGTTACTGCGCCTCCCTTAAAAAATCTACTCTTGGGAACTACCCACTGTACCCCTATTTCCCCATTTACACGGTTCCACAGAAAACGTGCAAATCGAAATCGTAATTTTTTGTATTGGAAACCGTGTAAATCGAAAACAGGCACTGCGTTTTAAGCATGATTCACAATAATTAGCTTATTTCAAATTTACTAAAGATTTTATCGATTAACCCCTTGACATACAATGACGTCTAGGAGACGTCAATCTTTTAGGGTGTCATTGTAGATTTTGACGTCTCGAAGATGTCAAGAACTGTATTCAATTTTATGTTTCGAAAAAGGTTTGTTTTCAACAATAATTGTGTTAAAAGGCACATAATTGGCCATTTTGGGAATTTTGTTATTAATATAATTCTGTAATATTTAATTGCGAATTGTCAGAGAATAAATTAATTCTTGTAAAGTGTGCTTAAAGCCGAGTGTGCGCATTCGAGCTCAAAGTGGCACATTTCCGATCTCGGGAAAATGAAGCGCGCCGCTCCGCGTCGCGCTTCATTTGCTTCCCTCGCTCGAAAATGTGCCACTTTTCGCTCGAACGCGCACATCTTCGTATTTATTCAATTTGTTTAAATTACTTTTTGGATTTAAAAAGGAAATAGCAATGTATTCAAATAAAACGACATAGGCGCAGTAACATATAGTTTGATGACCACTGCTCTAGCTATACACAAGCGCAACATAGCGCGTTGTTATATTTAATTTAGTCGCGCCAAAGAAGTATTACTTCTAACGTGCGTACATAAGTGCATGCACCGGTTTTTTTTTACATAGAATGAAATTCAGTTTTAAACATTTAGCAAATTTATTAAAGTAAACTCGAAGAATAAATTATTTTAAGTTTTTAGACAACTCAAATTAAATAAATTAATAACTTGGAAAATTTTTAAAATATATTTAAGAACTTTAGAAATTTTTAATTATCAATTTTTTTTGTATAACATAAATTGAAACTTTATTCGGTAAATTTAAAAGGAAATTTTGATGAAAAAATTATTATGGATTTTCAGAAAACTCAAATAGAGTAAATACAGAATTTGTGGTTTTTCAAAAACCTTTGAAGATCATTAATTTACGCAAATAAAATTAATATAGGAGAAAACTCAATAAATAAATTATCTTAATTGTTCAGAAATATTAAATTTATAAACTTAAATACAGTCAAACCTCGATAGGTCGAAGTTGAAGAGAAACTAAAAATAATTCGCGTTATCAAAAATTCGAGCTATCGATATAAAAATATTTTTTAGTTTATGTTTTTAAAATTTATTTAATGTTTTTTTTTTCCTTAATAATTTCCTAGTGATTTCTTGCTAAAACCTAAATCTTGTGTCTTGAACAAGTTGTAATTAGGCTTCATTTATGGAATAATTCAATTTTTAAATATAAAAAAATATTTATGTTACATATTATATGCATCAAAATTTTTGAATGACTTAGGTGGGAATGTTAAAAAAAGATTGGGAAACACTGCTCTACATATTTCAAAACATTTTAAAACTATTAATTATTTATTTTATGTTATTTGTGTATGCTCATAACAGTTAAGTTGAGCCAAATTAATAGTTTTATTCGGACTCATCAAATTCGGTTTTTTTTGTATGTCAAGGGGTTAAAAGTTACAGCTCCGTATTTCTAGCGGGAAAAATGTATATTTTAAATGATTTTCATTCTTGAAAACGTAGTTTTTTTCGGAATGATGCAAATTTTATTTCCGGTCTTTCGAATTTTCGAACAGCCATGCATAATCAATAAGTATTTATTCAACCTTCCACACCTACTCGCCAAACACCTACGTTTCGTTCAAGATTTTATTACCATAAGAAAAATAATATCTGTGATACATCTTTTAACGTTGTTAAACGACCAAAGTTTGAGGACCATCGAAATTTTAAATTTATTACACGTCGATTCGTTTCATAAAAGTAATCCCGAGGAATCTGCGTAGGAAATGGGCATAAACACTTTAAACAATCTACAATTTTAGAAAACCTTCAGATTTGCCTTTATACACATAAATAAACGTGAGAAGAAACCTGTTCTTCAAATCGTTGGCTATGGCTTTATTTTTAAACAGAATTTAGTACTACTAAATACATTTGACGATATTCTAACAAAAAAATTGTTTAATCGTCAAGGATTTTAATTTTATTTAAATAAATATTAATTGATGCTTTTTTAAATAAGCAATTTAGTTGTAAAATTGTGTTTTTTGAATTTATTTAGTGGTTTCTTTGAAAATGGCCAAATTTTGTGTAAGAACACGTGTTGCAACTTAATCAAAAAGTAATTAATTGATTTTTTTGTTCACAAATTTTTTATTTTGGTTTAAAAAAGCCTCCAGTTCACTTTAAAATAATTATTATAACAAGGGTGCAATAAAGTTAGATGACTTATAAAAGGGTTGTAATAAAATGAGGTTGAGAAGCACTGTTTTAATATCTGTCCAATTGCCATAACAAAGTTGACCATATTTGCTAATTTTATTACACAACATTATTCGCTATCGATCAACTAAAAATGTAGGTTACTCATTGTAAACAGAGAAACGGTAAATGTTAACACATTTCAGCTTAATTCAAAACATTTAAATGTATTCTAACGTGTACACAATTTTTTTAATTACCATTTTATTATTTCGCTTCGAATTTATGATTGCCTTTTAACACTTTCGGTCTTTTGTACAGGTTCCACTCAAGAATTAAGTAGTATGACATAAGTTGAACTTATTATTGAAATCACATCAAAACGAAAATGTACAGTCAGCCTAAAAAGTAATCAACACTCTAGAAACATAATTTCAGCAATATTAATTTTATAAATAATCAGATTTTTCAGAATTACTTTTAGTACAATAATTTAATTAGTTAATAGTTGGTGGGTGCACTGATTCCAACATATATCAAAATGATCTATAAAAGATTTTTGTATTGACCATTAAATACAACTAACTAATTAAATTAATAACCAAAAGCACCCTGTTTAAAAAACAAACAAATAAAAATAAGAGTTGGTCATTGAAAAATCTGTACAACACCATTTATAATTAGTTCAGTTCACAAAAGAATTTTGCACAACCGAAATGTACAGTCAGGCCAAGAAGTAATAAAGACCCCCAGAAACAGACCTACAGTAAACGCACTATTCCAAGAGACAAAATCTGGCGCTGCATAGTTAAAAAACAATTAAGATTGATCTTTGTAATTTTAGTACCTAGAAGTAAATTTGAAATCTTAAATAGACACATATAGGCATTTGTGACAGCTGTTGTTTTTGTTAGAAAAGATTTAGTAAATTGATTATAAAGCTTTTTTTTTAAACAATTAATAGAAAAAAATATTTGTTGTACTTATAAAAGCCGTCATAAACACTATTTTTAACTAAAACCTGTCTCTTGGAATAGCTCGATTACGGTAAGTACTGTTTTTGGGGTGTTGATTACTTCTTAGGCTGACTGTACACAAGTGGAACCTGTACAATGGCCTTTTGTGCTTTCTTCTTACAGCGATAAAAAAATATATAGAAACAATCATTTGAATATTGCAAAATGGACTTCTACTTTGGCTCTTACTTCTTAAAAATTAACGTAGTAAATCAACCATGGATCATTGCAAGTGCAGATGTTACATGAGAAAACACAAACGTTAATTGCAAATTAAAAAAAAAAAGTAGAAAATAATCTCACAATGCGTCGTCGACGAACAACTCAAATCAAGGACATAAAGACCGAGAATTTCAACTTTTTACCATTTGTAGAAGGAATAGTTTTAGAAAAATACCTACAATAGTCGCGTTCCCGCGAATCTTAATTTTTCATAATTGCAATAATCTCCCGCCGCCATTTAGAGAAATCGCGGACGATCTAAAAGGGCACAATTAGATTAATTGGCCGATGCCCATTAAAAATTCCGCAAAAATAGCGATGCACTTTTGCAATATTTATGACAGGGGCGGAAAAAATCAACGTATGGTGGCTTAGTTGTAAATCGGGTCGCAACACCTATGCAAGAACCGCAGAACCCACTTATAAAGTGACGTCACTTGCCGTATTTGGCCATGGTACCTTTACGGAAAACCGCACGACACTTGAAACGTATAAAATACCGATACGGTCGCCACTTTTTTCGCTTTTCGCATTGCCAATCTTGGAGATGACGAGGCTGCAAAATTAAAAGAAATGCTTTCTTGCTGATTGTTCGGTTTTGCTGCTCTTGCATACAATTGCAAAGTCGGCACCATGAAGTCATACCTTGAAAATAGTGAACGATCTTCGATAATGACATGTGTTACGTCGACTCGAACGACGAACAGCAAAAATCGAATTTCGTAACGAGAAAGTTGCTCTTACTTCGGGACCTTATGAGAAATGATTTAACGAATGTAACATCTGTTCTTATTTTTTCTAGATTTATGGACTAATCAAACTGCAGTGCACTTTCACGTGCCGTGTGTATAATCCATAATAAAAAGTCCGAAGGTTTTCTCCATAAATTACACATTAGGCTGTTTGTCAACAGGACATTTGTAGTTTGTGTTATCCCACACACAATTTAAGAATGCTAAGAGCCAAAGAAACGTCCACGAAGCTGTGTTACTTTTTCATTTATAATTTTACTTCTTTTTTTTTGATATAATCCCATTTTTCCTTGCACTCGAGTTTTTTTTTCAAAAGAGAATATCAAAGTAATTGGATTTTATCGTGTGAGAAGCAAATTAAACTTGAAAATAAAGATAACTAACTAATAGGAGCGCTCAAAACTAAGTGTTAAGTATTTCTGTTAATTTTAATTACGAGACATAAATCAGGACTTAGGTAGTTTTAAAGACAACCAAAAAAATTTAATTGAAAGCAATGGACAAATGCATTTGCCTGCGCGTTCTGGTCTTGTTTTATGTAATTTCTGAACGGCCTTGGCTTCCTTTAGCGCCACAAACGGCCAAGTTAAAGGGAAAGCATCTACCGAACGATATTTCACTTAATAATCTTATGAACGGTTATGACAATTTCGAAAACGAAAACGCGCTTTTGGAAAACGAAATGCGAAGAGGTTGCACGTTTCAATTGGGATTTCGATGGGTTCAAGCACTCGTGCCTTTTTTTTTGCGGCTAGCGTACACGTTTCGAATGGGCAATCGTTGCAAATTTCTATTTGCTCACTTAGGAATTCGAGTCGGGCCTGTTTGTTCCTTTTAAAAACTAAATAATGGAGAATGATTTTGGTTGCAGACGTGCCTTCGTTTTATTTGCGCTTCGTTGTGGTTTCCAAAAATGTTTTAATAAATTGCAAGTCTGTTTTAAGCGTGGTAATAGTTTTTTGCAAAGGGAAGAGTTAAACCTTTCACTGCCAACGTTTAAAATGTTTTATGGCGTTTATTTATAGCGAAAAATAGCTTTTAGTTTAAAAACTGTCTTTCTACTGTTGAATTCAAAACGAAAAGCAAACATATACGTGGGTGATTCTGTTCTAACTGTTACTTTTTTGATTAAAAATTTTTGAATTTTACAACTAAACATTTTTGAATTTTTCATGCATATTATTACTCTATTTGATAGTAAAAATGAAAGTGCGAGAGGATTTTGCTACAACTTCAAAATATCAAGAATGAGAATCATATTTTATAATTTCCATGCCACGGTACTGACATAAAATACATTTGGTAGACATTCTTCAGAAAAATTATTAAATTCATTTATGAATTGTATTGTACCATTTTAAAACTTTTTTTTATTGATTATTTAACATTTCAATAATCCATAGTAACTTATGTATAACAAATAATTCATTATAATTTATATCAAACATTAATCAACTCAAATCTAACACATTTCACAAAAATGAACTTAACGAAATTTTTTTTTGGGTTTCATTACAGCATTTTTAATTATTAAGCTTCTCCGCCAATAGTCAATATTATTTATTAACAATCAAATATATTTTTATTATTTTTTGACACGTTATGGACCGCCACGGTACTGACATTTTAAATTAAAATAGCAACTGTAATTTTTTGATTATGAATTTGATAATATCCTATTACCCTATAATTTAGGATAGTAATAAGTACAGAAATTCATTACTTATGATGAAAAAAATTAATCGTTAATTAAGTTTACCACTGCCACAAGTAAATTTATAAAATCAACTTTTAAAAATTGAGTTTTAAAATGACACAAACTCGTTTGAGAATTTCGCTTGTGTGATATTTGTAAACATAACTCAGTTAACGTACTTTCAACGTGGCTTATTAGTTGTTTCATTAATTTCGAGGTAAATGGCGCACGAGTCATACAAATTCAAATTTAAAAATTTGCTTAAATCTAAGGACAAAAGTTATTAAGCCGAAATTCAATCTTAAATTGATGTATTAAAAAAAAATCCTTAATTTCTTTTAAGTTTGATTTATCAGTTAATTGGTTTGAATTACTTATTGCAACAAAAAAAAATAACCGATTTATAAGTAAATTTTACAAAAGGACATCACACGGTACTGACATTTAAGTGAGACATTGCAAGTTTTCTTTGGACTGCAACTTATATTCTACAAGAAAAGTGATGAAATATGTTCATGATGATCGTATTAATACAAAAACTTCATTAATAGATTTATAATGTATGACCAGTGAGGGCAAACAGTATAGGACACAAAAAATCACAGTTAGAATGGCATCACCCAGGTACATTTCGGTTGTGCAAAATTCTTTTGTGAACTGAACTCATTATAAATGGTATTGTACAGATTTTACAATGACCAACTTTTATTTTGATTTGTTTGTTTCTTAAACGGGGTGCTTTTGGTGAATAATTTCATTAGTTAGTTGTATGTAATGATTAATACAAAAATCTCTTATAGATCATTTTGATATATTTTGGAATCAATGCCCTCACCGACTATTAACTAATTAAATTATTATACTAAAAGTAATTTTGAAAACCGGATTATTTGTGAAATTAATATTGCTGAAATTATAAATGCAAACAATTCTGCTTTTAATTTTTAGGACTTTTAATTATTTTATTTCGAGTTGCAATTTTTGTTATAATTAGGTATTTGAAAAAAAAAAATTATTGTTTTTTTTTATGTATTTTAATACTTTATTATTAATAATATGGATATTTAATGCAAAATACTTAAAAAAAATTTTTTTTCAATTAATTATAAGCAATTAAAAATTGATAAAATTTAAAAAAAAATCACGTGACTATAAACGCGCCAAAATTGGCCACCATCTTTGTGACGTCATAATGTTATAGCTGTTTAATAACAGGACAGCGTTTACGGCTATTACACGTGAGTTGACAATAATATGGAAAATTTACTGCTAAAAAACGATTTGTTAGTTAATTCTGATTAGCTATGTGTGATAAAGGATTTATAAAGGCAAAGTCTGATAATATTCCTGATGTTGATATATTTTTTTACTGAATTCTACTTATTTGATTTGTATACTTGGATAAATAATAATTACTAACAATAGTGTTATAAAATACTTACATCGAAATGATCTTCACAACAAAAAAAATTCGATTTTGTTTTGGGATTATAACGATGCACTGCTTGAAACCATTTATTTCGACGTTTTTCATCTTGTGGAACATTTAAAAACATTTTGTCAGGAGTTGTTTTTGTAGTATTTGTACATAATGGTACAAAACAAGAACGATAACTTTTGTGGTTCGACATTTTTAATATAAACTTGAGTATTTAACTATGACAAAAGAATTAAATAGATCAAAACACTGCATTTATTATTTCTGTATAAGCTGCAATGAATGAAAACTAACATTATGACGTCACACACGCTCGTGTTTGTTCGGGAGCTGTCGGCGTGTTTTCGGTACTGGATTCAAAATTAATTTTTATTTTGATATAACTTTTGAAATATTGCGAAAAAAATAAAAATAAAAATAGTTTTGTTATAAAACTTATATATGATCTTTCCATTTATCAAAAAAAAAAAAAAATTCAAAGACCTAATTGCAGAGAATTTTTGGAAGTAATTAAATTGTTATTTAGAGAGCTTAATAATGTAACTTATTACAATATAAAAGAGAAGGAACATTGCTTTTACGCAAAATTGCTTCTAAAACAATCAAAAATTGTTGTTTGTATAAAAAATTAAACATTCTTAAGAATTCTAAATAATAAGGTATTTATTACACTGTTTTTGACACCGAATTTAACCATATCATAACTCAAAAATTATACACATAAGACCACTTGACTTGGGGTGCGTTTTTGTTCAGTTTAGGGACATTTATAAGTGGGTTAAGTTCCAGCACTTATTCGCCTGCCAGGCTGTATACTAAACGTTGCATTATAAAAACTTTAAACATACTAAAAAACGAATCATTTTAGGCGACTTCTAAAGGACTTTTATTGATCATTAATCGTGCCATTTTGAGTGCAACTGACTTAAAAAAAGTAAACGAAACAAATAACTATTAATTTGCTCACAATTAAATCTAAATTGTAACCAATCTCCTGGAAGCTGGAAGCCATCAGGGGGTAGTTTTTCAATTAAATTAAACTCATTCGAATCAATTTTTTGTACACAAATCGAAACGACTTCTATACGCACGTTTTCCGGTCCGTAATAAATTTGAATAAAAGCATAGTTGCGGCTGTAAAAAAATCAAGTTTACCCTACGTATACGAACAATGCATATACATAAATAGTGTTAGCGGTAGTTCTGTGCACGGCGAAGAAACAGATAACATTGTGGGTGTCCTGCTACTGCTCTAAGTCACCCACGAAGCCGACCACGATCCCATCACTCACTTTTATCGAGAAATTGGAGTTGCGACATTCAAAATCGAAAAATCGAAACCTGCAAGGTCCGTTGTTCCTCGAGTCGGTGCCAAAAAAATACACCAAGGCGTGTAAACACGGGAATCATCTCCTGTTTATTTAGAGTTAGCTTTCCCGATTTACTTTGATAAATATAGGTCGTGAACTCATTTTCAAAATTAGTTTCGGAAAACGGCCGGAGAGCCGACGGAAATATAAAACGCCACGGTTTTAATAATGAGCGCTTCCACATTGTGCTTTGGAACACCCAGAGAATAATATTGGGGTTATTAAACGCTTTTGTGTGTGAATGAAATTTGAGATTACAAAGTCTTTAGGTTATTGCCTAATTTGTAATCGTAATGGACGCCTATATCCTCTTCTGTTCGACAAAGTCGGAAGTTTACTGACACTAGAAATGCCCCATTATCAGTGGATTTATTGTTCTAAAATAGAAACTAATTGTTGAGCGGTATCGTCTTTTAATAAATGGCCGTAATGTGACGGTTCATTAATTTAAATAAATTCACTCCGAAGAATTTATGAAATTATGATTGTAGTTGGGGAAGTTATCGGTCAGGAGATAAAGCCATCCCGCATTATTCTTCCTGTTTGGATTACAAAGGGAGCACGTGTAGTATTTGTTGTTTACTTCCACGATTTCATAATTGATTTGCGATTCGAAATGTACCAAGCAAAATAAATGGGCAAATCATTGTAAATGGAAGGGTAGTTTTTTATATAATTGTATCAAGTGGTGTTCTGGTTGGGAAATGCGTTACTTTTGGTCGAAATCTTCGCAAGTCGGTTGTGTTCAAAAAGGCTTGAATAATGATCAATATAAATCAAGGCTTCGAACCGGAACTGAACCGAAAACCAAGAAAAACCGACTCGTTGTTTTATTCGGATTTTTTAAAAACATCTACAATTTTATTTATAACTTTTTTCATAATGGAATTGACCGTGCAAGTCATTTGTATTTAATTAAATAGGCTAGAATGGAATTCTTGTGAGGATTTCTTGATATAATGAGAAATTGTTCGTTTAACTGAATGGTTCGTGTAAGTGTGGTTTCACTGTACTTTGAATTAAGATACACAAAAGGGGGTGTACATTTTTAATAAGACTTTAGAAATAAATTGAATAGTTTTAGCTATGGACAGTACTTGTTTTTAAAGTATTGATTGTTCGTTATCGTTTTTGGCTTCGAGCCCCCGAAAAAGATAAGAAAATTTACCTGCCTTCAGTTGATTTCTATTCGTCGACGCAGCAACAAGTTAATAACAGTGCCTTTTAAAATGCTAATTTGTTATGTTTAATTAACAATAAGTGGGTGATTACTCACAGAGGTAAATACTTATTAACCCCTTGACATACAATGACGTCTAGGAGACGTCAAGAACTGTATTCAATTTTATGTTCCGAAAAAGGTTCGTTTTCAACAATAATTTTGTTAAAAGGCACAAAATTGGCGATTTGGGAATTTTGTTATTAAAATAATTCTGTAATATTTAATTGTGAATTGTCAGGGAGCAAATTAATTCTTATAAAGTGTGCTTAAAGCCGAGTGTGCGCATTCGAGCTCAAAGTGGCACATTTCCGATCTCGGGAAAAAAAAGCGCGCCGCTCCGCGTCGCGCTTCATTTGCTTCCCTCGCTCGAAAATGTGCCACTTTTTGCTCGAACGCGCACCTCTTCGTATTTATTCAATTTGTTTAAATTACTTTTTGGATTTAAAAACGAAATAGCAATGTATTCAAATAAAACGACATATGCGCAGTAACATATAGTTTGATAACCACTGGTCTAGCTATACACAAGGGCAACATAGCGCGTTGTTATATTTAATTTAGTGGCGCCAAAGAAGTATTACTTCTAACGTGCGTACATAAGTACACGCACCGGTTTTTTACATAGAATGAAATTCAGTTTTAAACATTTAACAAAATTATTAAAGTAAACTCGAAGAATAAATTATTTTAAGTTTTTAGACAACTCAAATTAAATAAATTAATAACTTGGAAAATTTTTAAAATATATTTAAGAACTTTAGAAATTTTTAATTATCAATTTTTTTTTGTATAACACAAATTGAATAAAACAAAACTTTATTCGGTAAATTTAGAAGGAAATTTTGATGAAAAAATTATTATGTATTTTCAGAAAACTCAAATAGAGTAAATACAGAATTTGTGGTTTTTCAAAAAACTTTGAAGATCATTAATTTTCGCAAATAAAATTAATATTGGAGAAAACTCAATAAGTAAATTATCTTAATTGTTCAGAAATATTAAATTTATAAAATTAAATACAGTCAAACCTCGATAGGTCGAAGTTGAAGAGAAACTAAAAATAATTCGCGTTAACAAAAATTCGAGCTATCGATATAAAAATATTTTTTAGTTTATGTTTTTAAAATTTACTTGTTTTTTTTTCTTAATAATTTCCTAGTGATTTCTTGCTAAAACCTAAATCTTGTGTCTTGAACAAGTTGTAATTAGGCTTCATTTGTGGAATAATTCAATTTTTAAATATAAAAAAATATTTATATGTTATATATTATATGCATCAAAATTTTAGAATGACTTAGGTGGGGAATGTTTAAAAAAGGTTGGGAAACACTGCTCTACATATTTCAAAATATTTTAAAACTATTAATTATTTATTTTAGGTTATTTGTGTATGCTCATAACAGTTAAGTTGGGACAAATTAATAGTTTTTTTTCGGACTAATCAAATTCGGTTTTTTTGTATGTCAAGGGGTTAATATATTGACTCCCGTTAGAGTAAAACGCCCCGCGAATGACCGATTTGTTGCATTGAGAGTTATTTTGATGTAAAAAATAGTAAACAAATTAATAAACTCGAAACAGTTGGAATGAGATATTATTGTTGTTTATGAATTAATGTAAACATTATCGCCATTTGGTCATAAACTCTGTAAAATTAAATATAAAGAGTATAAAATGGGAAGCTCCGCATATGACTACTTTCGTGCATAGAATGATCGGGGTATAGTCCAGTGAATGACTGATTAATAAATTAGCCTATTAAAAACGAGTAATTCATAAAATACTGTAAAATTTATTTTAAACACTGCTTAAATGTACTTTCGTGTAGTTGTTTTTATTAATGTTCCTTTTGGTAATCTATAAATCACAGATTTTATATTGAAATCTTGCAAATTGCAATATAAATTATATTAGTTTAGCTATTCATTTCATTACTTGTATTTTTTTTACTTAAATGAAAAAGACATACATAGAAGATTGCATAAATAAATATACCATGAATATATAATAATTTTTATAAACATTGTCTTGCAAACAGTCATTCACTGGTAGGGGCCATTCAGTGGACGTTTTGCCCTAATTTGTGTATGCATTTGGAGAGTATGCGCGTTGTTATATACGATTTTTCTAATTTTGGAATTAATCTCGTATAAAATTTAAAGAAATGTTGCTTCTCTTTTATGTTGTGATATATTTTTGGTTTATTGAATAACCTTTAAATAATGCAAGTCAAATAATAATTTAATGGCATAGTGCGTAGTGCATAGTCGGTTATTATCCAAAAATCACATTTCCAAGTAAATTAATGAAAATTGTTTGCATTAACAAAACTGGAGCAAATTAATAATTTTCCTGGGTTTAACATTTGATAAACAACCATATTTTTTAAAATCGTAGTTCTTATTATTGGATTAGACCAGTGTTTCCCAACGTGGGTCCCACGCCTCACATGGGGGTAATATCATTATTCAATTTGAAAACGTACTTGATTAATAGTTATCTATCTATTATACGTATTGAAAATTTATTTATTGTTTTTTTCTTAATAATTTCATAGTGTATTCTTTCTAAAACCTAAATCTTGTGTCTTAAAGGTTTCATATATAGAATAATTCAATTTTTAAATACAAAATTAAAAAATTCGGTGCGTGTACTTATGTACGTGCATTAGAAGTTATACCTCTTTGGTGTAACTAAATGAAATATAACCACGTGCAAAGATAAGTTCAATAAATATGAGAATGTGCGCGTTCGAGCGAAAAGTGGCACATTTCCGAGCGAGGGAGGCAAATGAAGCGCGACGCGGAGCGGCGGGCTTCATTTTCCCGAGATCGGAATGTGCCACTTTGAGCTCGAACGCGCGCGCTCGGTTTTAAGCGCGATTCACAATAATTTTGGTGCCGATAGATCAGTAAATCATTTTTATCGTTCCGTCTCACTCGTACTAACGAGATTCTCGTATCCTTTCGCTCCCTTTCGCTCATTGCTATGGCAAATACGTTTTCCAAACATAAAATCGATATTTACTAACCTAACTTTAAATTTATGATTTGAAAAAGCTAAAGATAGAGTAGACAAGTCGAATAAAACGAGGATGTGCGCGTTCGAGCGAAAAGTGGCACATTTCCGAGCGAGGGAGGCAAATGAAGCGCGACGCGAAGAGGCGCGCTTCATTTTCCTGAGATCGGAATGTGCCACTTCGAGCTCGAACGTGCGCACTCTGTTTTCAGCCTCGTTCACAAGTATTAATTTACTTTCTTACTTCAACTGTCGAATTTTCGTTAGCAGTGCTAATATTTTACTCTCAAAGCGCCAAAAGAAGTATAACTTCAAAGATAATTATCTTACATAGGGGGGCATTTAAATTTTAGCATGACTTAGGTGGGGCATGTTATTAAAAAAAGATTGGGAAACACTGGAATAGACCAAGTTCCGACTTCCGATTAACAAGAAGTCTTCTGCAAGCAATCCGGGCAATGTTTTACGCAAATAGTAAGCTTTACAATTTAGAAATGTGATAAGTGTTCTTCAAGGATAAACAATTCATTCAATTAAAAAATTGACATCACGGATTATTAGAGTATATTGCAAATGTGGGTTACATCAGTGATGAGCGCGTGGACCTTTAGCCGAGCCTTGTATGTTTTAGCAAATCCCGTGTGGCACACCCGAATTATATTTAGAATGGATATATTTATGAGTCAAAGGCCAGTTGGGGATTCTGATTTAATTGTTATTTTCTTATTCTCTACTGTGAAACATTCAATTTTGTGATATAAATCTTTTTCTAGAAATTTAACCGAACGCTTTTGTATGTCGCGCCTATTTGTTTAATTTCTTTAATTGCATACGGTTTGGTTTATTATCGGCACGTGTGTGGAAAGATTTAAAAATAACGTTTACTTCCTCTAATTAATTTCGTTAATTACGTAAAACATTTTATTGCTCCTTTAATGCGTCGTTTTACTGGGTGTCCATTTACAGGGAAAAATAATAAACTGCAATTATTAATTAAGTTAAAATTTTAGCATAAATAATTAACCTTCAGGTGTTTTTTTTTTTCTAAATTAATGGATTAAACAACCTTGGCCAATACTCGTCTATTCAAGTCAAAATTAGAGGTCTCCAAATTGCGGCTGATGTGTCCCATGAGGGTGTTAAATGTTACACTTCTTTCAGCAATATTTTTGAAAATAACTTGAACGGTCGCTTATTAGTTTTTTAAATTATTTTTTATGGTCCCCCATACGCACAGACTTGAAATTAAAAATTAATATGAGGTTCCCGTTCCAAAAACTTTGGCGAAATTGAACTTTTTCGGATGTGGCATTGTGGCAATTTAAATGTGGCTGTTATAAATTTGCCATCTTACCAATTGCTTCCTTGCTCCTTGTGGGTGGCAAGACTAAAACCAAACATAGAATCTTCGGCACCTCGATGTTGTGCATAATTGTGAATGTCAACATTAAAACTAGTCACTAATATTAAACTTGATAATATCACAACACTAGAAGAGAACACTCGGCACTTACACATCTTGCTAACTAACATTAACTAATCGAGAATTAAAAAATCAAAAAAAAAGCATATCAAATGACTATTCGAAAAAATATGGCAAATCTTAAACTAAAAGCTATTCGAAGCAAAATGATAGCGAGAAAGCTGCCGAATAATTTAGACTTTTTCGTGCGTTCGATAATATCGTTACGATTGATTATAAAAAATGTCTTGGCAGTGATAAGGAGCGCATTTTGAATTTTTCTCGCGCTGTTTGCGTTGTGTAAGTTCGAACGCGACTAACAGCCGCGCTTTTCGAGTTGTGGGCGCCAAACTTCTCGTAATGTTTAAAAGTAGAAAGGAAAGAAGCTTGAATTTTTCCATCGTATGATTCGATTGTGGCTTTTCTACGTTTGTGCGACATCTTTTAACCACGAATGCTCCCAACTACACAGCTAACTTTAGTCGTTTGCAGTTTGTTGTGTAATATAAAGCCAGGGACTAAAGTAATTTTATAGAGGGCAGGTCGGTTCCAGAAAAACGTTCGATTTATGTCTTTGCGCGACTAAAGGAACCATCCGAAACATTGGGGGATGATTATTCTTTCCTAACAATAACAGCAGTTTTCTCAAACTGGCTTTTTTGTACGACATTACTTTAGTCTCTGACTGTATTTTATCTAGGGAAGTGTACAAAAGGCTCTTTTCCCTCTTTTAGGTCCGCTACTCATTTTTACACACTTTATTCTTTGAATTGCCTTTAAAGTTTTTTTTAAATTTAATGAACTCATTTGTTATACTAATAGTTTTGCAATTATCAAAAAATAGTTGAATTTATAAAAAGGAAGTTTTGAAATATTGAAAATTGATTAAATTTTGAGAATTATATAAATAATAAATTTCTATCTATTATTTAATATGAACAACTTTTTTTAAATGTTTGTCAGAAGTTATAAACTAAATTAGAATTCTTAATTGTTGTTTTTAATCATAAACGTTTTACTGGTTATTTTAAAATCGATGTATTCAATCAAATCAAAATTCTGAGGCGTTGTGGCTGGTTTTTTTGGAGGTACCAAAACGACATTTATCAGTTTTATGTAACTTTCGAATGCATTTGATTTTCTTAAAACGAATTAGTTGCAAGTAAAGCTTTCAAGCAAGCATACGTATTTAATATAATAAGTTCTCAAAATTGGAATTACAACTCTTAAATTAATGTAAATTGGGATTTATATTATTTCTTTATTAAGTCAAAAAATAATTGTTACAAATAATTATTTTATGTTGATTGCATACATTATAGATAGAAGACCGATTCCAAACATCTTCTGGACAAACTACAATTTTATTATAAGTAGGTACATATACATAATTTTTATCACTAAACAGTTTTCGGGGGTATTTAAGTCAGTAATAGTCTTTTTTAGCATCTTGGGTAATATCTCCTTTTCTTTTATAATTGTGTTTGTTTATAATGGTTTATTTTTAACATCGCTGTTACATCTCCACAGGGAAAGAAATATATGGCGTGATCTAGCAGCAAGCGTATAAATATGTCGTTATTTACCATGCGGTATGGTAAATTCAGTCATACTTATGGGATTCTGCAAGAGCGCACGACCAGTATGGTGATAAACAACGTACATTTCTTTCCATACATATTCTAAATTAACTTTAACGCAATATTAAACCAATCGTCTTAGCAAATTACAGGGCTGTGATTGCATGGAAACCATCTCTAAGAGTTCACATACGGAATACAATAGTAATTCTTAGATTTCACAGCGATCCATTAATTCTGACTAAAATCCAAATATTTTACCAGCTAAAAATATACACAAATTAGATGTTTAAAATTATTTAACATTAATTGTTTTTACCAAAATTAATTACAATATCTAATTGCAAAATAATAAAAGATAAAACTTTCCACAAATGCTTTTATAGCTTTTAAATTACATTAGTTACCTGGAGTTTAGGGTTTTGCATTTCCTACTTTATAAATATTTTCATCTACATCATAGGTCAGGCTTTAAGTTTTAAATGCAGAGCCTAAAAAGCAATTACAAATTTATAAATTAATCTTACATTACATGTATTAAAGCTACTTACTAGTTCTTTATATTATACTATCAATTCTATATTAATATAATAGATAAAAATATTAACATATTAGATCTTTAAAATTATTTGACATTAATTAAAATATCTAATTTCAAATACTAAAAGATGAAACTTTCGGCAAATGCTTTTAGAGCTTTTAAATTATATGAATCGAGTTTAGGGTTTTGCATTTCCTACTGCAATATTATTATTTTTGGTTCCAATAGCTTTAATGTTTCTGCATCCTAAAAATATAAATTAATAATACATAACAGTAATTATTTTAAAGAATGAAAATATCCAATTACAACTTAGTCATGGCATTTAAGTTTCATTTGAAAAAGTTCTTAACAACTGCGACACTCATACACCCCTAGTTATTGGAGTACTTCATAAAAGCATCGATAGCATAGAATTAATTAATCCTGTCTTTTCTTTCAACACATCATGTTCGCAGAGTGCTTTTAGATTAACTGCTTCATATATTACTTTGTAAATGAATTCTTTTCTTATACCATTAACAGATTTAACAAAGCTTATTCTGTATAAAATTATTGTCATTAATTTGGGGATAGCTCCGCTATACCTGTTCCTTTACACTTGAACGTAGTGGAGTTAAAACTTCTTCAATTTCTAGATTAGCCATTTCTTTTAGATATAAAGTAATTGGTATGTTATGGTTTTTTTTCTTTGTACCCCACTGCTGATTGTAAGAGAAGGAGCTATGTAGATAATGGCCAAGATTTAATTTATAGCACACGATGCATTTCTGAACATTTTCTCTTAATATCAATTGATTTATATAAAGTAATCCAACTGCTAAGGGAATTTTAGTTTAACATGCCAAAAAGTTGTCACAAGCTTAGCCTTTTTGATCGATGGATACTTTCACTTTTCGCTGTTGTATGTTTTATGTCTAATACTATTTTGGTGTTTGAATTTAATTATGTATCTGTTAAATAACAGCAAACCATTATTTAACAAATTATGTTTAATTAAATAATTAATATTAAAATAGGTTTATTTAAACGTCTAATAATTGATTTTAATTTGCAGTATAAATTTTGCCCTTAGCTGGGATATTCAATGTTAAAAAATTGTTGTGGTAGTATTGAAATACACTAAGGGCTAACTTCAGATGCGTCTTTTGACATTTAGTTGTGTTTACAATTTATGTGTTTTTCAAACGCATTAATAGTGTTTCTGTATGAATGATTTCTTTTAATAGAATAAATTTATAATTTTATTATTAAGTACACAGGTCTATAATTAGCTTTATGGATTTTTATATCAGGTGAATTGGAACGGTTATAATTTAAACACGAGCTCTTCCATGAGTTCACTATTAATTTTGTGTTTCTTTTTAAAACAGCTTTCTTAAGGGATTTGAGCTAATAGTGTTTTTTCTTTATTTTACAGGACAGAATTTACATGATAAGAGGTATCACCACCACACCTTCAACCCTCTTCAGAAGCTTAATTTTGGAGAATTCAAATCATCGGAGATGCTACAACTGAAATGATGTAAATAGAAATAGGTCGTTTTTATGTTTATTACAAGTAATATTTCAAATGTTAGGTATATTTACTTTTGTCTTTACATAGTCTTGAATTATTAATGCTCCATTTTAAGAAGAAATATTAAGGTATTGCGCAGTGCTAATTTTTTACCTCTTTTGGTTACAAAATTTAACAAAGAGTAAGTCGTGTAACTCACTTATTTTTAAACGGATTTAAAATTGACAAAATTAACTATTTAAGCGTCATGTAACGAGTACATAGATATTAACAGTTTTTATTTAAGGGTAGGATCGGTGGTATCTTTGGAGGGAGTTTTCACTGGATGTTGTACCATCGTTCTTTGCCGTTGCTTTGGAGATCAATTGAAGAAGCAAATATCTTCAAAGTATTGTATTGATTATTACTCTTTGTGTTTTTACTTATAATCGAAATGAGGAAATCTCGATTTTTGTAAACTTGACAATCTTTTATATTAATTGTTCAAAAATTATGATGTTTTATTTGGTTTGAATATTACATTTTGTTGTTACTCTTAAAATTTATTATTTAATAATCGATTACAAGTTCAAATTATTGTTATAAGTGGTTATTCGTAATACATTTTGATTTAATTGTAACTGCTTTCATAAGTATAACTTGGACTTTTCTATTTTTTAATTATTTTTAGTTTTAAGAATTTGTTGGTTTGTATAATATTTTATATTTGTGTTTGCGTTTCCTTATATGTGCACACACAAGTCTTCGTGCGTTTGTCAAAGCAAATCAAAAAATTAGTTTTGATCATTGTAATTGGGATTTGTTATTTTAATTTAACTTATTATTATTTGTTCATTGGAAGAAAACCAAGGCAAACGGTTTTCTGATATTTGATTTAAACAAAATATCTTTCTAAAGAGATCAAAATAAGGGTGTCTTAATTGAAATAAAAGAAAATAATAATAGAGGAAATTGGTTTCTGAAAAAAAAAAACAACTTACTTGTTTAGACATTGTTTCTTCATAGGCTAAGTTACTGAAGATAGCGATGGTAACTCTTGCTATGCATGGGGCCTCACTGTCTGACCCATTATATTAGGATAGATTATAAGGACACCCACACACGCACACCCTTTGGAATATTTTTTTTGCTTTAAATTTAATTTGAACTGAATTAATATTTTAATTGAGGAATTAATTTGTCAATTTTTATTATTGAAATAACCCTTGTTAAATAGATTTTTACAATTTTGTTACATTTCAATACTATACTTTAGTCTTCTTAATAAATTTATATAGCATTTTAATAATGATTAAACAAGTTAAAAATCTAAGTCAAAATTAAACAAAAACACAGTCAATTACACTCGAGGGATGGGGAAAATATTTTAGTTTTGTATAAAATTAGGCAGCAATAAATAAGAATAAAACAGAGGGGTTGATTTTATTTTAAGTTAAAAGAAACAATGTTTAACAAATAATGAGGGTCTTTTTGGTCACATATAAAGGAACGTTTTCCCCACACAAACACAAACAGTCTTTAATACTTCATAAAACTTTCATTTCTGTTGCTTGTTTTTGTGATTCCTTTTTTTTTGGTGAAGACTCATGTTTCGCTGCCTTATTAGTATACGTAACTTAAATTGTACAAAACAAATATCTTTTTATTCTAATTCTTTATTAATGTAATCATTTATTAATAAATTTACTGTTCAAACTCTAATGATTTCTAGCAGTTTTTTCTTAATATTTATTTCTTCTCTACCCTTTTTAATTTAACTTTATTATTTTTTGGTTTTTATTTATTTGAACTTATACTTCGAAATTAATTTTAGCTACAATCACTTTCTACCCTTTTATAAATTCGATCTGCCGATATTTGCCTTCCTAAAAAATTACTTACCGTCTTCTCTTTGAAGGTGACTTTAAAAATATTTTTTTTATCAGACACAAACACAAACAGCTCTCTTCTGCACTACTTGCAGAAAAGTTTACACAATTACCTATTCTTATTTTCTGCTTTTGCTACATTTAAGGCGTATTGTAAATGAATATTTGTTTGGTGAATAATATTAAGTTTATTAAACATTTGTAGTTTCTTAATAATGTAAGTGTGTGTCTTTAAAGACACTTCAAAACTCCGTTTAATGATCTTTGGATAATACATCTCATGGAGGGCCAACCTTCAATTCACCGAGAGATCAACCCAAGAAAGATACTGCTGGACCAGCCAAAGAGGAACACTTAGTTTTAATTTATATATTTAGTTATTCTTAAAAATAAGAAAGCCGCGTTACCGTTATTTCATTATTGGACTTCAATTATTTATCTTTTCGTTCATTTTTAATCATTTGGGTTGTAAAGGGGGATTGGGAAATAAATTAAATTATAAACTACCTCTAGTTTCTTTTTTAATTTGCTTAAAAAAATAAATTACTGTTGTTTCTTTTCTTAATAAGAATGTGTCAACTCTTAACAGGGGCATAAAATAAAATTTGGAAAAATTTAATTTTGCGAACGCGAGTTACGGTCGGCCGAGTCGGCCGAGTCGGCCGAGGGTTTATCTTAGAGATTTTTAAAAATTTCGACTGGTTTGGGAATCGAACCCATGACCGTGGCATACCGTTGCTATCAAACAATAGTATTTTACCACTGAGCTACCAAGCTATATGGTTTATCTTTGTTTTAAATTGTATAAATAGTAATGTTTATATACTTAGAATTTAAAAATTATTTTTGAATGTTTAAGTAGTTAGGTGTAAAAGCCCACCTGACTCTTGCTCTTGCTCTTGCTCTTATTGTTGTATGTCAACTTTTAACAGAGGCATAAAAGAAAATATGCAAAAATGTAATTGTTCAAATCGCGAGTAACGGTCGGCCGAGTCGGCCGAGTCGGCCGAGGGTTTATCTTGGAGATTTTTAAAAATATTTTTCAAATCACGAGTATCCTACGGTCATTCGTCATTCGTCATTCGTCTCGTTCGGCTCGTTGCTCGTTGGATTTTTCTTAGAGATTTCGAAAAATTTCGACTGGTTTGGGAATCGAACCCATGACAGTGGCAGACCGTTGCTATCAAACAATAGTATTTTACCACTGAGCTACCAAGCTATATGGTTTATCTTTGTTTTAAATTGTATAAATAGTAATGTTTATATACTTAGAATTTAAAAATTATTTTTGAATGTTTAAGTAGTTAGGTGTAAAAGCCCACCTGACTCTTGCTCTTGCTCTTGCTCTTATTGTTGTATGTCAACTTTTAACAGAGGCATAAAAGAAAATATGCAAAAATGTAATTGTTCAAATCGCGAGTAACGGTCGGCCGAGTCGGCCGAGGGTTTATCTTGGAGATTTTTAAAAATATTTTTCAAATCACGAGTATCCTACGGTCATTCGTCATTCGTCATTCGTCATTCGTCTCGTTCGGCTCGTTGCTCGTTGGATTTTTCTTAGAGATTTCGAAAAATTTCGACTGGTTTGGGAATCGAACCCATGACAGTGGCAGACCGTTGCTATCAAACAATAGTATTTTACCACTGAGCTACCAAGCTATATGGTTTATCTTTGTTTTAAATTGTATAAATAGAATGTTTATATACTTAGAATTTAAAAATTATTTTTGAATGTTCTAGTTAGATGTACAATCCCACCTGACTATTGCTCTTGCTCTTGCAATTAGTTTCTAATAAAAGTCGGGTAACGATAAAGACTCTTTATTTTATTTAATCATTTCTACATTTTCTTTTAGAGAGTTTAAATTTAACAGTTAAGAAGTTTGAATCACACATTTTTGAAGTCTGCGGCTTCAGAAATATTTAATTCCACCTTCCTATCTGTTTTAAATTATACATTATGAATATAATAAAGTTATTTTATATTAATTTAATAATTATTACAATTATATTAACTAATTAATTAAAATAACCAAGTTTTAATATAATAAAAAGTTGCAACCCTTACGATTGTTTTTATTGCAATGAATTAAGAAGAAACCTTATGGGTAATGTGTAGGTAAACTAAAAGGTGATTTGCACGTCAATTTTGGGATTGCAACTTTTTACAATTACATTACATTACATTACATTACAATTACATAATATAAATAAAAGGGAAAAGAAAAGTGTTTTACGTGCGTGTGAAAAGATAAAATATTAATATGTATGTGGAGTGGCGTTATTTTATAAAAGTAATAATAATTAAAAGTTAAGTGCCCTTCAAAGTGCTACATAAATCAAGGGAAGACAACAAAGAAGGTAAGTATTTAAAAGATAAAGAAGTGGAATATTAAAAAGTAATAAATTAAATGAAAAGTATAAGAAGTAGTAATTTTTAACAAATCCAATTAAAAAATCCAAGTAAACATAAATTAATTTTGCAATAAAATTCAAAAGTTAAAGAAAGTTCGAAGAATAAACAAGACGGGAAAAGTTAATAAAATTTAAAACTCAAAAAATCAAAACCCACGGTCCAATAATTAAATGAAGAAAGGCCTATCCGAAGCCAAAAAGGCTGCCAAATCCGATTCTAAATAGTTTTTAAATATCCGTCCACAAATAACGGCGCTACAATTTTTTGAAAGTTCAAAATTGGCTCAAAATGAGCCCTAAAAATCGCAATTTTTTATTTTCGAAAAATTAACGTCGCACCCTATACATATTATACATGTATCTTATGTAAAAAAGCCTCAGAATTCCGAATCCGTGTCGTTTGTAATGATTGGATCGAAAATAACGGCGCTACAATTTTTTTTGTGAATCAAGGGGTACGTATTTCTATTCATTTAGTTTGTATCAAAAATTTTTATTTTAGAGGGAAAGCGCGGGGAAATGACACCGGTTATAGTCACTAGGGGTACGTAGAAACGTCCCCTCGCAATATAAAGCAATTTTATTTTTTTCATTTTATATCAAAAATACATGGGTTTAAAACACATCGATTTTGAATTTTCAAAACGTCTTCCCAAAGCTCTGGAATAGCACGCCTACGGTTTCTTAGGCCTATCCGAAGCCAAAAAAGCTGCCAAATCCGATTCTGAATAGTTTTTAAAGATCCGTCCACAAATAACGGCGCTACAATTTTTTGAAAGTTCAAAATTGGCTCAAAATGAGCCTAAAATCGCAATTTTTATTTTCGAAAAATTAACGTCGCACCCTATACATATTATACATGTATCTTATGTAAAAAGCCTCAGATTCCGAATCCGTGTCGTTTGTAATGATTGGATCGAAAATAAGGGCGCTACGATTTTTTGTGAATCAAGGGTACGTATTTCTAATCATTTAGTTTGTATCGAAAATTTTTATTTTAGAGGAAGCGGGAAATGACACCGGTTATAGTCACTAGGGTACGTAGGAACGTCCCTCGCAATATAAAGCAATTCTATTTTTTCATTTTTTAAAAATACATGGGTTAAAACCCATCGATTTTGAATTTTCAAAACGTTTTCCCAAAGCTCTGGAATAGCACGCCTACGGTTTCTTAGGCCTATCCGAAGCCAAAAGGCTGCCAAATCCGATTCTGAATAGTTTTAAAGATCCGTCCACAAATAACGGCGCTACAATTTTTGAAAGTTCAAAATTGGCTCAAAATGAGCCTAAAATCGCAATTTTTATTTCGAAAAATTAACGTCGCACCCTATACATATTATACATGTATCTTATGTAAAAAGCCTCAGGATTCCGAATCCGTGTCGTTTGTAATGATTGGATCGAAAATAAGGGCGCTACGATTTTTTTTTGAATCAAGGGGTACGTATTTTAATCATTTAGTTTGTATCGAAAATTTTTATTTTAGAGGAAGCGCGGGAAATGACACCGGTTATAGTCACTAGGGGTACGTAGGAACGTCCCTCGCAATATAAAGCAATTCTATTTTTTCATTTTTATCAAAATACATGGGTTAAAACCCATCGATTTTGAATTTTCAAAACGTTTTCCCAAAGCTCTGGAATAGCACGCCTACGGTTTCTTAGGCCTATCCGAAGCCAAAAGGCTGCCAAATCCGATTCTGAATAGTTTTTAAAGATCCGTCCACAAATAACGGCGCTACAATTTTTGAAAGTTCAAAATTGGCTCAAAATGAGCTCTAAAATCGCAATTTTTAATTTCGAAAAATTAACGTCGCACCCTATACATATTATACATGTATCTTATGTAAAAAGCCTCAGGATTCCGAATCCGTGTCGTTTGTAATGATTGGATCGAAAATAAGGGCGCTACGATTTTTTGTGAATCAAGGGTACGTATTTTTAATCATTTAGTTTGTATCGAAAATTTTTATTTTAGAGGAAGCGCGGGAAATGACACCGGTTATAGTCACTAGGGTACGTAGAACGTCCCTCGCAATATAAAGCAATTCTATTTTTTCATTTTATCCAAAATACATGGGTTAAAACCCATCGATTTTGAATTTTCAAAACGTTTTCCCAAAGCTCTGGAATAGCACGCCTACGGTTTCTTAGGCCTATCCGAAGCCAAAAGGCTGCCAAATCCGATTCTGAATAGTTTTAAAGATCCGTCCACAAATAACGGCGCTACAATTTTTGAAAGTTCAAAATTGGCTCAAAATGAGCTCTAAAATCGCAATTTTTAATTTCGAAAAATTAACGTCGCACCCTATACATATTATACATGTATCTTATGTAAAAAGCCTCAGGATTCCGAATCCGTGTCGTTTGTAATGATTGGATCGAAAATAAGGGCGCTACGATTTTTTGTGAATCAAGGGTACGTATTTTAATCATTTAGTTTGTATCGAAAATTTTTATTTTAGAGGAAGCGCGGGAAATGACACCGGTTATAGTCACTAGGGTACGTAGGAACGTCCCTCGCAATATAAAGCAATTCTATTTTTTCATTTTTATCAAAATACATGGGTTAAAACCCATCGATTTTGAATTTTCAAAACGTTTTCCCAAAGCTCTGGAATAGCACGCCTACGGTTTCTTAGGCCTATCCGAAGCCAAAAGGCTGCCAAATCCGATTCTGAATAGTTTTAAAGATCCGTCCACAAATAACGGCGCTACAATTTTTGAAAGTTCAAAATTGGCTCAAAATGAGCTCTAAAATCGCAATTTTTATTTCGAAAAATTAACGTCGCACCCTATACATATTATACATGTATCTTATGTAAAAAGCCTCAGGATTCCGAATCCGTGTCGTTTGTAATGATTGGATCGAAAATAAGGGCGCTACGATTTTTTGTGAATCAAGGGGTACGTATTTTTAATCATTTAGTTTGTATCGAAAATTTTTATTTTAGAGGAAGCGCGGGAAATGACACCGGTTATAGTCACTAGGGTACGTAGGAACGTCCCTCGCAATATAAAGCAATTCTATTTTTTCATTTTTGTCAAAAACATGGTTAAAACCCATCGATTTTGAATTTTCAAAACGTTTTCCCAAAGCTCTGGAATAGCACGCCTACGGTTTCTTAGGCCTATCCGAAGCCAAAAGGCTGCCAAATCCGATTCTGAATAGTTTTAAAGATCCGTCCACAAATAACGGCGCTACAATTTTTGAAAGTTCAAAATTGGCTCAAAATGAGCTCTAAAATCGCAATTTTTAATTTCGAAAAATTAACGTCGCACCCTATACATATTATACATGTATCTTATGTAAAAAGCCTCAGGATTCCGAATCCGTGTCGTTTGTAATGATTGGATCGAAAATAAGGGCGCTACGATTTTTTGTGAATCAAGGGTACGTATTTTAATCATTTAGTTTGTATCGAAAATTTTTATTTTAGAGGAAGCGCGGGAAATGACACCGGTTATAGTCACTAGGGGTACGTAGGAACGTCCCTCGCAATATAAAGCAATTCTATTTTTTCATTTTTGCAAAAAACATGGACTAAAACCCATCGATTTTGAATTTTCAAAACGTTTTCCCAAAGCTCTGGAATAGCACGCCTACGGTTTCTTAGGCCTATCCGAAGCCAAAAGGCTGCCAAATCACTAATAGTTTTTTAAGTCCGTCCAAAATAAACAATTTTTAAAATTCAAAAATTTGGGTCAAAATGGTTTAAACCATCGAATTTTTAATTTCAAAAATTCCAACGATCGCACCCTTTCTATTTCTTATCTTATCGACAAAAGCCTCAATTCCGAAACCTGATCGTTTTAATGATTGGTCGAAAATAAGGGCGCTACATTTTTTTGAAAAGGGGGACAAAATTTGGATCAAAAATTTTGGGAAACGCGGGGAAAAGCAGGGTTTTTAGGGGATAGGAACGTCCCCCTATAAAAAATTTTTTTTTTCATTTTTAAAAAACTATGGGTAAAACCCTCGATTTTGAATTTTTCCCTTTTCCCGTTGGTAATGGCTTGGATGAAAAAAGGCGCCAAATCAGGTACGTATTTTTAATCATTTAGTTTGTATCGAAAATTTTTATTTTAGAGGAAGCGCGGGAAATGACACCGGTTATAGTCACTAGGGTACGTAGGAACGTCCCTCGCAATATAAAGCAATTCTATTTTTTCATTTTATGTCAAAAAACATGGACTAAAACCCATCGATTTTGAATTTTCAAAACGTTTTCCCAAAGCTCTGGAATAGCACGCCTACGGTTTCTTAGGCCTATCCGAAGCCAAAAGGCTGCCAAATCCGATTCTGAATAGTTTTAAAGATCCGTCCACAAATAACGGCGCTACAATTTTTGAAAGTTCAAAATTGGCTCAAAATGAGCTCTAAAATCGCAATTTTTAATTTCGAAAAATTAACGTCGCACCCTATACATATTATACATGTATCTTATGTAAAAAGCCTCAGGATTCCGAATCCGTGTCGTTTGTAATGATTGGATCGAAAATAAGGGCGCTACGATTTTTTGTGAATCAAGGGTACGTATTTTAATCATTTAGTTTGTATCGAAAATTTTTATTTTAGAGGAAGCGCGGGAAATGACACCGGTTATAGTCACTAGGGGTACGTAGGAACGTCCCCCCGCAATATAAAGCAATTCTATTTTTTCATTTTTTGCAAAAAACATGGGTTAAAACCCATCGATTTTGAATTTTCAAAACGTTTTCCCAAAGCTCTGGAATAGCACGCCTACGGTTTCTTAGGCCTATCCGAAGCCAAAAGGCTGCCAAATCCGATTCTGAATAGTTTTAAAGATCCGTCCACAAATAACGGCGCTACAATTTTTGAAAGTTCAAAATTGGCTCAAAATGAGCTCTAAAATCGCAATTTTTAATTTCGAAAAATTAACGTCGCACCCTATACATATTATACATGTATCTTATGTAAAAAGCCTCAGGATTCCGAATCCGTGTCGTTTGTAATGATTGGATCGAAAATAAGGGCGCTACGATTTTTTGTGAATCAAGGGTACGTATTTTAATCATTTAGTTTGTATCGAAAATTTTTATTTTAGAGGAAGCGCGGGAAATGACACCGGTTATAGTCACTAGGGTACGTAGGAACGTTTCCTCGCAATATAAAACAATTCTATTTTTTTCATTTTTTGTCAAAAAAACATGGACTAAAACCCATCGATTTTGAATTTTCAAAACGTTTTCCCAAAGCTCTGGAATAGCACGCCTACGGTTTCTTAGGCCTATCCGAAGCCAAAAAGGCTGCCAAATCCGATTCTGAATAGTTTTTAAATATCCGTCCACAAATAACGGCGCTACAATTTTTTGAAAGTTCAAAATTGGCTCAAAATGAGCTCTAAAAATCGCAATTTTTTAATTAAGAAAAATTAACGTCGCACCCTATACATATTATACATGTATCTTATGTAAAAAAGCCTCAGGATTCCGAATCCGTGTCGTTTGTAATGATTGGATAAAAAATAAGGGCGCTACGATTTTTTTTGTGAATCAAGGGTACGTATTTTTAATCATTTAGTTTGTATCGAAAATTTTTATTTTAGATGGGAAGCGCGGGAAATGACACCGGTTATAGTCACTAGGGGTACGTAGGAACGTCCCCTCGCAATATAAAGCAATTCTATTTTTTTCATTTTATGTGAAAAAAACATGGACTAAAACCCATCGATTTTGAATTTTCAAAACGTTTTCCCAAAGCTCTGGAATAGCACGCCTACGGTTTCTTAGGCCTATCCGAAGCCAAAAAGGCTGCCAAATCCGATTCTGAATAGTTTTTAAAGATCCGTCCACAAATAACGGCGCTACAATTTTTTGAAAGTTCAAAATTGGCTCAAAATGAGCTCTAAAAATAGCAATTTTTTAATTTCGAAAAATTAACGTCGCACCCTATACATATTATACATGTATCTTATGTAAAAAAGCCTCAGGATTCCGAATCCGTGTCGTTTGTAATGATTGGATCGAAAATAAGGGCGCTACGATTTTTTTTGTGAATCAAGGGGTACGTATTTTTAATCATTTAGTTTGTATCGAAAATTTTTATTTTAGAGGAAGCGCGGGAAATGACACCGGTTATAGTCACTAGGGGTACGTAGGAACGTCCCCTCGCAATATAAAGCAATTCTATTTTTTTCATTTTATGTGAAAAAAACATGGACTAAAACCCATCGATTTTGAATTTTCAAAACGTTTTCCCAAAGCTCTGGAATAGCACGCCTACGGTTTCTTAGGCCTATCCGAAGCCAAAAAGGCTGCCAAATCCGATTCTGAATAGTTTTTAAAGATCCGTCCACAAATAACGGCGCTACAATTTTTTGAAAGTTCAAAATTGGCTCAAAATGAGCTCTAAAATCGCAATTTTTTATTTTAGAAAAATTAACGTCGCACCCTATACATATTATACATGTATCTTATGTAAAAAAGCCTCAGGATTCCGAATCCGTGTCGTTTGTAATGATTGGATAGAAAATAAGGGCGCTACGATTTTTTGTGAATCAAGGGTACGTATTTTTAATCATTTAGTTTGTATCGAAAATTTTTATTTTAGAGGAAGCGCGGGAAATGACACCGGTTATAGTCACTAGGGTACGTAGGAACGTCCCTCGCAATATAAAGCAATTCTATTTTTTCATTTTATGTCAAAAACATGGACTAAAACCCATCGATTTTGAATTTTCAAAACGTTTTCCCAAAGCTCTGGAATAGCACGCCTACGGTTTCTTAGCCTATCCGAAGCCAAAAAAGGGTGCCAAATCCGATTCTGAATAGTTTTAAAGATCCGTCCACAAATAACGGCGCTACAATTTTTGAAAGTTCAAAATTGGCTCAAAATGAGCTCTAAAATCGCAATTTTTATTTTCGAAAAATTAACGTCGCACCCTATACATATTATACATGTATCTTATGTAAAAAAGCCTCAGGATTCCGAATCCGTGTCGTTTGTAATGATTGGATCGAAAATAAGGGCGCTACGATTTTTTTGTGAATCAAGGGGTACGTATTTTTAATCATTTAGTTTGTATCGAAAATTTTTATTTTAGAGGGGAAGCGCGGGGAAATGACACCGGTTATAGTCACTAGGGGTACGTAGGAACGTCCCCTCGCAATATAAAGCAATTCTATTTTTTTCATTTTTTTCTAAAAATACATGGGTATAAAACCCATCGATTTTGAATTTTCAAAACGTTTTCCCAAAGCTCTGGAATAGCACGCCTACGGTTTCTTAGCCCTATCCGAAGCCAAAAAGGCTGCCAAATCCGATTCTGAATAGTTTTTAAAGATCCGTCCACAAATAACGGCGCTACAATTTTTTGAAAGTTCAAAATTGGCTCAAAATGAGCTCTAAAAATCGCAATTTTTTATTTTCGAAAAATTAACGTCGCACCCTATACATATTATACATGTATCTTATGTAAAAAAGCCTCAGGATTCCGAATCCGTGTCGTTTGTAATGATTGGATAGAAAATAAGGGCGCTACGATTTTTTTTGTGAATCAAGGGGTACGTATTTTTAATCATTTAGTTTGTATCGAAAATTTTTATTTTAGAGGGGAAGCGCGGGGAAATGACACCGGTTATAGTCACTAGGGGTACGTAGGAACGTCCCCTCGCAATATAAAGCAATTCTATTTTTTTCATTTTATGTGAAAAAAACATGGACTAAAACCCATCGATTTTGAATTTTCAAAACGTTTTCCCAAAGCTCTGGAATAGCACGCCTACGGTTTCTTAGCCTATCCGAAGCCAAAAGGCTGCCAAATCCGATTCTGAATAGTTTTTTAAAAATCCGTCCACAAATAACGGCGCTACAATTTTTTGAAAGTTCAAAATTGGCTCAAAATGAGCGCTAAAAATCGCAATTTTTTATTTTCGAAAAATTAACGTCGCACCCTATACATATTATACATGTATCTTATGTAAAAAAGCCTCAGGATTCCGAATCCGTGTCGTTTGTAATGATTGGATCGAAAATAAGGGCGCTACGATTTTTTTTGTGAATCAAGGGGTCCGTTTTTTTATTCATTTAGTTTGTATCGAAAATTTTTATTTTAGAGGGGAAGCGCGGGGAAATGACACCGGCTATAGTTAGTAGGGGTACGTAGGAACATCCCGTGACAATATAAAGCAATTCTATTTTTTCCATTATTTGCCAAAAAAACATGGGTTAAAACCCATCGATTTTTTTTATCAAAACGTAATAGAAAGAGCAAAAATGTGCAATAATAACATAAAAGTAGATTTAAAATAAATAAAGGAGAATATTTAAATAACGTGTGTGTGTATGAGTTTGTATATGCATCTGTGTGTTTATAAATCGAGGGAAGAGTAAATAGAAACAGTACCTTTTGTACGTCTTCTTTGGCGTTTCTCCATCCCACGTTTGGGGACTACAAAGTTCGTTTATGTGTGCCAATGAGACCATAAATATTTTTGGACATTGTTTCTTATCACATATTAAAATAGAATAAAACTCATTTTTTTATTTCTCGCTAATTATAATGATTACTTCTAAATGAGATGTGTGTTAATAATTAATGTATTCCGATTTTGTAATTTTCTAATAGTTAATGAAAATCTGTAAAATAAATTTAACAACAAATTTCGTTTTATTATTTAGAAAAACGTTTGAAAAAATATTTGATTTAAAAAACTAAATTGTCGAAATTATTTAAAAACAATAATTTTGGTAATCCTATTATTAAAGATGGGGTTACCAACCCTCCAGTTTTAGTCCAGAGAGTGTAGAAAAATTACATTTTTACCGGTCACCAGTTTACGAAAAAGAGTCTCAGGATTTTTCGATTCTTATAAAAAAAATATTCAACCCCTATGAATAATAATTAAATTTAAAAAAAATGTACAACCACAAAACTACCCTGACGGATTCGAATAATCGCTTAATAAATCCTAATTAAACAATTTAAATGTGCAGAAAAAAATCGAATTTTAAATAATTCCGTACTGAACTGAAAAACAACCAATATGAAAAAAACATAAACTTTAAATGAGCTCATTTTAAATTAATTTTCAATTAAATCCGAAAATTAACCATAATTAACAAAGCTGAAAATAAACCCAATTTAAATTTAATTTATTCCAGAACTTGAAATAAACCCGAGCAAAACCTACTTTAAACGGTTTGAGCAATCCGTTAGAGTACTTATTCACGTTAGTTTATATTTCGTAAAATTTAAAAATAAATAAAATAATTAGCCGATTATTATGTCTTAATTTTGCAAATATCCAAATCAAATGAGCATTTTTTTTAGTACTGCATTTTTGAATAATTATCTCCGAACTTATTGGAACAATCTCCAAGACTCTCAAATTTAGAGTTGGTAACCCTAGTCAAAGAATCCTTTAAAGGTCGAGAAAAAAAATAATTAAAATGCCAACATTTGAATTTTGTGTTTGTGTAGGGATACTTAAAATCTACCCTAAAACAATGGGTCAAACAGCAAGGACCTCGTGGCACAGCACAAGGACCACTACTGTCATCAGCTAAACTTATAACTAGGAAGAAACAATGTCCAAAAAAATAGAAGAAATATTTTAACAAGTTGCCGAAGATTTAAAAGAAAACTTCCAATCGTGGAAGAGTTTTCAGAAGACAGGCTTGCGTTATCAATAATGCGTTTGCTACCATGTTTTTTTTATGCCGCACGAATAATTTTTAATTTATTATTTAATTTAATTATAATGAAATAATGTTTTTTGATTATACAAATGCTTACTTTATTAAAATGTAAACCATTCGAGTTTCATCTGGGACGCTTAAATTGTCATCCAGGAATTTTAAATTGAGTTAACTTTTGCAAAAGATGCAAATTTAAAAAAAAATATATTTTAAGCTAAAATTTAAATCTCCCGACTTGATCAAAATATTAATAACTAAACAAAGACCAAAGTCGATGGTCTTACGAATTGTCTTCAGGAGCAAACGCAGCAATTAAAATTGACCGCACACATAAACGAACCAACATAAAAATATAACATTTTAACAATTCCAACAATAACTATAAACAATGTATAAAACAGTGGTTCTTAATCGATGTTTTAACTGTCACGAAAAATTACTAAAAGCTATTCAATAAAACATTTTTTTTTAAATTAGTGTTACCTCAGAAATAAATTCCTTTCGAAAAACAACAACCCATCAATTTTCCTTTGACAAGTATTCATTTAAGTGATTCAATTTTCAATCAATTATTTATTATAAATAAATAAAAAAATAGTCTTTGTATTGTACGATTTTAAAATTAAAAAGTTTTATAATTTTGCAAAACATTTATAAACAAACGTGTCTTGCAAACATACAAGGGTTAAGAACCACCGATTTAATATGGCAACAAAGCCATAAAAAAAAACGCAAAACAATTTAATAATTGTGTAAAACCGATAATTTTTGATTGCTAAGCATGGGTCCCTCGAGGGATGAGGGTTGACGGAGCACGATCCTGGCGAGCCCGCTTCATCCTGGCCAGGAAGGCCCACGTTCGAGGGCTGAAGGTGGCGTGCTATAGTTTCTTACTCCTCTGCATGTCAATTAGTTTCTGTAAAATAAAGAAAAGAATTATTAGCTAAAATTCTTTACTAAGCGTGTGAACTTAAAAAGAAACCCTTAATTTTAATATTCACCTTGGGTTAGAGATTGTAATTAAAAAACTAAAAGCACTTATTTAAAACACAACCATTCCACTTCGTTTTACATTCAAGAATGAATCAGAATCGAAAGTTACATGAAACTGATGTAAGTCATAACAATGCCGCAAGAAGAACACTTGCCCGATATCAAAAATGATAGGGCCGGCCAAAAGAACTGCGATAATTTTAAATATTATCGATTGATTTAATTTAACGAAAACACCTATACAGAGTGTTTCAATAATATTCGCCCGCACTGTAATAGAATCCAAGCTTGTTTTACTTACATTTTGTGGCATGTGTGTGTGTGTTAAATTTTTAATATGTCTCCGGCTATGGACACTACGGACCCATAAGTACCTCCCCTTAAAATATAAAACAAATTTATTTTTTTCAATTTTTGGCGTTTTTGAGTTAGCACCGTTTTCCGATAGAATAAGGTCTAATACGTTAGCAAAATAAAAGGATTTTGGGAAATAATTAAAATTAAAAAAGTTAGCGTCATTTAAAATTTTGATTTCGAAAAATAATTGACGTCTGAAAATATCGAAAATTTTCAGCGTTAAAAGGTTAGCAGAGCAAAAGGGCTTTTGTTATGGACACTACGGGCCCATAGGTATCTCGCCTGAAAATATAAAGCATCTTTATTTTTTTCAATTTATCCAAAAGAAAAGCAAAAAATAATTAATATCGAATTCCGATATAAAGCCACGCGGTTTACTACGAAAGGAATGTTGAGCGGGTCAGTTTACTATTTTCCATTCCTAACGCCAAGGTCGTCTACACATCGATGGCCGCCGATGACGTCAGCACCTGACAATGGCCAATTAGAAATCACACAAAAAACTTAACCTTTTTGTCCTATTTTAGAGTGTTACAATTACGAATTTATAAAAAGAAGAATAAATTTTATAAAATGGTATAAATAAGTGTGGTTTAACTAAAATGCAAGCCTTTAGTTTTGTTGTAGTCCCTCTCTTGACACTAGTTTTGTTGTATTTTTGCAGTAGTTTTATTATAAATATAGTATTGCACAAACCTAATAGATTATACTAAAATATTGACTAAAACTATACTAACTTTATAACTAACTTTAACTACCTTTAACTCTCTTTAACTCTCTTTAACTCATTTTTACTGACTGTATTTGGTATTTGGAAACAATATATATAGGAAAAGGTCTAATTAGGATAATTATGGAAAGTTATAGAATTAGGGAATTCGGATTGTGGGAAAGTTATTGATTTAGAAAAGAGAATGTAGGAATGTGTAATTTAGGGAATGATTTGGTACTTAAGAATAGCTTAACTTAATAGTATTGTTAATTAATACTAATGTGTTGTGGTGAGCATACAACAGTTTCCAGCACCTTACAATGAAGGAAAAGGTTTTCTACGAATTAAGACAAGAATCAAATGAAGGTTACTCGGAGGTTAAAATTCGGTCGCTGATGAGGAAATGACTATGGACATGGTTGTTGTAGCTTTTAGACGTCCAAAACATGCAGACTGAGATTATTTCACAATTTAATCTTTAGAAGTGGAGTTTGTAGGTGTTTTAAACATTGTACCGATGATCGGTGTAAATGTATTCAATAACGTTAATACAAGTTTACTTATAATAAATTTATAGGATTGATTTCGAGCAGTCTTCTACTTTTTATAACTTGTACAACTTTATGGATTGAATTATTTGTATGAGTATGTACAACGGAACAAATGGGGAAGATCACTTGCATACATTATATGTAAAATAGGTACATATGGAACTCAAGAATTTGTATGAAGATATACAAAGCAAAATTGCAATTTCTATATTAATAATGTAGCCTAATTCCTAAATGGTCTCCATGGATAACTGAATTTAGTTCTATAAATTGGAAAGTAATTTTCAATAATATCGTTAAAAGCTTGAATTACGTAGCATTATGAAATATGGTTTATTAAGGGATTTGCATGATGTGCTAACTAAAACTGTTAAAAACCAATTTGATTATAATGTGTGTGAGTGTATTAAGATTTAAAGTATGAAAAGCACCTCTAATTTTAAAAACGCAAATTAGGCAAACGCCCATACACTACACTAACTGTATCATTTGTTACATAACAATCAGGCGCTAAACTGTACAGAGTGAAGTTTAATATTAATGAAGAATTATAAACTACGGTATACGCAATAAATAGACTTGTCCTAAAAACATCAGAAATCACTACCAAAATAATTTTGAAATATTTTGAAACGTATCTGTAGCAAAACGCAGACTACAAATTTTCGAAGACACACAAAGGAACAAACGGAGTAAATTCGGAAAAAAATTGGCATTTTAGTAAATAATTTAAAACAAGTAGAAAAGTTATTAATTTTTTCTGGCCTTTTTAGTGGAGTTATAACAAATTGCTATATAAATAAAATACTCCCAAAAGTCCCGATTAAACAGCCCTTGCATTAGTTTTATTAAATTAAAATAAAAAAATGGTTTTTTTTGAATAATTTAAAACAAGTACAAAAGTTATTAATTTTTTCTGATCTTTTAGTGGAGTTACAACAAATTGCTATATAAATAAAATACTCCCAAAAGTCCCGATTAAACAGCCCTTGCATTAGTTTTATTAAATTAAAATAAAATAAAATGTTTTTTTTTTAATAATTTAAAACAAGTACAAAAGTTATTAATTTTTGTTCTAATTTTTTTGATAACAAATTGCTTAAATAAAATATCTCTGAAAGTGGCGATTAAACATTGCAAATAAAAGTTACCCGATATAAACTTCACAAGTTGACACCACTAGCACAATATGTAAATTGGAGGTGGTGGTGTAATCTAATTTGTTTTAGATAATGCTAGAAAAAATGAACGTTTCCCAATGCAAAATTATCTCTAGAATACGTTCCCGTATAGTAAATTCGATTATTTTCAAAAATAAAAAAGTTAGCCCCATTTAAACTTTTGGTATTGAAAATTAAGTAACGTCTAATTATGTCGAAAACTTCGACATTCCAAAGCGTCAATTATTTTTAAAAATCAAAACTTGAAATTGTTCTAACCGTTTTATTTTTGATTATTTCCCTTTATTTCCGATCGTATTGGACCTTATTCTATCTGAAACCGGTGCTAACTCGAAACCCCGCAATTAGTAACATGTTTTTAAACCAATCTCAACTATGTTTTTTTCCGAAAATTTCAAATGGTGTGTCAACAAAGATTTAATTTCGAAACGATGACAAAAGAGCAAGGTAAAATAACCCAAAAACTGGGGGCCTACCTTTCATCGAAGATTTCAACGGACTGCTTTAGAAGACCTTCGATATTTCCAAAACTGACGTCCGAAGGAGGGTGCGATGTAATGTAGGACATCTTTGCTTGTGGATTCCTTTCTGTAAAAAAAATGGAAAAACATGTTAACACAAAACCTCTACGAAAGCTGTAAGTTTTAATAGAAAAACGTAGAATTAATATTGACCTTGTTTTAAGTGTTGAAACTTCAATTTTAAGGAGCACGTATTTAAAACACAACTATTCAGCTCGACTTTACATTTAACAATGAATCATAAATCGAAAACGTTTCTAGAAAGTCGTTATTCGTCATTTCAATTAACCCGAAGCCCGTGTAAAAGAGGTTGGTAATTTTAAATAAAATAATTGATTATTTTATTTTCCGATAAAGAATGTTATATAAAATGTTAGCTCCCACTGAAATTCAATCAAGACTTGTACCTTATTCCTCCCTTTCATTATGACCAGATCTAATTGTTGCTAAATATAATTTTGAATCGTTATTCATTAAAAAGGAACAAAGTTTAAACCGAAATTAATTTTGAATAGTTGAAATAAAGCCCTTTTTAATTATAGAATCTATAAGACATAAACAGTACACCCTTTTAATCTATAATATTTCCAAAAACTATTGGAATACTTTTAATTTGCAACTTAATTTAAATAATAATTATTAATTAATTTAATTTTTTTTTCAAAGCTTTGAAATAGCACGCCTATGGTTTCTTAGGTCTATCCGAAGCCAAAAAGACTGCCAAATCCGAATCTAAATAGTTTTTAAAGATGCGTCCACAAATAACGGCGACACAATTTTTTAAAGTTCAAAATTGTGCAAAAAAGTGGACCTAAAATTGCAATTTTTAATTACTCGAA